>VXAL01011309.1:9136-21912 GCA_013399475.1 Chauna torquata
AAATACAAATAAAAATTCTGGCGATTATAAACTGGTATACTTCACCATAACTTATTTTTTATGATTTTGATATGTATGCATTGAATGTAGTGCAACTGCAAGATTATTGAGATTTAGTGAATTTGGGTTTCATCTAGGAAATCTGGTAACAAGGTTTTCTGGGGTCATTTGAAGAAACATTAAAGTATCATTTATTTATCAGGTATACTGATGAGGAGTAATTGGAAAGGAAAATACTGTTTCCTGTATTATGTTTATGAAGCAAAATATCATAGATAAAACACATAATTCCTATGAGTTTAGAAAATATAGATATATTTTCTCCTGTGGAATGATGTGAAAAAATAGGAGAATGAATTAAAATTTGGCAAGTAACATGAAGAATAGGGTAATGCTATTGCCCCGTATGTTTTCACTGTCATCCAAGGCGCTAGTGAGTTTTCTATCTGGATCCCACTAAAAAGCCCAATCCACCAAGCTGCTAAAAAAACATGAACCTCTTCACATACAATGCGAAAAATTATGTTGTCATTGTCTTAATTTTGTCTTAGTTCAATATATTATTTGCTGTATTTTCCAACAAAAATACTATTGGGGAATCAAATTAGACTAGCTTTAGGACAGACACCTGCACACACACACCAGAAGGTGTGTCTTCACGTTGTGGAGCTCAGCCTGTGGAACTCCTTGAGGCAGGATGCTCTATGGACTTCTCTAAGTTGATGTGGGTTCAGGATTGCTGGACAACTTCATGGAAGGAAAATGTCTGGAGAACTGTGTAAGTTTCACTCTTCTCTGACCTGATTGAGCCATTTCTATGTTACATACTTATTGTATAAGTTTAATTGGTAGTATATGGTTTTGCAACCCAGAGAATGGCTGGGAAATGTAGACTAAAGTTTCTGAGATACGGTATGATAAAGAGAAATCAGTTCTGGCTTCTTCAAATTTCCTTACAGAGGGCTGTTCTTCCTTATTTGGCATTATTGTATATGAGATTTTATGAGTGAATTGTGAGTGCAAATTCCAAAATGACTGTATAAGATTTTTTAGTCAGCTGATTCATATTCTCTTTATTAAAGCCAAACAAGCCAATTTCATTGTTCAACTTTGAAAATATGTCCCTAGAATCCTAAAACCTACGGTAATACATTAAATATTAGCCTCAGAGTGGGCAGCTCTTAGGACTTACATGTGGTCTGCATGTGATCCAGTGTGTCAGGAAACTAGAAAATACAGCTAAGCTAAACTCCTTTAGACAAAAGGATAAATTTTTGAGAGGCCGTGCTAAGAACATGTAAATCAGAACATGCCCATGTTTTGGGACGCCATATGGCCTCTTTACTCCGTTCAGGGGGTGGAAGAACATAGAAGCACCAGTTTGTTATGCCCAGTGTTTGACTGCAAGTATAACAGCACAAGCATAACATTTTTTGTTAGGGACTCTTGGTCCAATGATTAAGACAAAAATAATTGAGTATATCTGAAACTAATCTTGAGCCCTTTCTACTTTGGATGCTATGCAGTCCTAGAATATAGAAAGCAATGAAGGTGGTAATATTCATCATCCTTTGGGTGAATTAAGGTGCCATTTCTTTTTTTCCTTTTTTTTTTTTAAACTAAAGTACTTGATGAACAGAAAATGGGTTGGGGCAATTTACTGCTGGACATATGCACTCAAACCACCATAGCTGAGTATGCCAGACCATTGCTTCAATGCTGAATATTTGAGAATGCTTTAAGGTCTCAGTGCCTGGGATCTTATCCTACCATTTTTTACCACCAAGGGCACAAAGACAGAGCATGTGGAGTTGACTAAGATGCTTGACGTGATGACTGTAAATTGTCCACATTTTGCAGCTGTAGTAAGGAATGGTGATGACAGCTATGTGGTACACATTTACTTTTGTCTGAAGTCGAATGCCTCTTTCATTCCAGACACACTGCTTTAATCTCCCAAAAGCTGTGCTGGCTTTTGCTACAAGCTCAGTAAATACTGCTTTGCTACAATGTGAAGTTCATCTTCAATGTCATGCTAGATAGAAATCGGAGAAACCCTCTTACTCTTGTGAAATGCATGAAGCCACTTCTTTCAGAAATACAGGGAGTCTTCTCCATAGAAATTATAATACTATCTTTAAAAATGCATGTTTACATTTGAGATGTATTATGGAAGCAACCAAGAAAATGCAAAAATATTTTTTATATTCTTTCTTTATCCATTCTCTAAACTTACTTTGTAATTCTGTAGACATGGTAATCAGTGTTTTCCTGTTCTAATTATACAAGACATTAAAATGTAATGTTTATCTGCATTAAAGAAGACTTTCTGCCAACAATAATTTTATTTGCTGCTTTTTAAAATATAGAATTTGCCAGAGGTAGCAAGGAATTTAATCATATTATGAAGTTAAACATACGGACCACTGAAAAATAAGCTGGTTGTTATAGTATGTGTCACAAAGGAGTTTTAACTCTGTTCTCCAGCGCAACTGAAGTGAAAATACTTGTGTAGAAAACGTTAAACAATTTCATCACTCTCCGCAAGAAAAGACTAGGAAGCTTTGCTATTTCAGATCCTTTAGTTGATGCTCTAATAACAGTCAGACTTCTATTACTGTGTGGGGTGTCACACATTTTTAAGACCTCTCTTACAAAACAGTTGATTTTCCTACCTGGTGTGGAAAGTGTGGAAATCTGTTGGAAAAAAAAAAATCCATCCTAATACATGGAAATTACTGAACTTTATGAAGAACAGTAACTGAACTCTGTTTTTTGCAAAACTTGGGTCAGTTATTCTACTCTGCACGACAATTAAAAGCATACTACAATGTCAAAGGCAAAGAATAGCTTCCACTGAGGCACGTATCAATCCATATATGAAGACATAAGTAAGTGACATAATTTACTATTGCTATTGAATATCTTCATTGATATTATGTAACAGAATAATCTTTCTCTATTTTTTTAAAGAAGAATTACATATGTTTCATCAGATAAAATAAAAGCTTTCACTTTGGGGCATAAATTGGGACATATTTCTCAATGGCATTAAAGGCATATTTCAAAAAGGTGGTGATTTTTGCAAGCTAGCCTAAAAGTTTATTAGCAAACTATAATGACTATTCTGACTGCAATTAAGAAAAACTCTTCCCAAATGGGTCAACACACCTAAGTGTTATCTGATTTTAACATCATGGTTATTACTTATTATCAGGCTGCACAATGAGATATTGATTACTTTTAACCTTTAGGTCCAAGATTTCAGGAAAAGCCGAGGCAGTAGCACAGTCTGCCTTTCCTGTCTAGTAAACTTATGGCCTTTAGTGGAATTCTAATGATTCTTATTGGCAAGGCAAATCCGAAATTAGTTTATTCTCTTGGCTCATACAGAAATGATGACATATCTAAAAATACTGCATGCATAGCAGATATGTAGTTACTACCTAAAAGGGGCTTAATCCTGCAGTGTGCTGAGAGCTTCCTCCAAAGTGACGATCATCATCTCCCACTGACTGCTTTAGCAGCTCTGTGTGGGCACTGACAGATTACTGACCGTACATCCGGACCATGTAGAATACGCATTGTAGGAGTAAAAATCTTCACGTTTTCTCGTTTATAACCAATCTCCTAAGCATATTGTCCAAATATATCACTCTTCAGGTTGTTAATCTTTTAATAAGTTTTCTTTATATGGAAAATCTGCTTGAAATAAAGACTGAACTACAATGTGGCTTCAGTAGGTACGCAGGACTCATTTTAAATGGAACAAAGTAATCCAATTAAACTAATCTGTTTTACAAGTTAAAATGATACGAAGCACATTAATTGATCCTTCTAGGCTGCTGCTATTTGAGCCCTCTTTCTATTTCAGCAGCATTTGGAACTGCTTCGCACATTTGTATCCTCTGCCTGAAGAGAACTCAGTCCTCCGGTTCAGGAGAATTATGGGCAAGAGAAACATATAACTGTTATGTGTTAGATTAATTTGCAGAACACTTGGCATTATTATTGCCAAGTAGTCAAATTGTTCCAAGTTGTTCCGGAAGGTTGTTATTAATAGTATGTTTTCTGAGGAAAGTTCTGTCTACTTTTGGAACTGCATTTCTGTTGCCAAGGAAACTCCTTTAAGCACAGCATTCTAGGAGCACACTGCTGCTTTTGTTTGCCAGTATCCTATTCATATCATCTAAGTAAGCACTTTACATACTTCAGCCTCCAGTTTCAAATGTTGAAGTTTCTCAGTATTTATATTACTGCATTAAATATGGTTTGCTCTTCTTGTTAAACTCCGGGACTCTTGCAAGATTATTTTAACAGTTGCATTAAAGGACAGGGTTTTTTCACAAGTTTTTAATAAATTAGTTTTAATTTGAATAATAGCTCCATAGGTTATAGCACTAGTCCTTAAGTGTTAATTATCTTTTCACTCTGAAATTAATGTAGTCATTTCCTACTGACTCCTCTACACCATTATTGAAGTGCTGAGGAAAACATGTCATTGAGTTCTGAGCCAGAACTGTTGTTGTGATTAATCCTGGTCACATGGCCAATCTCTGCCAAAAGGAGATCACTGAAAAAAGGTGACAAAGACAGTGATTTCCTGTCAGCAAAGAGTACGACAGGGCTGTCTAGAAGTGATGCAAATGAGGGAAACTTTCACCACGGTTTGTTTGATCCACTTGGGGCCACAGCGCATTGAGCCAGGCAGAGGCACAATGGAGCAGCAGCACACCCAGAGGAGAAAAGGAGCTGCACCTTCTGAAGAGCCGTAGCTTCCAGGAGGGAAACAAAACTGCTGGCAGAGTTTTTTCCCTCAACATTTTTTGAAAGGTATCCTTAGCTTTTGATGTGCGTTGTGATGTGATTTAATACAGGGAACCTGTATATGATGAAACGGTTTCGTAATTAACCTGTCCAAAAGCTGTATCAACTACATTTCTTCAAAATCTGTGCACTACTATGTAGGTTTTTTTTTCCCATCTATCAAGCCCATCTTTTCTGAGAACTTATTAGTGCAAGACTTATGGCTTATGAAATTTGTATTAAAAACAACATACATCACTTGTAACCAAACAGGAAAATATAATTTATTTTATTCGATATTTAAAAATGTTTAGTTAATTTTATTCTGAATATACGAACAGTCTGAACAATCATACTGTACTTATTTAAATGGGGTTTTAATCTAACACAATTAAGTTTTGCAATTAATCTTCTGAGGGAAATGGAAAGAATTATCATTAACTTTTCTGCCTAGTATACTCATTTCTAATCTCCACAGTTCCAGTAAATACCGATTTGCTTCATTTTTGAACATTCAAGGTACAGAATTACTCAAGTTCCCACTAAAGGGCTAATTAGCAGAGTTTAAATTCTTTGGATTTGATCCTCCAGTAACGGCATATGAATACAGCTGAAGTCAATGCAAGTTCTGTGTACTTAGAGCTTAGGAGATCAGGCTCACATGCAGTAGATTAAAATGAAATAAACATGATACATTTGGCATTAAACTGAGCTATTACCACAGTACAAAGAAGTGAGAGTCCAAAAGAAATGGGAATGCTCCTTTCAGTTTTTTCTTAGTTAATAGATACAGCATCAGAGGACAAATAAACTGTCAGCTGCGCATTCTGTGACTGCCATTCCATCAAACACTAGTTGATTTTCAAAATCATTAGCTAGTTTAAGAGTGTAAAGCTGAAATCATTTAGGGCTGTGGGGGAGCATAGGGAGGAAAATGAAGGAAGAATAGTTTTATATTTCTGCAAGTCTTTGCACTAAAATCTAGGAAATCTAGGGAAAAATCAGCATACATATTCAGAATTTTTAAAAAATGGCTGTGCTGCTCCTCTTATATTAAGGGCAAAATACAACCTAGTTAAAGAGAGATAATAAGGATCCTAATAAAAAACCATGAAGCTCCTGGAATATTAAAAAACAAAATTAAGCTGAGAGTTGACTTAAATCTATATTAAATCTGAAAATAGAGTACTGGGAAAATAGTCTAACCCTGAAAATACATTTTATTTTCCCATATGCAATTTTAGCATTTATATATTATGTTGTGTTGCTTTAATGTATGCTTTTCCCTTCCGATTTACCTGTTTTATCATTGCTCCTTCCCATTCATAGACTCCTTAGGGGCAATGATTACTGTTGGTAATAGTGATACCACAGCAGGTTCCCTGGCAGAGGTGGCTTCCTGAGCTGGCTCAGAGGTGCAATTACTTGTCAGCTCAATAACTGAGAAGAGGGATCTGTGGGTTTAGGAGAATCCACCAAAATGCAGAGAGTGCAATTAGCAGGTTCATGTTTAAAATTGTAACTGCTAAAGAATGACTAAAGCAAGACCTGTGTTTTCATAACACCCCACATCTTTGAGGAATTCTGATAATAATAGCTGCTTAAATTTCTCTTTACAGATTTCTTTCCCTACAGAGTAGAAAGGCTGTGTTCACAGTGAAGTGTAAGCAGTGCTGGTGCCCCATTGCTGTGAGCAGTAGACCATCCACCACTCTGCATGAAACCCTCCAAATAAAAAGGGTGTCACTATTGATTACAAGAGAGGTTTACTGGGCTAGTGTTAAAAAACTATTAACAGTGTTTTTGATGGCATCGCTCATTCTGTTACTTGAATCTCTGAAATTAGGGGTGATAAAGGTCTACTGATTTAACTGACCTCTCCTTTGCTAGTGTAGAATTGTTCCCTCAATTACATTTGCTAATGTTTTCTTTTGTCTACTTTTAAATGTCTGAAATTATGGGGCTTTCAACAGTTCTTTAGGAGTTTTTTTTATTATTTTTTTTCCTTTGAAAGGCTAGTAGATCTTAATACTATCCACTGAAATTTTTTCACATTACCTGCAAATACTCATCCTGGTTTATGGACACTCTTTAGCCATCTCTTAACCAAACTGCACATTTCTAGTTGTTTAAGTATTTCCTTCTGTCCTTAAAATTTGCTTGCTGCTTTCACTAGAAAGGTATACTCAGAGAATATTCACTGTGAGAGGGTAAGCAGTCTGTTTCTACCCTTCTTCAAACAGTTTTGCAGTGGCCAGTACTTTTGAGATGGGGGCTCTATTAATTAGCAGATGCCCTCACTGTGGAAACTGCAGAGCAAACACACAGTCCCTCTGACACAAACTTTCTGCTTTCAGAAGTGTCACACATATCATAATACAGAATTTGGTAATAATAAGAGACTATGACTTCTCATTCTGAATAAACAGTATTCCTCATTTTGCCACCATACTCTACTGCCAACTAATTCATAAATTATTGCCCTCTTTTATTATTCTCACTACGCATTATTATCCCAGCCTGACCGTCTATAATTATTTTTAACGACTACATTTGGATATCAAAAAGAGAAGTATCCTAAATAGCACCTAAAATACTTGGGCTGGCTGCTTAAGCTCTGTTGCTTTTCATATTGATGGGTGGATTTTTTTTGTTAAAATTTGATTTATGTTTATTGATTTTTTTTTTTAGTATAGGACTAAAACTAGTAGCTAGATTAGGGCATGGTACAAGCTGGTCTTTTGTGGACAGGCACTACCAAAACACACCGTTTTAGACTCGCAAGAAACTTTTTACCCATTTCTGACATTGCTTATTTCTGAGCCTAGACAGGGTCAGGACTATTAATGTGTGATTAAATCTGATTAAGTATTTAGAAAATTAGAAAAAATACATTAGTGAAAATAAGAAATGATTGACAAAGCAAGAAATAGAGATTACTGAATTAAAATCACTTGCAGCCTAAAATAGTTCGGACATGAACCATATTTCTATTCCTAAACATATTTTAGCTTGTTTGACAACCCTTTTTCACTGAGTATAAATAAAAGGACTAAAATTAGAGAGAATAAAATGCAAGAAGGACATCAAGAAAACAGGATGCCAAAGCAAGAAAAACTAAATTATTTTTCATAAATTATCAAATCATGCAACCATAGGAGAAAGAAAACAACTTCTATTTGACCTTGAATGTATCATTTATTCGATAAGAAATAAAAAAAAGCTAGAGGGTAGTTGTTTCTTGTCATTATACTGTTGCTGATTCTGTGGTTAGTTATTAATTTTATTTTTTATGATTCACAATCTGCTCTTTGAAATATGCCATATGCTCAAAGCAATTCAAGGATGACAACTGTCAGAATTACTCCAATAAAAATTGCCTAAATGAGGAAGATTTACTGCAGCCTGATATTTCTGTCAAAAGCCCCTCCTTCCTTTTCCCCACTGCCCCTCATACCCATGGACTATAGTTTCTCAGACACATAGTGAAGCCTGAAACGGTTTTAGGATCAAATCATGCATTTTGGGTAACTTCCTAAAAGTACTCTCTACCTGAAGAAGTGACAAAGCTGCTGGGCTAAGCCTACCATGATAAATATAAGAAACTGTGTGCGTGCGTGCATGTGTGTATATACACATATACACATCTTTTGTATACATATGAAGATTCTATAATCAATATGCAAGTCCCAGAGCATTTTGCTGAAATCAGAAGCAAATGTAATGACTTAACATGACAATGTCTGCTTTATGCGTAACTAATAAAAATTAAATTGGAAAAGTCCTGTATTCTGGCAGCAGCAAACCAAAATCAAGGCAAATTTCTTTCTTCCCAGAAGAGGTCTGAAAGGTGGATAAAAATCCAGCTGAAAGCTCCAATCAAAACACATTTTGTTAAATGCTACCATTTCATTTTTTTTCCTTCATTTTGTTTCAGTCTATTTATTAATGCAGTTTCATTTATTTCTATTCATCTTGAAGACAAATCTTTGTCCTTCTATAGAATTACACCAAATAGAATGTGATAAAGGGAACTTTCTTGCAATTATGATGTCGGTGCAGCCTGTCAGCGCACAGGGGATGGAAATGAGGTTGGGGACAGGGAAGGGAATTCTAATAGACACCATGATACATACAATGAACGCAGCGATATCCTGTGAGAGAAAGACTTGTCAAGCTAATCAGATCTTCTATAGCTAGGTAAAGGCAGTAACGGTAGCGCTAACCTTGTAAAGATGCTGCTGCTGCTCCTCTGACATCATCAGGTCATGGCTGTCCATCACGATGGATTCCATGTCAATCAGCCAATCCCAGAGCTCCTGGTATTCTGAATCAAAGTCCAAAAGGCTGTAGATAAGGAACAAAATGTATTATGCATAAATACAGTGTAGTTGTTAAAATCTTGTATTAGAATAATATATTCTTGAAAACTCATGATGTTCCTAGTTATATTTCTAAAGAGACATTCTGTATTTATACAGAATGGAGGAAAATGAAAACTGAAATCCAATTTAAGCCAGTGCCATGACCTAAATTCAGCGGCTGTTGCCAGCTCCTGACAACTGTTGGCATACTGCATTTGCTTCAAAATTTCTGAAATAGAAATCCCCCATAGATAATGTTGATTAATGGTTTTTAAAGTGCTGACTTTATACTGAGCAAAGTTTGCAACCATCGTGATATAATTCATATAAAAATACTATTTTCATAGAAAAATGACTCAATCCATTCAGCTATCCCTCTGCTGTCTATCTGCCTCTCTCTGTAAATATCCTACATTTATTTTCATGGATGAGTAGCTAGCATTTCAACTTAACGCCTTAAGATAGGCTTGAGTGAATATGGTAAGCCAGTGAGAACTAAGGCCAGATACAGTATTAGACAGGTGTTCCCTACAGACATGTAAGAAACAAAGGTAAGGACAGGAAGTCAAAACAATGAATCCTTGAATAGCCAGCAATCATTAAAATTCAAAGGAGGATCACTACGGTTTTCAACAAAATAAATCATTAGAATAAGGAGCTTAAAAGGATTAATGTGATTCTCTATTGAAAGCCTAGTGAATACGTAAAGCATAGCTTCTTCTAAAACACTGTGGTACAAGACAGAAGGTACATGCTAAAAAACTGCACGTTCGTCAAAAAGATACCTCTTGAAAAGGGATCTTCAAACCTCCAAAATTGGAACTAACAAAAGCCCTGTCAGTAATATCAAAAAAAAACCACATTGATCAAACAATAATACATGTTCCACTAAAGCTGATTTCTCCAATTATTAACAACTTTTTTTAGCTTTCTGCATCTGTAGCAACACCATTAAAAAAATTAGCAGTATTTCAACAGAGAAACAATAAACTAAACATGTGTTTAATGTTATTAATACTATAGCAGTTTCAGTTGTTATTAACTAGAGTACCATGTGCATGGTAATTTTGAAAGCATATAGATAAAGTTGTGACAAGTAGAACTGTCAAGAAAGAAAGAGAGAAAAAGAAAGAGAAAAAGAAATAGAAAAAGAAAGAAAGAAAAAGAAAGAAGGAAAGAAAGAAAGAGAAAAAGAAAGAAAGAGAAAAAGAAGGAAAACCGTTTGCCTTCTGTGGTATTATTTTCAATGAGTTGACAACAAATGAAGTCTTGTGTGATGCACAAGTGTTGATTCCTGCTTCTGAAGTAACTCTCTAGTTTAATCCACTGTACTTAGTGTACTTTTACTCAATAATTTATGAGCTGTATTTGCTTAAAATTGCTTGGTGCCCTGAGAAGGTAAACAACGATGCTATTATAAAAAAAAGCTAGCATAAAAGGGCAAGTTACTATTGTTGAAATAGTTTCGTTGGGAGTTCAGGGCTTCTCTCCTCTTTCAGGAGGCATGTGGCTCAGATATCATTTTGAAACTGAAATAAAACTAAACTCCATTTTGAATACTATATTTGCAGTGATACTGAATCTTCATCCCTTCCTCTGAAAGCTGTATAACCATTCTGTGTCTTCAGTATCTAGTGCTCCTTTATTCCCCTTCTGTCCTATCCAAGTATTAGACAGTGTTGTAAAACAGACAGGTAGTTATTAAAACATACGTTTTATGATATGAGGCTTGATTTCATCTCATGTAAATTGGTACTGATTCAGTTGGAGTTGGTCTGTTTTCGCTTGCCAGTAAAATATTTAAATTAAGATACAAAGCTGACTGAATCAAAGCCTACATCCAATGTTCATGGCCTTCTGCTGCCAGAATGGGCTGGGATACCTTTGGAGACTGCACCAGGAAGTAGACTAGGATTTCACTGTAATGTGCAGAACACATGCTGGTTTCAAACACCTGCTTTGTATCTATAGAACCACATCTTGGTTACAGTCCAAATTTGTCCATTTATTAGTGTAAGAGAATGAATTGATCCTTTAAAGATACACAAAAGCACTTTTCCCTGACCTTTACGAAACCCAAATAAGTACTGGGAAACAGCTGGACAGTTTGATTTCTAGCTAACATTCTGAACAGCATCTCAACCCAAAATAAAGAGTGAGAGAAACAGGATTCACTGGAATCCCAAGAAGGGATGCAAGACGTAATAGGTTTTTTTTTTNATTTTTAATAGTTCTGAAATAACTCTGATGTTTTCCAAAGAAATGCTTTGTTTTTAAAAAGAATGCCTTACATCTAAATGAAAAATAATGATTGCTATTAAATTACTATTTGGAAAAAGATATAAGTTACTAAGGTGCTAAAAAGGTACTCAGAAAATTCAGCAAATGTAGGATCAGTGACAGGTTAAGATTAAAATGTACCCATCAGGATTTCTCTGGTATATTGAATATTTCTTTTATATTGAGAATCTATTTTTTTTTCTGGGCTTAGCAGATCTTTTTCATATTGCCACAGGTAGAATCAAGGAAAGGATAACTTCTGAAATACTGTGTCTGTGTTACATATAGCAAGAACTATAGAAAAGATCTAATTTTGGTAGGTTATCCAAATCCACTCACTGGTAAAGAAAACAAAGTAATCTGTTTACAACAAAAAAAATTTCTCCATTAAAAGTACCCAAACATTGACAACAAGAAGGCTATAATGCTAGTTAAAGGGCAAGTAACTATAGCTTCCTTAATATATGTTTGTTGGTTAATAAGCTAAAATCATTAGCTACGTAATAACTGAAATGACATTAAGAAGTATATTTTATCTTGATAAACAGGGAATCAGATATGCAGAGTTGCATGTCTAATCCCTTGAACCCTAAACATATTTCTTAAAATGTGGACATCAATTTATTATTTTGAATGAAAATTCATGAGCACCTTTCTCATGAGGAAAACAGCTCGTCTGTGGCATTAATAAATAAAAAGGAATGTGAAGCTATTTCCATCAGCCTTTTTCCCCATGTTTAACATACACTTCCAGTTTATATTATTTCTTTGATGGCATAACTCACATAGTATTTAGAAATATTGTAAACATACTGATATGCCTGCCAAAATATTTCAGACAGACAAAAAGTTCTTTCAAGTTTCTGGGTCATCATTTTTTGGAACTCCTTTCCATACGCATGTTTTTATTAGGAGGATATAGGAGAAATCAAAATTCTGACCTTAACAGCTTTAAAATTGTCTTATATTCCATACATGCAACCCTCCTTATTGTCATTGTAACATCCATGCTCTGTGGGAAATCTTGTTCTTTACACGGTAACTGGCATTACCCTATTCTGCAGATACTACTTTACCTATCTCAGTTTAGCTGTTTCCTGCACAAAGTCACCTCCCAAATCTTTCTCCCCACTATATAAACAGTTCTCCATCTACAGTAATGTTTGTTCTCCCTGTAGGCACTCTTCTTTCTCCTAGGCCAAATGTTCACAACAGCTAATGGATAGATACCCTAATTTTCCCAGTTATCTGAATGGCCCAGTTATCTTCTCTGTAGAGATCTCAGTCATCCTACTACAGATGCTGGCTCATTCTACTAGAATTTCT
>VXAL01011311.1:3283-10783 GCA_013399475.1 Chauna torquata
TCTCCTCTCCTCTCCTCTCCCCCCCCTTCCCTTTCAGAAGTAATAGTTTTAAAAATGAACTTGAAAATATCCTGTACCCCAAGGCTGAAATGAAATAGACAATCATTGATTTTAGCCAAGGTGGTACAATGTTTAACTTTTCCTGATAATGTATGCAATGAGGTATATGTTCTTCTTTGTCAGTCAGCATTATTTAAAGCTGTTCTGATAAAATCTGAGGTATTGCATTATTTGTTGTTTTATTTTTCATGAGAAATGAATAGCATGCCTAGCTCTGGTATTGCCTGATGTAATAGCTATGCACATGTACATGTGCATACTTTCAATATTATTCAGAAACAAGGTTGAATTTTTTTTTTAAATCATCTTTTTAAGTTTGCAGGATCTAGGTCCAGAAAAAGGTAAAGTTCTTGCTAGAGTAAGGTAGATAAGGTAAGTAATTCCATGCAGTCTGGGTGTGTCCTCAGGACAGGTACAGGGAAGAACAGCTAGGTAACTGCCTGAAAAACAGATGCACAGATGTCTGGTGTCTGTATCATGCCGCTGGAATGAAAGATAGCTAGCTAGCAACAGGACTTGCTAGGTTTCAAATTTAAAATAATGGGGGACTAAAGTAATTTTTGGTTATGCTGAAATTCATCAGGTACTGTGTGGAGGGAGAGAAAATATAACAGCCACAGGTAGTCAGCCTTTGTGCCAGTATGTCAGAAATTAGTGATTTCTGACCTTCAGAACCTGAGAATAAGCTGAAAACCTTTTTGTATACCCTACATTTTCTATCCAACAGTACCAAGAGAGAGAATGATACCCTGCATGGGTAACAACCTATATCTGTTGTGCCAGGCCTGGTTGCAAGAGTCCCAGGAGGGCTAGAAGACCAGCTCTCTGCCTGGTGTTGAGTCACTTTAGATTTAATGGCTTCAGTAGACTGTCATTGGTTTAAACTAACTCACGTTCTGTCTGTTATGTGCATACCTGGGAAAATTTCCATGGGTGTCATCAGTATTGCTGTGAATGTAAAGTAGTGTATTTCCCTAATATTTTTGGAAGTATTAATCAAATTTCCTGACACACCCACTTATAAAAATTGAGGTAAAAGAAGAAGGAAACAACAAAATTGCAAAGTGCTTCAAAAAGTTGCATGTAAAAAGGATTGTCAAACAGTGATTGCAAGAGGCTAGGCTGTTGCTATCACTCCTGAGGTAACATCTTTCAGCCTTATGTACCACTTGGACTTAGTATCGGTAACCAAATTTTTATGGGATTTCTTTCCTTTTCAGCTGGTGTGCCTACATACTCCTACATACAATTCTCCAAATCAGATTAGCAGAGAATATATACTATTTTCTTCTTGCTTTTAGTGGGCTTCTCAAATGATCTGCTGTCTGCTGCTTTAATTTCCTTTGTTCTTTGTAAAATGAACACCTTCCCAGTTTGTTCTTGGCAGTTGAACTCAAGCCAGAAACATAACTCAGAGCAATTTGTTCCCTCATTCTTCCTTTATAAGCAGAGGATCTAGAGATTTACTATTCTGTTTTGTTGTGGTCATGCAGCTACAGCATGAAGGATCAGGTCTGCAGGGGAAGGACACAGCTACAGAGCTGACAAAGTGAGAAAAAAGAAGATATTTCTTCACGTTAGCTCTTTAGCCCTTAAATTATAGCAAGAGACCAACCCAGTATTTTTAACAGTGCTGTTGGTTATCACTTCCAGAAGTATTTGCATGTCTCTAAATGTAGAGGTCATAAGGCAGGTCAAGGAAGTCTTCAAATTTACATAGTGCACAAAGGTGCCATATTAATTGTGCACTGTGAACGGTAACAACAGCATTTTTGCTGAAACTGAAAAGTTGGTTTGAGCTGATGAGAAAGAAAATAGATTACCCATACTTATGAGCAGCTTTTATGCATAAATTGAAATTGACTTATCAAATCTGGGTGTAGATACTAAGAAAGTGTCATCAGTAGTGAAGGCCAGCTGCTCTGCTCAAGTACCTGTCAGCTTCTCCACAGTTTTTTTAACCTTCGCTATCTGGCATTGTGTGATTACCACTTTTCTCCATTGTTATAGTATCTGCCTGCTGCTATTGCTGTCTCTTTTATATTTCTGTAAACTTTATGTGATGGGCGCATTGTTGATGCCCATTAGCCATTACGTGGTCTTGGTAAATATATCACACCAAGAATCTATTATCATTCTTCAAACGGACGTATTTAAGTATGCTGTACTTCAGAAATTACTGTTAAATCCCCTTGATCCCTAAGAATGCCTTATTTTGCACTGTCAACTTACTGAGCAGTCTTGAATCAGAAATGGGTTTTAGGAAGTATTTACCCATATCCATGATATCCAAAAGCAAAGTGAAGTCTAGTGACCAATTGGTAGGATTGCTGCAGTAGACCATATAGGAAGGAGCATTCATTTCAGCGTGGTGACTGGGAACTCAGTAAGAAGAGATTACCACAGTGCCAAACACATGGCCAACAAAGCTTCACCTTGCACAGTGTTGACGTTAAGGTGGTAGAGAGCATGTGTTGTTTTTACCTTGGTGTGCTGATATTTCACAACACCTACCTCACAGTGGCCACGCACGCTCACCTCATCCTTGCGTGCGACGTGTACAGAGAGCAACGCCTGCTGCTGGTGCTGTGCGCTGCTTTCAGCCTCTGCAGAGAGCACCTGCACCTGCACACTTACATTCTCTCCATTCCTCTTATGGTAATTTGATTGCAAGATGTAGCCTGCAGAGATTTATCGGTTGGACGGTTGAACTAGATGATCTTGAAGGTCCTTTCCAACCTTGTGATTCTGTGAGTCTGTGATCAGGTATTTCACAATGCTTGTTAAATTTTACTGTTTTTTTTTTACATTCATTTATTACCAAGTTTGATGGAACCTGTTTCTTTGCTTTGGGCATCTAATGGCAACAGTATGTGCTAAATTATCAGTAGCTGCTGTCAGCCAGCTGTCAGCATTATGCTAGCAATTTTGACACCTATGCTTATTTGCTTACTGGTGCTAATACATGATAGAGCAGTGGACAATATTTTTTGTCTTTGTAAATATCATGGCTTGCAAGCATTCAGAGTTCTCACTTGGAAGATGCTCAGCTCTGAATTGCACAGGTGATGAGATAGCAACTTGAAAAAAATGGAAAAGTTGTATGTATTTATACTTGCAATTATCTCTGACATTTGGGAAATGCCAATGAGTATGCTGGATAAAGTTGACCTGGAAAACTTTCAAGTCAGTTGGAATTTATGGTATTTTATATATCTAAAAAGGAAGATAAAACAGAAGTTGAAGTCAAGTTACTCAGGGTTTTACTATTCCCAAAGTTAAGAAAAACTGTTTAAAATCCCCAGATGTGGGCTGAATTCTGATCTCAATTAACTTGTTCTAGGTGAACTTCTAGGCATAACGCTCAGGTGATTTTGGTTCAGATGTTTGTTATCACTTGTCACAATCATATCTGAGAGAGATGTCACCTGAATCTTTAATAGGTATTTTCAACTTTTTTTTTTTTTTTTTAATTCAAGGCAATTGCCAACCACATGTAATAGCTGCAAACAGCACACCAACTGAAATACTATTATTACATCATGGTGCACGTACAGCTGTGATTTAATTCAATGTTTTCTATATTGTTGTCAGTAACACTTCTCTGAGATACAACTAATTCTTTAATGTAGAGACATGGGAAGATTAAACTACGGTTTTACCTGTATAAACTTGTCATGCCACTGTTTTAAAAGTGTTTTTGCAATCTCTCTGACAATACAGCTCGTACGGATATTAATGTGATTACTACCTGTGTAGTTGTGCCTTTCTATGAAAAATCCAGTTTTAGAAATCAACCATTCATCAGAAGCAAATGTATTTACACCTTCTTGGGAAAAATTAGTAGCTAATTAACAAATTTTCCATGATTTCAAAACACAAAAGTTGAAGTCAACATTCTCAATGTTTCTGCTGTGATTTCTATGACTACATTATGTTAAGTAAGTACCTTTAAGATGGCATCAAACCATATAACAAATGGACAGTATTACAATTATTTTTAACATAGTGTTAAGTGTTAATCAATAATGTATCTTGCTGAATATTACGAATAATTGTATAATATTTGCTAAGCAGAAAATTATGTGACTGTTGGGCTGGGAATGATTTTTGTGCATGTGTGACTTTCTGTTTCCAATTATTATGAGCATATAAATATGTCATTTCTAGTATGCATTATTTTTTTGTCCTCATATCACTGCAGATCTATACATAGACTCATTTTGTAAAATATACGCTAATGGTACTCAGTATCTGTAGCTAGAATTCAGTTACCCAGAATGCATGGTTTTGTTAATTCGATCTTATTAGGAGCTCTAATGTCTAAAAATCAACAGTAGCAGCTTACACTGTTTCAACACATATTTCTTTCTGTGCATGTTTCCCCACTGGCTGCTGTGTTTAACCTGGAGAGCATTTCTGTTCATACTGGACTATCATGAAATAATTTGAACCACTTCTGACAAACTGTGAATGTAATCACAGTTTGTCAGGGAAATCAGAATTATACTTAAGCAACATGTAATTAATTCAACTATTTAATTAATTAAATTTGATTTAATTACATTTAATATGGAGTATGCAGCTGCAAATGATATAATTTCACTGGGTCCTGGGCTTAGAAAGGTCTTTTAGTGGCCTTTTTGTGTGAGCTGATATGCCAGAGGGTTCTGGTTTTGATGACTGTGCTTTTTTTTTTTTTCTCTGCCTTATTTCTTTGTAAAGCCACCTCTGGATATATGTGAGCAGGCTTTAAAAATGGATCATGTTAGTAGTATAATTAAACTATTAATCTTCCTGTGCCTCTGAAGGCTTGTAATGTAGCTTCTGCATTAAAAAGGCTCATTGCTTAGTTCCACGAGGTTTTGTGTGGTAGAGTCCCTCAGATCTCCACTTGACAGAGCCTAACACCGTCTCCAAGCCTCCATAACCTGTCTCCTATAATCACCTATAACTAATGTATGGGAGTGTGAGAGAAGACAGGGAAGTGGGGGGACAGAGACAAAAGGGATGTAAAGTTTGCACAGACTAAAACTGGGTTAGCAACTTCATAATCATTCAAAAGAATAATGATATAAGGATGTCTCAGGCTGCTGCTAGTTCTCCTGGCTTTTGAGCAGTGCTGCTACACAGGACAGGGCAAGCAAGCTGTTTTCCTTGCAGGTCCAAAGGCTGCTTGTGCTTGCCAGAAGCAACGTGGGAAAACAAAATACTTGATAATACACATTTCTGGAAAAGAAAAATTTATGCTGCAAATAATGGTTCAACGCTATGTGAAAATACACATGCCCACGAAGCATGTTGGGGGCACCTCAAGACTCAGTATTTATGAATAGTATAAAATTGTATTTAGGTTCTTTTTTTTTTATATTACTTGGAGTAAGAACTGACTGCAGTGTATCAGCTACCAATATGTGGTATTTGTAAATAATAGCAAGCCCTGTGTCTCTGAGATACAGTTTTGTACAACAACAGAAGGAACTTTACAAGTGCATGTGCTAAGTTTCTGTACCTAAATTCTTTTTAGGCCTTCACCCAAATCCAGATTGAGCAGTTAAAAGTTAAGAAATACTAGCTGCAAACATTACTTGCCATTTCAGCATATGCAGGTTCTTTCATCAGTTTTGATATACTTCCCCAGTCTGGAATATCAGTTGCTTTTTCTGCCCTTCCCTCCCAGATCTCCCTATCCCAGTGATGAAATTTGCTATACAGAGCACAACTTGCTTTGTTTGTCTTGAAATGGACCTGGATTTTAAAACACCTGAAAAGATGAAACCTTGCATGCTGAATTTTCCTGCAATTTAGTCGTATGGTGTGGTTGACTAAATAGCCTTTTTCACTACATCTATCAGGTTCTTCTCTACTCCTAAGGGCTTTCATATTACAGAATAATACCTGTAACAAGTGTATAAAGTAGCACAGATCGACAATTTAAGCCATCTACATATTTTTCTTTTCACGTGGAATTTATTGGTTCTGTAATTAATGTTACCAAGTGATAATAATAAGATGATGATTGTTATTTGATGTATATCTATCCCCTATCTGTCTTTTGTGCTAAAATATTCTGTAACATAAGTGCAAAATACCACTGGGAGAAGATGAATATTCAGCAATTGTGTGGATGTTCGTAGAATTTTTAAGTTTTAGTAGAGTTTTAGCAGAGTCTTTGTAAGACCCTCAAAAAAATTAACATTTTGTCTATTCAGGTTCCTGTAAAATGGTACGTGCTTGCAGCTAGTGTTTGTTTTATAGTATTTTTCACATTTATTACATAGATTTGGAACATTACTTCATTTTTTTTTTTTAAAGAGAGATTTAAAGACCCTTTTCTGATATAAAGTATTTCTTTTTAAGATGAAGATGACTGCAAATCATGTATATTCATTTTCAAGGCATATTACTGGCGATATAGCTACCCTGATACTGGGCTGTGCTCTGGGGCAATCCCAGGTCAAATTCGCTGAGCACATTCACCATCTGCTTCCAGGATACCTTCCCACTGCCCCAGGAGTGTCCCACCGTCCGCACTGTGACTGCAGCGAGTAGAGTGACCTCCTGCCTTATGCTGGTGGACCTGCATAAGGAGACCCAGCAGGCTGCTGCTGAAGTTTGCGCTTCATGCATACTTTACTGCTATAACTCTAGAGCACACTTCAGCACAAATGTGTGGACCAGTTCTGGAGAAAAGGTGTTGCACAGGCAATGGTCTGTCACATTATACAACCCCAATGGAGTCTGCTGCTGTCAGATGTCACTTGGAGCAGCCTGGAGAGCTGTAGTCCTCCCCATCCATTGGAAAGCAACAGATACATCAACACAGTTTTGGCCAGGGGAACTATGCATTGCTACTCATCTGCTGGTGTTCTTCAGGAGGTGACCACATCCTCGCTGGTGCTGGCTGCTTGTGTGCTTCCAGAAGTGCCAATGCCTGGTTAACAGCTTGGTGGCTTCAGCTCCTGACTTGCCTTTGTTACAATGGAGAACATCTAACACATACTGGATGTAATTACAAGGGCGTAATAATATAACATGACACAATTCAAAATTACAAATAATGGCATAACAAAATAGTAAGGGCAGGAGTCTGACAAATCTGGGGGAATATCCTGCCCAGCTCTACATTATTTGAAGGATTTTTTCTATGCTGGACAATAGTGTTTTTTTAGCAGCTATTTTTAACTTCTAGGTTGCTTTCTTAAAGGGTTCTTCAATGCAACATACCTTTCTCAATGTTATTGGCTGCAGAAGGACACAGTTTCACTGTGGCATTTATGAAGTATTGGGATGAAGTCTTACCAGAATGAACTTTTTTTTGTGTGTGTGTGTGTAGTTTTTTCCTCTTTCTGATGTAACTAGGTGAACTTGTAAAAAAGAAGAAACATTTCCAAAACTGTGGTTTTGATTGCTGTACTCTATTTGAATAGAAATTGTCTT
>VXAL01011311.1:15783-40836 GCA_013399475.1 Chauna torquata
TTGTTAATACTAAAAAAAGCAATGAGAACAGTATAGATAAGAATAGACTAGTTAATTAGACATAAGAATAGATATTACTCCTGAACATAGCCACCAAAAAGTAAAAGTGAGAGTCCATCCATCTACAAAGAATGTAGATATCATTGATATAAAAACCCACTATTTTATGGACAACAGGTATTACTAAACACATCTCTGAATGCTACCTACATAGCTATGAGGTACTTAGACTTTCACTCAACACCCATGGCAAGCCCAGGAGTACTGACCTCTATCTCCAAAGCCTTTGAGGGATGTACAGTTAGAGAAACAAGCACTGTGCATATGCAGTGCCCATTCTGGCCCTGGTGGGTGCTGGTGGCAAGTACTTTACCCGCTCCTGGGGGCTGTGGTGAAGACAAGGCACAGGGAAAGGCAAGCATTGTGCTGTCAGGCCACTTCTAGGCAAAGAGTAAACTACAAAGTTTAGGCACCCAGCCTGAATTTGAGTGAAACCAACAAATAGACTAGCATGCCATCAAAACAGTAATAAAGTTAAGCCTCTAATAAAGGTAAGCCTCTAACAAATTTTAACCAGCTCTGGTCTTTTGTGGTGAGCTTTGCATTCAATGGCCAGAGATAGAGATTATTTTATTTGAAATGAAATCTAAGCTGCTTTTCCTGGCCTGCAATCATGAAACAGTAAAGAAATAGTTTGAATTAAGTGATCGGCCATCTTATATTTTGATGTCTCCTTGTCAAGGAAATATTCCCAGGGATAGTTCATGTGGAATCTGTACAGTCCAGACATACACATGCACACGTTTTTTAAAAAGCAGTAAATTGTTAACAAGTTAATGAAATAGTCTGTAGACTATTTGAGCCTAGAGTTAAGCTTTATTCATGTAATGTTCACTGCAAACCATTTATACATGAGCATATTCACAGGGATGCAGTGTCTTAGATGCTGATAGTAAATGCACTAACTTATTTTGTAATTTTGGTTAGTTGGAGTCATCAAAATAATATAACTGAAAAATGACAAATTCCCATTCATTACACATTTCCCCCTAGGCTTTTTCACTGAAAAATTAAGTTTCATGAAAGTAATGAAGATAATTTTTGTCTTATCTGCAAAAGACAACACATATATGCAGATATCTACCAAGGCTCTAAATCAATCTTGACTGGAATTCGTGGTTTGCTTACTGCTACCTTTCTGGTAAAAATAAAACCTCTTAATAAGCAATGAGCCTCGCAGTGTATAGGTTCTTTTGTTATTTTATTTACCTGTTTGTTAATTAGTTCCTAAAATTTTTTTCAGGTTACTGCAAGACAAAGTAAAGAAAAATATAAATTCCTTTTAAGGGCCAAAATATACTTTGGAGAGAAAATAATACTCGAAGACAGAGAGGTAGGTCACAGTAATGAGTTTTGCCTGTCACAAGGAAATGTCTCCTGTCTAACCAAAATGCTCCCCAGCATCCTTAAGGGAGAGGAAGACGCCCTCTGCAGATGGACTTGCCAAGGCAGCCCCAACTCTTTTCTGAGCAAAGATCTAGTATGGACAGAGGACGCAAATGCTAATGGAGGGCTTTGAAAACATCAGGGTGTAGAAAAGAGTGGGCTGCTGGGTGCTGTGGAGGCAGCAGTGCTGCTTCCAGGCATTTATCTTGGGTTTGGAAGTATCGCTCTGACAGCTGCCTGACATGTAGGAGACTTGAAAAATGTCTCGAGTCTTCATTTGTATCCAGTCAGAGGCCCTAAGGGAAGGAGAGTGTCATTTCCTCTGCCCTCACCAGCTCTGCATGAGTCAATGTTTTCAATAATCCTCAGATCCTGACTTTTCCATGAAATAGAAGTGCTTCAAAGGATATTAAAAACTTGAAATCACAATTTATCTGTTTATTTGTGTTATCAAAAAATCTAGTCTAGACAAAGTACTTAAAACGAGAAGCCTTAGTATCTTAAAGTAAAGTAGTATTTTGATATCCTGTTAAAACAATTTCAGCCAGACGTAAACCTGATCCCTTCTGCTGTGCTTTGGAATGCATGTTGAATTCTGTGCTCCTTTACATGACTACAAGGTCGACTGCTCTTGATACTTCATATAACTGTTTTTTTCCTATCTTTCTTCTTTGAGAGAGCTTGGGTAAGGCTGAGAAACTCTGATAAATTCTGTAAGGATGAAGATGAGTATGCTCAGTTGTTCAGTCCAGGCTTAACCGCCTCTTGCTTCCTTTATCCATAATCTCATTAAAAAGAGGAAAAAGCATCCATCTGCAGTTTTCATGGATGGAAATGAATTGCTAGCATTCTTCTGCTACCGGCTCAGTTCCTTCAGGGATTGTTGAGTTAGTGGTTTCAGCTTGTGAATAGACCATCTGCTATTACATATGTAGTCAGACTGTAATTTTTTCTTAGCTTGATAGATGTAGCGTATATAACCTTTGTGGCAGGAAGTTTTCTGAGCATCATCAAACTACAGCAAGAACAAATATCAGAAGCTTCTCAATGGGAATGGGGATAGGTACTTCAACTGTTAACTGTGAATTTGTCCCAGATGGTGCCAATAAGTACTGGAGGACCTGCAGCCATAAGTAAATACATTGGTCAGCTGTTTGCCCCATTTTCTGAAAGATTACTGAAGGTCAAATTCTGTTCCAAAAGTCTGACATCTTTATTTTCTTCATATATTATACAACCATAGAGTGGTTTGGGTTGGAAGAGACCTTAAAGATCATCTAATTCCAACCCCCCAGCTATTGGCAGGGATGCCACCCACTAGATCAGGTTGCTCAGGGCCCCGTCCAACCTGGCCTTGAACACCTCCAGGGATGGGGCATCCACAACTTCTCTGGGCAACCTGTTCCAGTGCCTCACCACCCTCTGAGTAAAGAATTTCCTCCTAACATCCAATCTAAATCTCCCCTCTTTCAGTTTAAAACCATTTCCCCTTGTCCTGTTGCTATCTGCCCATGTAAAAAAATCACTCTTCATCTGTTTTATAACCCCCCTTTAAGTACTTGAAGTCTGTAAAAAAGTCTCCCCGGAGCCTTCTCTTCTCCAGGCTGAACAACCTCAGCTCTCTCAGCCTATAGGTGAGGTGCTCCAGCCCTCTGATCAACCTTGTGGCCATCCTCCGGACCTGCTCTAACAGGTCCATGTCCTTATTATGCTGGGGGCCCCAGACCTGGATGCAGTACTCCAGGTGGGGCCTCATGAGAGCAGAGCAGAGGGGGACAATCTCCTCTCTCAACCTGCTGGCCATGCCTCTGTTGATGCAGCCCAGGATGCAGCTAGGCTTCTGGGCTGCAAGTGAACACTGCCAGTTCATGCTGAGCTTCTTGTCCGCCAGAACCCCCCAAGTTCTTCTCCACAGGGCTGCTCTCAAGGAGTTTTTCTCCCAGTCTGGACTTATGTCTGGGACTCCCCTGACCCAGGTGCAGCACCTTGCATTTGGCCTTGTTGAACCTCATCAGGTTCATATGAGCCCACTTCTGTAGTTTGTCCAGGTCCCTGTGGATGGCATCCCTCCCTTTTACTGTATCAACTGCACCACTCAAAAAGTCCTTGCATTAGTGTAAGCACTGCTCTGCAACAACTAAAACATTGGTGTGCTATCAGCATTATTCTCATCCTAAACCCAAAGCAGAGCGCCGTACCAGCTACTAGGAAGAAAATTAACTCTATCCCAGCCAAAACCAGGACAATATCAAACAGCACTGGTCCCAAGATGGACCTCTGAGGGACACGACTTGTCTCTGGCCTCCACCTAGACATAAAGCTGTTCACTGCAACTCTCTGGCTGCAGCCATCCAGCCAATTCCTTATCGATTGAATAGTCCACCCTTCAAATCTATCTTTCTCCAATTTCTGGTAAAATCTCCATGTCAAAGGCCTTACAGAATTCTGCGTAGATGACATCAGGGTTGTTCTTCCCTTGTCGACAGACGCAGACATGCCATCATAGAAGGCCAACAGATTGGTCAGGCATGATTTGCCCTTGGTGAAGCCATGCTGTCTGTCTTGGATCACCTCCTTGTCTTGCATGTGCCTTAACTTTGCTTCCAGGAGGGTCTGCTCCATGATCTTNCACCAGGACATATGATGGAGAGTGGCTTGACAACTACACCAGCCAGTTCCATCAGGACCCTGGGATGCATGTTGTCAGGCCCCATAGACTTGTAGGGGTTCAGCTGCATCAGGTGGTCTCAAACCTGGTCTTCACTTACAGCAGGAGAGACTTTGCTCCCCCAGCCCCTGCCTAGAGGTTCAGGGACTTGAGAGGCATTGGAAGCCTGACTGCCAGTGAAGACTGAGGCAAAGAACTTGCTGAGTACCTCAGCCTTCTCCACTTCTGTTGCAGCCAGTTCTCCCTTCTCATTTATCAGAAGGGGTGCGATCTCTTTGGTCTTTCTTTTCTGACCAATAGAACCCCTTCGTGCTATTCTTTGCATCCCTTGCCAAGTTCAGCTCTGTCTGTGCCTTGGCTTTCCTGATCTCATCCCTACATATCCAGATGGCATCCCTGTACTCTTCCCATGCCACATGTCCCTGCTTCCCCTGCCTGGATATTTCCTTCTTACACCTCAGTTTGACCAGCAGGTCCTTGCTCAACTATGCTGGTTTCCTGCCTTCCCTGCTTGATTTCTTACACTTGGGGGTGGAGAGCTCTTGTGCTCTAAGAAAAGTGTCCTTAAAGAGTTGCCAGATCTGGTCTGTTCCTCTGTCCCTAAGGACAGTATCCCAGGGGATCTCATCAACTAACTCTTTAAACTGCCAGAAGCTCATTCTTCTAAAGTTCTGGCTCCTAACTTTGCTCTTTGCCAGGCCCATGTTCCTTGAGATCAGGAACTCAACCAGGGTGTGGTTGCTGCAGCCCAGACTGCCTCCAGTCTTAACCTGTTTAACGAGATCATCTACACTGGTGAACACCAGGCCCAGTAACACTTCTTCTGTGGTTGGTTTGCCTAACACCTGGACCAGGAAGGTATCCTTGACGCACTCCAGGAGTCTCCTATATTGCTTACATCCTGCTCTGTTGCTTTCCAACCAGATATCCAGGTAGTTGAAACCCCCCATCAGGATGAGAGCCTGTGTGTGTAATACCTTTTGCAGCTGAAGCAAGAAGGGCTTGTCAATAGCCTCGCCCTGATCATGCGGCCAGCAGTATGCCCCAACCACAAGGCATCCTTTATTGTTCTGGTCCTTAATTTTCACCCACAAGCTCTCAACCTATTTGAGGCTGTTTCTGAGAGGCAGCTCTTTGCAATCTATCAATTTCTTAACATAAAGAACAACACCCCCACTCCTCCTTCCCTGCCTATCTCTTCTGAAAAGCTTGTAGCCTGCTACTGTAGCGTTCCAGTTGTATGATTCATCCCACCACATTTCTGTGACAGCAATTAGGTCATAGTTTTCTAGTTGCACCATGGTTTCCAACTCCTCCTGCTTGTTTCCCATATTGCGTGTGTTAGTGTAAAGGCACTTCAGCTGGGCTATCAGACACATCACCTTTTTGAAGGAGCCCTCCTTAATTACTTTAGGACAATTCACAAGTATTTCCCTGTTGATTTCTAAAGTGCCAGTGTTCCCTGGTTCTTCTCTGTCACTCAGAAGTACATCCCCTTCCCCTGCTGAATCTATACAGGCATATATAAAAACCAAGTTATTCTAAATGCTGTCTTTTAACTGTCATGTAAAAAGGAATCACTTCCTCTTTACACACTAGAAATGTTAGTTGCTTTTCTGATGTAAAGATATGCTTAAACTTGTCAAATGCTAACAAACAGCTCACTAAAAACAAACATAAGTTTAGGTGATAATTCCTCTAAGTTAATTAAGTGTTTGATAACAATACTGCTATAAGTTATACAAAACATAACTGTTAGCATGGCAGAGTATTAGAATTTAAGCTATGAAATTTTGTCTTCAGATAAGCTTTATTTGATATCAGGAGAATTTTGTTATCCTAAGTGTTCAAGAAACAAGGAATGTTGAGCTAATTGAGAGAAAAAATGGAGTTATATAGGGGCAGGCATGTCATTTTTAACAGTGTTATTTTCTCTGAACTGTTATATACATAGGTCGTTCCTAAGCAAAGACGAGCAAAACACACTTGGAAATCTTGAAATTTATGTAATTTATTTAGTAAGAAGGTTGCCAGCTCTAAGCTGAGGTTTGCAGTGGTTATATCGGAATTCATGGAGGCCTAGAACTTTGAAGGTTTTTTATCTCTGTAGATCTTAAGGTAACTAACCATTATCATACCAAGTGTTTCTAATTCATAAATAAAAAAGACTTTACCAGTTCATTAAAGGAGATAATGTGTCATTTGGTATGGTGGCTTTATAATACAGTTATACA
This sequence comes from Chauna torquata, assembly GCA_013399475.1. NCBI lineage: Eukaryota > Metazoa > Chordata > Aves > Anseriformes > Anhimidae > Chauna > Chauna torquata. Next base: position 22,132 of record VXAL01011311.1, read on the forward strand.
GAACTCAGATGCCTCTCAAATGGTTACTANGATGGCATCCCTGTACTCTTCCCATGCCACATGTCCCTGCTTCCCCTGCCTGGATATTTCCTTCTTACACCTCAGTTTGACCAGCAGGTCCTTGCTCAACTATGCTGGTTTCCTGCCTTCCCTGCTTGATTTCTTACACTTGGGGGTGGAGAGCTCTTGTGCTCTAAGAAAAGTGTCCTTAAAGAGTTGCCAGCTCTGGTCTGTTCCTCTGTCCCTAAGGACAGTATCCCAGGGATCTCATCAACTAACTCTTTAAACTGCCAGAAGCTCATTCTTCTAAAGTTCTGGCTCCTAACTTTGCTCTTTGCCAGGCCCATGTTCCTTGAGATCAGGAACTCAACCAGGGTGTGGTTGCTGCAGCCCAGACTGCCTCCAGTCTTAACCTGTTTAACGAGATCATCTACACTGGTGAACACCAGGCCCAGTAACACTTCTTCTGTGGTTGGTTTGCCTAACACCTGGACCAGGAAGGTATCCTTGACGCACTCCAGGAGTCTCCTATATTGCTTACATCCTGCTCTGTTGCTTTCCAACCAGATATCCAGGTAGTTGAAACCCCCCATCAGGATGAGAGCCTGTGTGTGTAATACCTTTTGCAGCTGAAGCAAGAAGGGCTTGTCAATAGCCTCGCCCTGATCATGCGGCCAGCAGTATGCCCCAACCACAAGGCATCCTTTATTGTTCTGGTCCTTAATTTTCACCCACAAGCTCTCAACCTATTTGAGGCTGTTTCTGAGAGGCAGCTCTTTGCAATCTATCAATTTCTTAACATAAAGAACAACACCCCCACTCCTCCTTCCCTGCCTATCTCTTCTGAAAAGCTTGTAGCCTGCTACTGTAGCGTTCCAGTTGTATGATTCATCCCACCACATTTCTGTGACAGCAATTAGGTCATAGTTTTCTAGTTGCACCGTGGTTTCCAACTCCTCCTGCTTGTTTCCCATATTGCGTGTGTTAGTGTAAAGGCACTTCAGCTGGGCTATCAGACACATCACCTTTTTGAAGGAGCCCTCCTTAATTACTTTGGGACAATTCACAAGTATTTCCCTGTTGATTTCTAAAGTGCCAGTGTTCCCTGGTTCTTCTCTGTCACTCAGAAGTACATCCCCTTCCCCTGCTGAATCTATACAGGCATATATAAAAACCAAGTTATTCTAAATGCTGTCTTTTAACTGTCATGTAAAAAGGAATCACTTCCTCTTTACACACTAGAAATGTTAGTTGCTTTTCTGATGTAAAGATATGCTTAAACTTGTCAAATGCTAACAAACAGCTCACTAAAAACAAACATAAGTTTAGGTGATAATATATCCTCTAAGTTAATTAAGTGTTTGATAACAATACTGCTATAAGTTATACAAAACATAACTGTTAGCATGGCAGAGTATTAGAATTTAAGCTATGAAATTTTGTCTTCAGATAAGCTTTATTTGATATCAGGAGAATTTTGTTATCCTAAGTGTTCAAGAAACAAGGAATGTTGAGCTAATTGAGAGAAAAAATGGAGTTATATAGGGGCAGGCATGTCATTTTTAACAGTGTTATTTTCTCTGAACTGTTATATACATAGGTCGTTCCTAAGCAAAGACGAGCAAAACACACTTGGAAATCTTGAAATTTATGTAATTTATTTAGTAAGAAGGTTGCCAGCTCTAAGCTGAGGTTTGCAGTGGTTATATCGGAATTCATGGAGGCCTAGAACTTTGAAGGTTTTTTATCTCTGTAGATCTTAAGGTAACTAACCATTATCATACCAAGTGTTTCTAATTCATAAATAAAAAAGACTTCACCAGTTCATTAAAGGAGATAATGTGTCATTTGGTATGGTGGCTTTATAATACAGTTATACAGAACTCAGATGCCTCTCAAATGGTTACTAAATACATAGTGTTTGATGCAGGAAGTAATCTTAAATCTTTTCTAATAAGTCTCCTGTTTTTCAATAGGACATAAACATGCATGGGTTGAAAATCAGTTTATTAGTAAAGGCATCATCCTCCAGATATCTGCTACCACTTTGCTGAAGCTTTTACTTTCACAAAAAAATTTTTTCCTAACTGTCTAGTGTGTGTATTTAAACATTTACACAGCTTTATCTCTATATATTATATGCTTGTAAGTATGTTATACGTGAACTTTGAATTTGCTGCTTGTGGAGCCTAACAAGGATTGTAAGAGAAAAAGTGTTATAAGGCCCAATTGAAATCCTCAATTTGTAGTGCAGTAAAATACCAAATGTATACAAAGAGGTCACACTTATATGTCGCTTTCATTCCATAACTGACTAAAAGGAAAATATTCAGCCACCTCAACAACAAATACCATGGAACACTTCTCAAAGTTGTCAGGAGAAAATGTATCCATATGACCTTTGAAAACTGACTCCTATTATATTTGAAGTTCATACAAAAAAAACCTGTGTATGCTGGGATTTCTGAGCACAGCTGACATTTCATAATTATCTCCTCCTCCGTACTTAGGTGCTGGAAGGAGTGAAGGGGAAGTAAACATGATGATGAGATCTCATTTTCTTGACTGGCCATGTTCGCTTTTGTTGAAATGAATATCTGTAAATCTGAATGTGAAACTGTGACTTTTATGCCAAGTATTTGAAGAAAAAGCAACCACATTCATGTTCATAGACATGTATATGTATGGTTTTATGTGTGTGTATATATATGTCTGTCATCTATATATATCTATATCTAATCTATATATCTATAGCTTCTGTCTAGAACTTAATATAAAACACGTTAACATAAAAATACAAATATAATAACATAGCTGAGGTAGGCCCAAAAAGTAAATTTACAGTAACAAGCCTAAACAAAGTGATGTGGTTGACTCAGGTTCTTTTATTCACTAGCATGGAATGGGCTTCCTTTTTCTTACAACGTTGCAACTTTCTCTTTTCCATTCATAGGCATTTTGCACTGGTATTAAAGCAGAAAAGTTAAAAAGAAGAAAAAAAAGAAAAAGGAGCTGTCAAATTTTAATCATCTTGCATGGTAATACAAGAACAGCTGAAGCGTGATGCTAGCATGCTCATAATGAAATGTGACTAGAGCTAATTTCTCCATTTATGGCATTACATTTTTTAAAATGTTTTCTCTATTTTCCTTTTTTCCTTACTGTATATTTCAAATATTTGATATTGGAAATTGGATTATGAGGAATTTATTGATGATATTTTCCTAAGCATTTGCTTCTGTACCTATGCCAGTTATTAAATTTGACAAAAAATTGCTACAGCAAGAACAAGGAGATGTTGAGACACACTTACATAAAATATATATGTGTATCAGTAGCAAAATGCCAAACATAACTGCTCAGGAAAAAACTCTTGAAAGTATGAGGTGATGAAAAGACAATAACCAGCGGCTGAAAAAAATACAGGTGATATTGATGCGTGAAAGATTCAACCCTGCTTGCTAGCATATTGAAGAGTCACAGTCAAGCAGAGCAGCCCGTACAGGGTTGTTGATGAAGGAGTCTGCCCTGGAGCTGAACAGAGAGATCAAATGGGGAAAAAACGAACTGTTTTTGAGATATCTGGCTGTTCTAGATACCAAAGTGAAGGTGGTTTGCAACACAAATTGGCCTTTTATCGAATTCAGAGCATCAGACTGACTCAAAGTCAATTATGCTGTGTAGATGTTTGCACATAGTCTTGTCATTGCATAATTGCTTGCTTTATAATTAATAGAAAGAGGTAAGTTCAATTTAGCTCATCTATTTTACATGTCTGCTTTTAAAAGGAGAGTGTCCTAACCCTTGATGATCAGCCTGGCTAGATCTCCACTGACTACTGAAGGAACTTTAGTAGAGAAGGACAGATGTCTCCACAGGTCAAGCCTCCTTTTAGTCAGGGGAATGAGGAGTCTCTCTTTAGGGGGCTGTTCAGGTTGTGCTGATGGAGAGGTAAACAGGTTTTACAGGCCTATCACAGTAATTTTTAGATTTTCCAAAGACCAAATCTGCAACCGCTTATATCTTCTTTGCTAAGGGTAAACCTGCCTACTTGGGCAGCCTGTTCAGTTTGGGCTGTCCCTAGAGACTCAAGCAGCTGCTGCAGATGTGGAATTGTCCTCTGCTCTGACCTTTCCTCCTGGCAGCTGCCTAAACTTCTGGAGGGACTCTGACTGACAATAGAAGTAGTCTCCTGCATAGGGGCATGGCCCACAATACTCCCAGTCTCCCAGACAGTAAAGATTACGGAACCATAAAACATTATACTCTCATGAATCTTGGTCTTAGCCAGTATCACATCAGGAGTGATCCAGACATTCAGAGCTTGGAGGCTAGGGCTGTTCTCAAGTTCAACACCAGAGGTGCATGGGCCCCAAATAATCCAAAAGGCACTAAAAGCTTCAGAGCAAGAGCACAGGTCTCGAGACACTATTGACGTATTGATGTACTGGCCATTTGTATGGCCAATTTTTTGTTTGTACTAAAGCTTTGCTCATATTGACTTTTGGTCTTCAGTTGAAGAAACTCTGTGAACAGAACTGAAAACACACAAATTTTATCTACAGCATCTGTCTGTAAACGGAACCTTTCTGCTTTCTGAGCTATGAAAAACATCAAGAGAGAATCATAGTTCGATCATAAATGATCCTTTCAGTGATATTTTCCCGGAACTCCATCATCTCATAGATAACTCGGTACTACAATATCTACAAAGAGTAAAAATGACAGGAGAACCCATATTTACACTGATTCAAATACCATATTTAATTCAAAATATAATTAAAAAGTCTTAGAAATATTATGGTTGTATATATTATAAATGTGCACAATATCCTCATAGGTTAGTACTGTCAATTAATATTTAATTCTTCTATTAATACTTCTTCACATATTATCCATGTTACTCTTTTACCATGTCCAGAAACCAGGCCCTTTTATGTGATTTATATATGAAAGGATATGAGCTATAAGTAGCTTGGGATCTTCTAATGGTTTCTGTCCTTCAGGTGTAACTTTGCCAGACTGTCTCTTCATCAGGAAAAGATTCCTCTGACAATACCATCAATATTGACTTTATGTCTCTCTGCTTTCCAACCCACTATTCCACTTGCATGTATTTTTTTCTGCTTCCCACAGTCCCTGATAGCTTCTTTTCCTCTGAGCTAATTACCTATTTATCACTCTATGAAGTCTTATGACAATGATTCAAGAGATAACAGGATGTTATTTACATATTTTCTATTATGGTGTGTATACAAAGCCATCCTCTACCTTCCTTCCCCCTTCTCCTCTGTTACAATCCACATATTTATATATTTCATAATTCACAAAGAAGCAGTAGGAGGATTAAAATGATAATTCATTTATATTAATTCCTCATAACTAAAAACTTCACTATTGTCTTGCTTGATGAATTGGTTGTTACTTATACAATATCTGCAGCTTTACACTTCAGATCTGTTTCTTTACCACAGTTTTGTAATAGTTTCCTTGCAGGACATTTTAGTCTCCAGTTCTGATTTGTGTTGCTTTCTCTTGAGCTCAGCACAGAGAAAGAAATGGATGCACCATAGGGAGTGGACAAAACAATCAGCTTAGAAGAGCATTAGGTCAGCTATAGTCTTTTTCCAGAGCTTCCAGCAAGTTGTTCCTTGGCATAGATCCCTTTCCATTGGAGAGGGCAGATGACTGCCCCAGATCTCCTCAATCGGGAGCGCAGAGAAGGTTTATGCCTTGATATTGATGCATCTCCCAGCTCAATTGACTTTCTTTTGCCCTGGAGGAAACTGCTTTTTTTTCCCCAAGTTTTCTTGTGTGCTCTGATACACCTAGGTGGATGTGGTGAGGGCTTAATACCATTAGCACAACTTCTGGTAACATAATTCTCCCCCTCTCCCCATTGGTTTCCTGATCTCAGTGGGCTAGCACAGTTCATGTTTCCCAGTACCTTTGTTGTCATAATTTACAAGACAAACTGCACCAGAGCTTCTAGAAAACGTCTATGTCCTGTTCTGTGACAGATGCACCTTTGTTTAGAAAACTTGCATTGTATTGCCCATTCTTATTAGTCTTCCATATAGTGAATTCCGTGAGTGATTTTTGTTGTCTGGAGAGAAACATACTCAGCTGTTATGTTAGTAGTAATGGAAAGTTTCTGACTTCCAGTAAGAAATAAAATGTACCAAAAATAATTTTTGACCCCATCAAAAAGTTCTATTTCTCTGATGTCAAATGTTTACTTCTGATAAAGGTAGCAGCATTACGTTCTGATATTATTTCATTCAGAATTGATTGTGCTATTATGAAAAGGTAGATATTTCAATGATTATTCAATGAACCTTTTGATGAAACCCACATTTTCCTGAAAAATATTTCAATTTCATAGAAGCAGAATTGGAAGACAATTCTGCGGGGAATTTCCAGACAGCTCAACCCATGAGGGAAAATTAAGTAGTAATAATTTTTTTATTCTTCTTTCCCCTTAATTCGACTGCTAGATGTGGGAATATGAAGATAAAACTGCTCCTTCACTTTCTTGGTTGTTACAGAAAATGTAGCCATTGCTGGAATTTCACTGTGCAAGAATGAAAGGCTTGGGCAGTCATGGAGATAACTCCTGACTGAATGATACTCCTCCTTTTTATGAGCTAATCAAACATGCACACCATTTCACTGTAGCTGTGCTGCCTGATTAGAACACATTTATATTTATGTACATGCTCACTAGAGTTATCAAATTGCAGACTCTAGAAACACTTTGTTTTTAATCCTTGAAGACTGCTCATTTTTTTATTTGCAACTGCTCATATATTTCATTTGTGAGAAGCTTTATACCCGAAGATAGTTAAAGGAAATACTAATTAGCCATAGTCTTAATCCTGCTTTTGATGAAGCCTCATTAAAACAGATATATTCACGCTGTAATATTGCATATTGCCTCCTACTTTTGTACTTTTTCACAGTCCTTTATATTTCTTTGATATAAAGGTTTGTGATTATAAGGTTGGTTGCACATTTGCCACCTATTGGGTTTAGCTGTTGAGTTTGGGACCTGATTTTGTTCAGGGAGGAAATTCACAGTTATTTCCAGAATACAACTATGTTGTTTTTTATTGGTTGTGTATTTTATTTGCTTACTGTTCACTTTAGGGAACATTGTTTACTTTTTACCTCTACAATCTTTTTTTCTCTTTTATCTGTATCACAGGCAAAATCTAGCAGAATTACTAGGCAGGACCTGAGTGGCTGGGGGAACTGGACAAGCAATGTGCTGGATACAGCAGCAGGACAGACTTTACCCTATCCAGGATGAAGAAAGCAGATGTGGCAGCCAGAAAGATTGAAATCAGCAGGAGATGAAGCAAAATGCTGCAGGCAGATAGTGTTGATTGTGGGTCACCAAGGAGTTTGTTATCTTGTGTTACAGGAGAAAACCTTAGCAGAGAGCCTGATGTGCAGGGAAAACTCTGTAACTGAACCTTGGGCATTACATGAGCACTGGAAGAAGACTAAGATAAACTGGAAATTGCAGCTGGATAATGACTGGTCTGCAGTGAGGATCCCAAAAGGATCCCAAGGCTGGACTACAAAGTTGCCAAGTCCAATGGCACAGTGAAGCACACAGAGAAGAGGAAAGTAGAAGGCGGCATTGTAGGCCATTATAATTTTACTGAAGAATTTCCATTTGTAAAGACTGGGATGAGAAATCAATGAAATGAGTGTGCTTGGGCATTGTATACAATATGCAATATGTACAGATACTAGTCAGAATTTGTCATGTGAGTGCTCTAAGACATTTTTTAATAGAAGATAAATGCCCTATTAAAATTCAAATTTATTTAATCTACAGCATTGCTTTCAGCCACTCATTTCTCAGTTCTTATGGAGAATGGAAATAACTCACTTTGTCAGGCAGCATTTCACCTCTTCTATTGAAAAAAAAAAATATTAGAAAATAAACTAGTAGTTTTTTATGTTAAGATTTTTAAATGGGTTTTCAAATCAAAATAGATTTCTAAACAGCAGCTTGCAGCTCACAATACGATCTCTAAAGTGGAATCTGTCATGCTCAGAATGAGCCAAATTTCAGGAGAGGTTCCTGAGCTGTGATTTATGTCACTTCACCTACTTCCTTAGGAACTCCTCTCCGATTTTGCAGTTAGAAGGTGAGGACTTGATAGCTCTCTGTTAGAAGTTTCCCCCCAGAAAATTCTCCCTGCAGGTGCAAACCCCCTGAATGGCTCTCTTGTTGAAATATGCTTGCCCATACTCTCCAAGCTCAAAAAAGAGGACTGAAACTCTCATTATGAAGCTATACATTGCTGCTAGATTCCCTGAAGCTGGCTGATGAACAAACAGGGCTAGTGGGTAGCTGGAGCACAAGCATTCCTGTCTCCCTGCGCTGGATTGTGTAGGTGCTTGTTGCTCTCCTAGCACAGACTGCACAGGGAGAAAGAGGCCATGGTGGCAGCAAGGAGCTCACCAGAAGCACTCCAAAGGCTGAAAAGGTTACAGGTAGTGAGGAGCTTTGTTGAAAGTGCAGTTACTTGTCTTAATATTTTAACACCACAAAAAGGTAACAGCAGGTCCTGGTATTGGAAATATAGCACAGAGAGTTCTTCTGTCAGCATCCAGAAGTAAAGGGTAGTTTAATGTATAGGTCTGTATCACCAGCGAAAATTGAAGTTTTTAGGTTGCTGCTAACAAATGTGAAGCAAATGCTGTATCACAATATACCACATGTATACCATGTAGCTATTCAAGAGCTATTTTGTCATACACATTTTTGGAAAGAAGACTGATTCCTAACATAATATTTAAACACCACCAGATCTTCTGTGAAGCTTTTTCTGTAGTAGTAAAAGGAAGAGGAGGTACCAGCTAGAACAAATATAAATGATATCCATTAAAAATCTGTGTTTAAACTATAAATTATTTTGAAGGCAATCTAAAATCTAGGTCTATGCGTGTTGTGTTTGGATACTACATGTACAGATCTTGTTTTATTCATTTAGATGTTATCTATTGTTGTATTATTTTAGCAGGTTTATAAGTTTCAGAGCTATTTGATTTTAACAACAAAAAGTATATAATAGGAATGCAGTTAAGAAGATATCAGAGTTTAGATATGCTCATTTACTCATGTGATTCTTGTCACAGTAAAAATCTTTTATAAACTCCTTGTTGTATGAACAATATTATGATGAAACCTGAATTCTTCTAAGGGCTTTTTAAACTACCTAGTGTTTTAATTTTTACTTTTTTTTTTTTTTTTTACTTTAGATGTCTGAAAGGTAGAATGCTATTTTTGTTGGGCAATTGCATGTTTCAAAATCAGTGATAAAAAATGTATTAGTGTTGAGCGTTTTAAGTCTAGATTTGAAAAAGCAGAGAGATTAAGAGCCTTCATGCTACTGCTGTTGAGTGCACATTCCCAGTCGTATGGCATATAAATAACATCTATTCAGCTCACAGAAAACCTGGCAGTTGAGTGATATCCATTTTCTAGCCTGCATACAACATGCTGCCTGTTAGATGCTCCAACACAGTTCATGGTGAGAACGAGCTGCTGCTGAAGAGAAAGCCAAGGAAGGGCTGCGTGTAACATATTATTTCCTCATTTTATAGTGTACAGGCATACAACAGTTGAGAGCTGTTCTTGAATGAAGAATCCCAGTCACTTGGTGATCTAAGGTATTCACATCCCAAGGAAATATTTCCAGAATACTATCCCCCTGGAATGAGAAAACTTTTAATCATTAAGCTGATTTCAGACTGCCAGTATCTTGCATTTTCTGAGAGATGCCAAATGCTTTATTATGAAAAAAGTTGGTAGAGTCTATCAAGATCATATAAAGTATGTGTGTGTATCTTAACAAAATCATAGCTTGCTTTAGTTGGAACTTGGTTAGACAGGTTTGGGAAAAACACTGGCTGCACAGATATGTTAGCTCAGTGATTTACCTCTTTCAGTGGATGGCTCCTCCTTTTACCCTATTTAATGGGCAAGAAAGTGAAAGGCTTTGCATGTCTTTTATAACAGGCTAGAGATTCTAGTACTCTAGTTTTAGAACAATTTAGGAGCATAAGAATTTATGTAAATGTAATTTATGGGGAAAATAAAGTCACAAAGCCTTATCTGAAAGATTTTCAATGTTACATAGCAATAACCTTAAAGAAAAAAACCAAACCAAACCAAACCAAACCAAACAAACAACCCACACTAAGCACACAGCCACTCATTCTGTATTTGTCTGGGTCATTAGTGCTAAAGGAGTACACAAACTTAAATATTAACAACCACAGTCAAAAGAATTTCATCAGTGCTTTCAGACTGATACTTATCAGTTTAGAGGATTTAGCTAGACAGTGGTAAAATTGTCAGATTCAAATTGGCTATAATTGTTCCAAGTGCTGCATCTAGAATTCAGTGCTTCAGGTAACAGTATTTTAAGCTGTGTAGTAGTTATTCACTCAGAAGTGGTACAAGCAGAGAACAGTAAACCTATATTGGTCAGCCAGAAAGGGGACAAAGATTTAAGTGGAAAGCTCTGTAGCTGTTTGAACTATTGTTTCCTTACAGACACTTGAAATGTCAGAGCAAATGAAAACATAGATTACCATGAATTATGTCTTTAAGGGGACAAAAGGTACTAGGAACATGAAAGGATTTATGAGTGGCAGTATGCCAATACCTAATCTGAGGCACGTTTCTAGATAGTGAAACTCACGGCCCAAAGTTTTCTTGTAGAAGTAAGCATTAAAATTAATTTACTTGAAATGAAAACTAAATGGTGGTTCCTAATTAATTTACTTGAAATGAAAACTAAATGGTGGTTCCTTTTCTTAAGTTTTTCTTCAATTTTTATTAATAGCATGCTTGGACACCTCTGTGCGTGAAATGCCAATGTGTGTCGTATATCACTTACACCATGCCCCTTCCAGTGTTAAGTCATATTTATGCAGCCCAGCAGAAGATAACACAAAAGCTCTCAGGTGCTGGGAACTGAGCACATACACTGCCGGAAGCCACATGCTTGGTTGTCACAGTGTGGAACTAACCCTGAAATAACTGCTTGGAGATTAAAGCAAGATCAGTCCTTGTGGTGGCAGGTGACCAGTAAAGAGCAAAAGCATTTATGGCTGTGATTTCTTTCCCACTGTTTGATGCCTGAGTCCTCTTTCAAAACAGCTGAATAGGTGCTTGGGATATAGGAAATATAATTAGTCAGGGAGTCTATGGCAGATGCACAAGCAAGCTTAAATGATGGAAAAGAAAGACGGTTTTCAGCAGCAGAGTTTAGCCCATCTGGAGAGGAGAAAGAGTGTTATTCAAAATTTTTCTAAGTATCATGGGCTCCTACCTGAAAGCACCTCTAAAACAGCATGCATCTTGAACTATGTTTTTCCAGCTGTCAGTGTTAAACTGGTTCTAGTATATACTGGAAAAAAAACAAAGAAGCACAGACACTTGGCACAGTGGAGACCTACCTGAAAGCACTGCTAACTGATACCTGGACCCTACCCACCCCGTGTTAAAGGCATAGGAATGTCAGGGAAAGAAACAGAGAAGCACCAATGAATTTTCAACTACTTAATATCCTCGTAACATGTTTGGAGCAGGAAGCCAGAAGGTAGTAGTAACTCAGGTAACAACTGCTAACTGCATTTAGATATAGAGAAAATCAAAGGCTGGGTCTAGGTGACTATTGGTTTATGTGGACCATCTCTGTCAGAAAGCAATAAACAGTTAAAATAGTGAAAACAACATCCCCTTAGGGTCTGAGGGGAACATCTGTCCTGTGTTGCATGCTTGTGCTGGTGCAACCTGACCAGCAGGACAGGGGCTGGTGCGAGTGCATCTGTCCAGACTGTGTGAGGATCACAGGGCAGAAATCACTGCCCACATGCAGTGCTTGTCCTTCCTAGCAGGTAAATCTCAGGCTTTCTCTGCAAGTGTTTTTGCTCCTATGGCTGCCCACCTCGGGTGCAGCAGGGCACCAGATAGTAGTCCCCTGGGTGTACAGCACCCTTTTGCATCTGCTAACCTGCTGCTATCAGAAGATCAATTAGTTATTTCTTTAAAAGAAAAAATGATATAGCTGTTATGTTAGTTGTATGGGAAGCAGACACTTATAGTTCAAATTATACTTAAGGTTCAGTAAGTAAATTAAAAGAATAATTATACATTATTTCAATATGCTATTTTAGATACATAGGTCATAAAATAAACAGATGACAAAAGCTGTCTTTCTTTTTTTTTTTTTTTTTTCCCTGTCTTTCTTTCCTTTTGCTTTGGCTTTTGCTCTTGCTCTTGCTTCAGCCTTAGCTTTAGCTTTTGCATTTGCTTTTCCTTGCCCTTTTCTTTGTCCTTTGCCCATAGGAGAGTGCTGAAGAAAATAAAAACGAAAAACAACCCCCCCAAAAAAACAAACAAACAAAAGAACCCCAAACCAGCAGTGTTCTTATATTGCAGTCTGTAACGCATGTAAGATCTTGTTATATCTTCTGTCCAAATCTCATTGCTTCTAATTAATGTCAGGAGAATATAAAGCTCTCTGTATTACACTGAAATAAAATAAATTACAACAACAATAAGAAGAAATGGTAAGTTAGGTAGCATATTAAAATTGGGTTAATTCTTATATTTTGATTGAAAGATTTTAAATTCAGTATGTTCTAGGTATGTAATAAGCTTTGAGTATTCTTGAAATGCTGTGTGATTTTTTTTGTTCAATTTCTGTTTATTTTCTCTACTCATGTGTTTTGTTTACACGATATTGTTTTTTGACATACTTTTTGTGTGTTTGTTTGTTTGTTTTATTATACAAGAGCAGAACACTGTTTAACAGGGAATATTTGGTTGAACTTGCTTTTTGCTATATTCTACATTTGGTCCTAAAAGTGCCCTGAAAATGAAGAAAGTATCTCAGGAAGGCTTTCACCTGTGAGATCCAGATCACCCTCTACTTTTAGAGATGAAAAATAATTCAGTGTATCTAGAGAGCCAGATTTGCCCTCTGTAAGTACTTTAGAATAAAAAAGGGGAGGAAACATGGAGAGAAGGCAAGTGAATAATTAACAAGTGCTTAGTGGCACGTCCCATTTTATATCATGTGGTAGTGGAATACACTGTTTATCTCTGCCATGAATCGGGATGTATTTACAAATAGGAAACTTAGCTAAAACGCTAGACCAAAAAGGAATATACTGGGGAGCATTAGAACACCTCCTGACAACTAGCAAACCTCTGCTTTTTTTGTTGTTTTTTGACACAAGAGGCAATTGGAGATACTTTCCAAATTATTTAGTTTGACTGTGATTATATAAATTGCAAAATAAGCACAGTCAGTGTGGTCACACATCTCATGTGCGATTTATCTTTTTTTAAACTATTTTGATGATCACTAATGTTTTTTCACACTGTGCAGGTTGAGAATGATTGTCTCAGAGCTTTGAGCACTAACGCATGACTTGGAAGACCCTCACACAGTTCACAGTCCGAGTTTGGCTGATGGCAAACAATTTAGAGTCTCTTTTATTTACCATATATAGCAGAGAGAGAACAGCACCTCACAACAGTACAGTTATGAAGGAAGTTAAGTTTACTAAAGCAATAAGCTATGCTGGGTTTTCATAGGAGACAACTCTGTACAAGCAAATGTATGCATTTGTTCTTTTGATCTGTAAACACACATATTTGCACTGTGTATTGGGCTTACGTGGCAAAGTTTTGGTAGCAAGGGGGCTGCAGGGGCGGCCTCTGTCAGAAGAGCCCAGAAGCTGCCCCATGTCAGATAAGAGCCAGCTTCAGTTGGCTCCAAAAGGGACCTGCTGCTGGCCAGAGCTGAGCCAGCAGGTGATGCTGGTTGTGCCTCTGTGATAACATGTTTAAGAAAGGAAAAAAAACTGCTGTGCAACAGCAGCTGGGAGTGAGGAGTGGGGAAATATAGACAAACAGCCCTGCAGACACCAAGGTCAGTGAAGAAGGAGGGGGAGGAGGTGCTCCAGGCACCGGAGCAGAAGTTCCCCTGCAGCCCGTGGTGAGGCCCATGGTGGAGCAGGCTGTCCCCCTGCAGCCCATGGGGTACCACATGGAGCAGATCTCCACGCTGCAGCCCGTGGAGGAGCCCACGGTGGAGCAGGTGGATCTGGCCTGAAGGAGGCTGCAGCCCATGGAGAGCCCCCCCAGGAGCAGGCTCCAGGCCGGACCTGTAGCCCGTGGAGAGGAGCCCATGCAGGAGCAGGTGATCCGGTGGGAGCTGCCACCCGTGGGGGACCCGTGCTGGAGCAGTTTGCTCCTGAAGGATGGACCCCATGGTACGGACCCATATTGGAGCAGCTCTTGAAGAGCTGCAGCCTGTGGGAAGCCCACGCAGGACCCGTTCAGGAAGGACGGCATCCCGTGGGAGGGACCCCACGTTGGAGCAAGGGCAGAGTGACCACGAAGGAGCGGCGGAGACGCAGCGATATGGGCTGACCGCAGCCCTCATTCCCTGTTCCCCTGCGCTGCTCGGGGGGAGGAGGTAGAAGAGGGTGGATGGTGGGAAGGTGTTTTTAGTTTGCTTTTAGTTTCACACTGATCTAGTCTGCTAGTAATAGCCAATAAATTTTATTATTCTCCCTACACTGTCTGTTTTGCCCATCATGGTGACTAGTGAGTGATCTCCCTGTCCTTATCTCAACCCATGAGCCTTTTTTCATCATACTTTCTCCCCCTGTTCTTTAGAGGAGGGGGAGTGAGAGTCCTATGTGGTGGAGCTTAGCTGCCCATCAGTATGAAACCACCACACACTGTCAAAACACAACATAAAAGTCGCTGGTGTATGGATTATAATTATGTAGTATTACTACACTGCCTGCGGATGATGACAAAGTTCACTATTCTCTAACAGAAAATATTTGTTTGCTTTTCTGCAGGAATCTATTCAGAAACAGGAGCATCTCCAGATAATTGCTGTAGCATCAATGTCCAAGGTAACTCCTTTTTTTTTTTTCCTTACTATTTAAGTTGGAAGATGAAGTACGTAATACAGTAAGTTGTGACTTATTTTGGAAAATGGGCTCTAGCAACCTTCGGATGATTGTACTCTGCTTGAGGGTGAAATATTGTGGCGTTGTGAAACATTGCCTTGTGCAATGACAATAAATTATTAATTTTCTGACATGTGTAGTGATCTACTGAATGTTTAAAATTATTTATGGGCTTGGATTTGAATACTAAGGACTTACTAATTCTGTTTTCTATTGTGTCCATTATGTAGATGTGCTGATATACATCAGCTTGGACACTGTCTTGTGATTCTGTCCAGATACACTTTAAAGTCCAAGTGAGCAAAAAAAGTATTTTTGTAGGGTTCATATACTAGTGGTGTTTTGCATCAGGCATACTTGCAAGCTCTGTCCATTGTTACATTTTGTAGTTGTAAGTTTTACATCGACATAAATGCATTGAGTTTCCTCCAGCCGAAGTAGGAGGCTGAACACATAAGTAAACTATAAGGTGTTAAAACACTTTGACATTTCGGTATTGGTGTCTTAACAAAGGAAAATACAATTTTTAATGTTAATAAAATCATGAGTAGCAAAGATAAATTCTTAATCTTTTGATCTGAAAGCATTTGAATATGCTAAAACCTTCCTAATTTACACTTTGTTAAAGCAGATATCCTGCAATATGACACAAAAGCCAGTGGTCTCTCTTCACATCTCTGCAGAGGTTTAAAGGAAGAAAGCTGTATTTTAAGGTTATTATACATTGTTGTTGTTAGTAATATCTTACATAGCATTTGTCAATACAGTTTGAAGTTTTGTTACAACTAACAAAAGTAAAGCTTACACACTGCTCGGAGATGCAGGTATGATATATTGTGGTTTTGTGGTTTTATTGCATTCTTTCTTTCACGAAACTAAGCAATTTTTGGTAGTTTTCCCTGTGTCAACAGTAATGGATGAGGACATAGATAGAGCTTGCCAGCACTGTTCTCACTGCTGGAGAAGAAGGGTTCATCAGAGAGCCAGCCATGGCAAATTTCAGGAGCTGTTTAGAGCAGCCACAGTCCTCCTGGTGACTAGAGTGTGAGTTTGCTGTGTACAGGGATAGCTGCAGTCTGGTATCTCCCCCAGCATGCCCCTTGGAACCAACAAATTACCTTGACAACATGCTGCCTGCAAACCATCTTGCCTAATTTTGTTTCATGTGTGTGCCTCAATCTGTTTGATAGTCATTGTTCTGAAGAGCTAAATCCTTTCTGAAATAAGAATGGGGAAAAAAAAAGAAAAAGAAAAAAGAAGCCCTGTTTTCTCATTAACTACAGGTGGTACTCTGTGTGGGCAGGTGGCAGTGAATGCTGATCATGAATAACTTTCCCTCACAGGGAACTTCTATAACAGAAGGCAGATACTTAGCATTGACTAATACAGTGCAAAGAAGAGCAGATGAAAGGAAATGTAATGCAATAAATTTTCCTGAACAGTGGATCTGAGTGTGCTTAATTTCTCTAATGCAGTACCTTGATTAATTTTTACTCTCTGGATATGAATTCTGTTGTTTCGTGGGTGGGAGTTTTTAGAATTATCATGCTTTTCAGATGAGGAACACAATGTTAGAAATACTTGCTCTTAAATTTGTTAAGCAGTTGACTGCAGTGGTGGAAAAAAAATTGTAAGGCAGCTCTCTTTTATGTATACTTTGACCAATGCTTTTTAACTGAATAAAAAAGGTCGGATCTGCTTATGCAAAGTTTAAAGTAGGGGCAACTGTTCAGCACTTGATTTTGCTTCTGTCACTGAAATATGTAATTTTGTGTTCCAGGCATGGACTTCTAAACACACCATGGTTAAAGTGTGCAATTTATGTAGTCTAAGCATTCTACTTTCTATAAGGTTAAGTATGACTCATTGGAAACATCTAAATCCTGAATGGTGATTCAGAGGGATGAATTACTACTCTTGGATTCATGGTGGCCAAGGCAGGTCATCAAAGAAAAGGACAAGAAGAGAACAGATGACTCATAGCATTGCCAGAAAGACAGAAAAATCATTCCGTTTCGTGATCAGTTTAGCAATCATTGTAGCGAGAAAACAAAACAGAGTTTTGATGTCATGCAGCTTTTTCATTGATTCTATTGTAGTAATGTCTAAAGGCTTAAACCAAGTTGTAGTCACCTTTGAAAGAGCATGTAGGTACAGCATATATGACTGAGTGTATAGGTAGATGTCATGGTTTTGGCTGGGACAGAGTTAATTTTCTTCATAGAGGCTCACACAATGCTGTGTTTTGGATTTTTGATGAAGATAGTGGTGATGTTTTTGGTGGTTGCAGAGCACTATTTACATAGAGCCAAGGACTTTTTTGCTTCTTGTGCTGCCCTGCCAGCGAGGAGGCTGGGGGTGCACAAGGAGCTGGGAGGGGACACAGCCAAGGCAGGTGACCCAGATTGACCAAAGAGATATTCCACACCATATGACGTCATGCTCAGCCATAAAAGCTGGGGTAAAGGAGGAGGAAGGGGGGACGTTGGGAGTGATGGCATTTGTCTGCCCAAGAAACCATTACGCGTGATGAGCCCTGCTGTCCTGGCAGTGGCTGAACACCTGCCTGCCCATGGGAAGTAGCGAATGAATTCCTTGTTTTGCTTTGCTTGCGCACACTGCTTTTGCTTTACCTGGTAAACTGTCTTTATCTCAACCCATGAGTTCTGGCACTTTTACCTTTCTGATTCTCTCCCCACCCCACCTGGGGAGGGTGAGCAAGTGGCTGTGTGGCACTGAGCTGCCTACTGGGGCTAAACCACAGCAGTAGACTAATTTGCTACTCCAAGAAACTTAAATCAAATTTTAAATAAGTTGTGGTAAATGAGTTAAATGGGTAGTGGGATACGATGAACAGAACATAAGGCCAGCAAAATGTTATAGGAAACCATATGCACCAATTAGAAGTGTTTTCATATTGCTAAATAAAAACAAACTTGCCCCCACAACCTCCATGAGAAACAATGGATTTTTACACATCACAACAGAACACAGTTTCATTTTGGCATTGGAAGGGGGAAACCTGGGTGTTAACCCAGGGACACCAGTTTGGACAAAGGTTTCTGGCTGTTGGGAGTGTGCTATAAGGCTGAGAAGTGCATTTGAGAACATTCCTGTAACAACCTGTGAAAACTGGTGTTACTGGGGTGGCACAAGAGAGAGTGACTGATCTGACACCATTTTAAAAATAAATATATTCTTCACAGAATCAGAGAATCACAAGGTTGGAAAGGACCTTCGAGATCATCTAGTCCAACCGTCATCCTATCACCAATACAACCCACTAAGCTACTAAACCATATCTTGTAGCACCTTGTCCAGGCGCCTCTTAAAAACCGCAAGGGTCGGTGACTCCACCACCTCCCTGGTCAGGCCGTTCCAGTGCTTGACCACCCTCTGAGAGAAAAAGTTTTTCCTGATATCTAATCTAAATCTCCCCGTGCGCAACTTTCGGCCATTACCTCGAGTCCTATCATTAGTTATCTGGAAGAAGAGGCTGACCCTCTCCTCATCACAACCTCCCTTCAGGAAGTTGTAGAGTGCAATGAGATCTCCCCTGAGCCTCCTCTTCTCCAGACTAAACAATCCCAGCTCCCTCAGCCGCTCCTCATAAGGCTTTTGTTCCATACCCCTCACCAGTTTTGTTGCCATTCTCTGGACACATTCCAGGGC
>VXAL01011311.1:56388-77539 GCA_013399475.1 Chauna torquata
CTTCCTCTTCCTCTTCCTCTTCCTCTTCCTCTTCCTCTTCCTCTTCCTCTTCCTTTCCCTTTCCCTCTCCCTCTCCCTCTCCCTTTCTTCTTTCCTTTTTTCCTTCCCTCTTTTCTTTTTCTTTTTTTTTCTTTTTTCTTTTTTCTTTTTTCTTTTTTTCTTTTTTCTTTTTTCTTTTCTCTTCCTCTTCCTCTCCCTCTCCCTTTTCTTTTTCCTTTTTCCTTTTCCTTTTCCTCTGACTCTGACTCTGTAGTTCAGGAGGCTTGTGGATCAGCAGTCTTTATCTGCCCAATTGAAGACGTGATTTTTCCATTTTAGCACATCACTTTTTCTCATAAATGTGTATGCTATTTCCCCCTCACACAGCAACCATATTAGGGTGATCTGCAGCTGGCTCAGCTGCTGCTGGACCAATTCCAAATCAAAACTCAGCTTTACCTTCTGCTACTATTGGGGAAGGCTGTCCTGTTCACAGATGGGGAAACATCCCATGGCAAAGGTGTTCTGCACGTGCCTAATGGGATAGAAGCACTTCAGCTGTGCTTGACCTTGCCAGCACTGTACCTGTCTCCAGACATGCACATTGTATGCAGTTCATTCATTCTGCTGCTGTAGCAAATTCTCAAGAGACATTATAATTTTAGTTTCAGTTTAGGGAAGACTTATTTCTTGCTCCTGGTTCTAGATATTTTATGTCTGATGTCTGTGTCATACACAGTTTGCTATTAGTGATTTCTACCCTTAAGTAATTGTTTCACTTGGTTCCCTGAGCTTCCAGAAACATGAATTTTAACAAACCATGTGTTGTGGTTTAACCCAGAAGGCAGCTAAGCTCCAAACAGCCTATTGCTCACTCCCCCAGCAGTGGGATGGGGGAGAGAATAAAAAAAAAAAGAAAAAGTTCAAGAACTTGTGGGTTGAAATAAGGACTGTTTAAGAAGAGAGGCAAAAAGTAAAAAAGATAATAATTAAAAAAATAAAAAAGGGGACACGAACACAATTGCTCATCACCAGGTGACTGATGCCCAGACAGTCCCTGAGCAATGGCAGCCCCACCCTGGCCAACTCCCCCGAGTTTTTATTATTCATGCTGTCATGTAGTATGGAACATTTCTTTGGTCAGTTTGGGTCAGCTTACTCACTGGCAGGGCAGTATGACAAGCCAAAAGTCCTTGACTCATAGTAAGCACTTACTGTGTGCACTAAACTAGTTGTTTAGTAACAACACAACATTGGTGTGTTATCAGCGTTATGTTCATCCTAAAACCAGAACACAGCACTATTTGAGCTACTGGGAAGAAAATTAACTCTATCCCAGCCAACACTATGCACATTTTATACTATCTTAGACATACACACGCAACAGCACCTTCAGGAATTGCTGATTTCTCTCTGAAATAGAAGTTGGAAAGGTCTCAATTCTATTTTTCTACTTTGCTGCTTTTTCTCTGCCATCAAGTACATGTCTATGTCCTTTTCTAGGAACTTTCACTCTCTGTTAAAATGAAGGACCTGGGTGTCCTGGCAGACACCAATATGAACATGAACTAGCAACATGCCCTTGCCACAAAGAAGGCTAATGGCATTCTGGGCTGCATGAGGCAAAGTGTTGCCCCCAGTATGTGCTGGTGCCTGGCGCTGTTCCTCCCCAGGTGGAGGACTTGGCACTTCCCCTTCTTGAACCTTATGAGGTTCCTGTCAGCCCATTTCTCCAGCCTCTCCTGGTTCCTCTGGATGGCAGCCTGTCCCTCTGCCGTATCAGCCATTCTTCCCTGTTTTGTATCTTCTGCAGACTTGCTGAGGGTACGCTCTACCCCATCATTCAGATCATTAAAGAGGATGTTAGATGGACTGCACCCAGTATTGACCACTGGAATACACCACTAGTTTTTGGGATGGTAGTTTCACAGGTACAAAAACTACATGTCAACTGCTTAGTAAACATGTGATTTAGCTTATTTCCATGATGTATAGATCTTTTCATAAGATATATGAATGCTATGGAACAACATAGCAGTTTGCTAAGGGTTAAAACTTTCCAAAGCTTTGTTTTGAAGTCTTGATGATGGGTGCCATTTAAACACATGAGCCCCTCCAGGCTTACAAACCAACTTAGTTAAATTAAATCTCATTGCTTTACAGATAAGATTGTTCCACCTAAAACTAACTTTAAATTAAATGGTGTGCCTTATTTTTCCATCCACACAACAGTAGCCTTTTAATCCTTGCTTACCATAAAGACAAAATGAATACATATGTAAATGTGGTCTGTTTCATGTTGAATTAAAATCTGACAGAATGTACTCAATTCATGCTAAGGTCTTGTTCCATCTAGAAACATCTAGACTGATCTTGAAAAACAGACTGTTAGCCAAACCCATATCAACATACTTTGTGTGTACAACAAATGCCCTGAGCAAGAAAATTTGTTGTCCTCTGTCTGCTTTACCAGAAAATATACCCCTTCTCATTACAAAAACCCAACAGAATACCATACAGTGTATTTCTCAGTTAAATATGTGCTGTTGATTCAACTTGTTAAAAGAGTTAAAGATCAAGGAAGTAACATGCAAAAGTTCTAAACTACATCATGGCTGAATAGTTTGTAAGTTTGTTACTTGTCTGATGTTTATAAAATGGTGAAAGGCCATGTATCTAGTAAGATTTTGAAAATAGATTTCCTATATTATTTTTCTTTAAATATACTATCAATTTTTAAATAAGTATCTGATCTGATTATGCTCTAAACATTAATAAATTCCTGATTTGTAAAACTACACAATTTAGTATCATAATATAAATTCAATTGAAAAAAAAAACAATTTTTTAAGGTTTTGGCTGTAATTTCTAAGAAGTCTTTCTATATGAGCTATATTGTAATCTGTCATGGTTTTGGCTGGGATAGAGTTAATTTTCTTCGTAGAGGCTCACACAATGCTGTGTTTTGGATTTTTGATGAAAATAGTGGTGATGGTTTTGGTTGTTGCAGAACAGTATTTACATAGAGCCAAGGACTTTTTTGCTTCTTGTTCTGCCCTGTCAGCAAGGAGGCTGGGGGTGCACAGGGAGCTGGGAGGAGACATAGCCAGGGCAGGTGACCCAGACTGACCAAAGACATATTCCACACCATATGATGTCATGCTCAGCCATAAAAGCTGGGGTAAAGAAGGAGGAAGGGGGCGGCGTGGAGAGTGATGGCGTTTGTCTTCCCAAGAAACCATTACGCGTGATGAGCCCTGCTTCCTGGCAGTGGCTGAACACCTGCCTGCCCATGGGAAGTAGCGAAAGAATTCCTTGTTTTGCTTTGCTTGTGCACGTGGCTTTTGCTTTACCTAGTAAACTGTCTTTATCTCAACCCATGAGTTCTGGCACTTTTACCTTTCTGATTCTCTCCCCATCCCACCTGGGGAGGGTGAGCGAGCGGCTGTGTGGCACTTAGCTGACTACTGGGGCTAAACCACAACATAATCAAAGACAAACAAAATTGCAAATTAATAAACCTACTTTCGGCTGCCTTTTGAACTCTAAAACTCTTGAGGTGTTCACTTGGCTAATAAGCTCTTCCTCTATCCCCAAGCTTGCGATTGTCATTTTAGATTCTGTAGAAATTGTGTGGGATATTAGGGAGTGTTGATGCTGCAGAAGAGAGCTCTGAAAGAGCAGCTTTGTGGCAGACATCCAAGGGAGATTCCATATGAGTGATCTTCCCTCCTAGAATAATGGGAGATTAATTCAATTAACCCCTCCATGACCTTTTATTTCAGATGGTGTATATCAAAAGTTTGTTCAGTCAAAATCTATGATAAAACATAGGAAGGGAGATATTTAGGGTTCTGAGTATCAGTTTTTATATAACTCTCAAGGATAATGCAATTTTTTAACGGCCTGCTGTTATTCACATTATTTCCTTGAAATGCCTGTTTCTAGAAACTTCATTATGAAAGTCAACATTTGCAACCTCCCCAAAGTGAGCATAGTCAAAGAGAATTCTTACAAAACTTTACTAGTCATTTTAAATATATTAAAATAATTATCTTTGTGTGCTAATTTTTCTTGGGGTGCGGTGGAGTGGTGTTTAGTTAACAGAAATGAACAACCTTATGCTTCCAGTGTAATCTGTAGCCTTGACTAACTAGTAGTCTTCAAGAAATATCAAATATCTCAGTGTTAGTTATTACTTGGGTAATAGAACTTGGGTGTCAAGGAACAGCAGTATACTGTTACGAAGCCAGTATATTACAAGAAAGAAGTAAGAAACAGTATAAATTTGAAAAGACCTTGAAGAAATAGAGTATATTATATGTAAGAAATCATTGGAACTATAAAAGGTGACTGAAAGTGAGAAATTTAATGAATAAAAATTAAGGTGAATACCACATGCAGAAAAAAGAAGAAATGGTTAATCTATTATCATTTAGAAAAAGTAAAAAAAAAGTAATGGGAATTAAAAATTTATGCGTAGACAGAATCACTGCAAGAAGTTCAGTTTTATGTGTAAGAGCAGATCCCAGAGGAATATAACAATTTACAGGTCTTGCAGATCTGCCGTATCAGAGTACGTTATGAATTTTTTTTTTGTCTCAAACACAATTTTTTCCGACCTCTGGTCCAGATTCACAAATAATTCAACCTAATATTTGTGAATATTGTAAAATTAACTAACACATTTTAACCAAATACTAGAAAAGTTTATGTTAGTAGGATTAATATTAACTAAATTATTAATTTATTATAAAAAATAATTAGTTATATACATTTGAGAATGTGAGTTAACTGATTCCATGCAGGTGAGTTTCATATTTTAAGCCCATTGTGTCTGGCACGTAAAGCCATTGTTAAATGAAGACAACATATTTCGAAGAAACAGAAAGAAAGGTATTATTTCTGTTGATGCATGTCTCAAGATACAATGTCCTTCACTACTCCAAGCTATTCTGAGGTGTAGCAGTATTGTTAAATGAGCTCTTTTTTATTTCTTCTGTTTGCTTAGAGATTAGAAGATTTTCTTTGTGTTGCTGCAATTCAGCATCTTGAAAGTACATTGTGCACATGATCTGCTTTTGATGACATTAAATCCACTACAAATTGCAATGAATTCAGTCACTCTGCCACTTAGCTTAACATTTCATTGGAGGTGCATTCAGTAAATATTGATGATCTATACTGGAAATCAAAATCTCTGCATGCAGTACTAGCACTGACTTCTAAAATCTTCAATGGGATGAGACTGTCATACCAGAAAGTATCTCACCATGGCACATTGCCATAGATAAGATCTGCAGTGCCTCTCGGACTATGAATTTTCTTACGCCTTTCCTCCTATCTAATGTCCTCTTTGAGACATTCTTTGTTTTGGGATGTTTCTGTTTCTTAGATCCACAGTAACCAAAAACCTGCTGAATTCAGGTAATGCTGCAAAGCAATATATTAAGAGAGCTGAAAAAGTGTTAAAGTTTGAGGTGTTGTCTGGATGTTCACATTTTTTAGAGCTCTGAGTCTTGCTATGATGAAAATCCAGTTCCATGCACAAGGTAAAGCACCATCACCAAGAGAGGGAAAGGGAAACCTACCTTTATGGCTTCCTCACAGCACTACCAGAGGGTTTGGGGTGTTAAGTGTGGCATGGCAGATGGGAATTCAACCCGCATTTCTTATTCCTGTGCTGAGTGGTCAGGCAGGAGCACTCTGAACAGGCAACCCTGCCATCCCAGTTTTGCAAGTTTAACTCAAGATTTTCTATAGAAAACTATTTAGGGGCTGCTGTTACGAAAAAAAAAAAAAAAACCCCTATTCTTTGGCAAAATATGTTTGCTTAAACATAGCTGCTGTAGTTGCTTCATTCGTTGATTCATAGTAATAGCTTAGTGCTGGAGGTTCTCACAGTGTTCAGCTTAGTACCATGCAGTTTTAAATCTCATCAACCTAAACAAAAATAAATGAGATAAGACTTATGGAAAAACAGCTCAAACAGCTCATATATAAGGTCACCATATTTGCTGCATCTTTAAAGTATTGATCACCCCTAAAGAGAACAAGTTTCTTTCAGTAGGAAAAGCTGAAGCATGGGCAATAATTATCTTTTCTTTCTGTCTGTCTCTTATTTGTGGAGGTGTGATAGATGTTGTACTGATAGGTAGTGCCCTAAGATTTGACACAGATTTTGTAGGTATTTGTTCAAGGCAATATTGCAAATATTGCCTGGAAATTTTCTGTTAGCAAAAATCTGAGGCTCAGCTGGAAATTTAGCAAAAGAAATGAGTTGAAAATTGTTTCTTAAACTAAGACTACAATGATTGATTAACACACAGTGGGTTTGCAGATATTTTTTCATTACTTTGTTATCTTACAGAGACTGGCTGAAAGATTACAGAAAGATAATAACATGGGTAGTTGAACTCCAGGTGAATTTTATGGCTTGAAAATACACTTGAAGTATATAGAATGCATGTATGTCTACGTATGCTTAACTATTGCTACTACTTTTTATACGACTTTTTTTTTTTTTTTGGAGGTTATGACACAGAAACTTTTAAATGAAAATATTTTTCAGCCACAAAGTTTCAGAATACTGCCATATGGTCACACATTCAAAGTGTCTTCAGGCTGGCACTACAGTGTGTATCCCCAGGTACTTGTGGGAGAAAAAGACCCAGAGTTGGCGGGTGCGCTCTGGGTGGCTGCAAGCCCAGACACTACCTGCTGAAGTAGATGTTTCCTGATGTATCTCAGTTGCTTTAATTCACATCATACAATACCATTTTGTAACTCATAGAGTATTGATTGGGCTGCTCTCCCACTGGAGTGTATGGCCAGTTTTTGGGGAGTACTACTCAAACACTGGCAATAGCTGCTGCTTCAAACTGCCCTCTAGGGAAGCCTCTGGCTTCATTGGCATGACCTGTGCATGGTTTCAGAAAAGAAGTTCTCAGCTGCGGAAGGCTGCTGTTTACCTCTTGTTTTACAGAAAGAGAGAGGCATCCAATTTGGGCTAAATCATCTGGGAAGAATCTGAATCCAAGGTAATATGTTCTGGTAAAGTATTAGCCAGTGTGAGTTTTCCTTTGAAATTAAACCTGAGATTTTTATGAGGTTCTTTGCAATTGTTTAAATGTTTCTCATTTGTGTTTGTAGTTGTACTGCTCTGAATTCAGGCTTGTATGAAGATGTTGTTAGAAAGGACAGTTTGATTTTTTTTTCTTGGTTTGGCTAAAGACAGATCATCTTGGAATTTTAGTCTTTTTTTTGTTTTTTTGTTTTTTTTTTTTTTTTTTTTTTGTTGTTGTTGTTAAATCACATACATGACAAAAGTTTGGATAATATGGCCAGGTATTCATTAGACCTATCAGTGTTTGTGTTTCTCCGGTTACTAAACCTAACATGCTACATGATATTAGAACTTTATTTTTGGATATTAGTAACAACTGAAAATAGTTCCTCTAAAACTGATTTGTAATTGTTACATTCAGCTTGTTTGGTAAAAAAAAAAAAAAAAAGATGAATACATGTAAACTATTATAGTTTTATTCAAAGAGTGAGAAGACCTCCAAAGGATGAAAAGTTCTGGATAAATGTTGACAGTATTTTTCAGTTTATCAATCTACTTTTTCAAGTCTGAAACAGCTTTCAGCCCAACAAATTGTGTCCAGGCTTACTATTGTTGTAGCATATTATAAACACTTTTTTAAACCCTTATTCTCTTCTGTAAAGTACTGAATTATTACAGAACAGGGCAGGAAAATGCTGTCATGAGGCAATAAATATTTCAGTTTTTTTTTCACTGATTTTTTGTATGTGTCTGTTTTTCACAAATTTGGGATTTAGAAAAACATTTTCATTAGATTGTTGCATACTAGACAAGATGAGAAAAATCTGAAAAGGTGTCAAGGAAGTTGATTAAACATGCTTTCAGTCTTTTCTTGTTCAGATAGATTTGTTTTGCAAAGAACTGAAACAGCTAATGACTTGAAAGAAATTTCAGTCATCTTCAGATGAAAAATTTGCCTTTTATTTTCCCACTTTAACTAGTATTGGAATTTCAGTTTTACTACTACAGAAAATGCTTTGTGTGAAAATGGTTCGTGTTTTGTGTGATCAGCAATGCTTTTTATATAATCCTTCATTCAGTCACTGAAGTTCAGTATCACTTGAGTTAGTTGTGCTGTTGTGGTTCTGACAGCCCTGTTCACTTTATATTAATGATCTGTCTTCTTTTGGCTGGCTAGCTGATTGCTACTCATCTATTTTTCTCTGTCTACTTATTATAAATTTATCACAATGATACAGGAGTAGATCCTGAACACTGCTTTTTGCTGCCAGCTGTTACAGTCTAGGCATTTGTAGAGTGTTTAGGTGGACAAATGGAATATTTTGATTCATTGCTGATTGAATGATACAAATAGCTTTCATTTACATCAGATGGTGTAAATCAGTTTTTGTATGCATAAGTAAAGCTATTGGTTAGAAACATTTAGCTGGGCATTAGTTGCCTAAAAGGACTAGGAAGAGATTTTGCAGTGTTCCCCAGCCCCTCACTGTGAGATTTGCTAATGTAAAGATGAACAGCTGCCAGAGAAGAGGCAGAAATTACTCCCATCCAGAAGAGCCAAAAGCTTGTTGTTTAGATTTACGAGAGTGGGAAACCTAGCCACTCTGCTACCTGGGTAAGATTTGGTATGAAATATTACCATAATTTCATTCTCTTGGCCTGGTCTTCCACAGCATATTGCCATCACTTGTTAACAGTGACATCCAGATCATGCAGATGAGAGTATTCTTTCAGCTACTCCTGCAACCAGTTTCTGCCACCAGGGCCACTTTTGTAGCTCACCATGCTTCTTTAAAATACAACCAGCCTAGAGAACAGACAAAAAGATGCCAAGACATGACAGTCAATCCTTTTAATTTAAAATAATATGAATACTTGAAGTGTTTAAGAAAAAAAAATCTTGGCTCGTTTGGTAGGTTCTGTGTTCATTAAACCATTTGCAATGTAAGTTAAATGAACATCTGCAAGACAATGTTACAGTATTCGGCAAAATTCAAAATAAAGCTTAAAAAGTGAAAGAAGTCAGAGAAAGAAGTAGTGTGGCAAGTACATTCATGTTTTGGATAATGATACTTCTGTTCTGCATATGACACTTCTTAAAACACTCACTTTTAGGAATCCAACAGGCACATCAGCTAAGTGGTATGGTCCTTTCTGCATGTTCATAAAAGCAGGTCTAGCATCTGTAGGCTTGCCCATCTTTCTCTTTCTAGTAACAATTACACATTTATACATTGTGTCATACATATTCAATTTAGTTTGCATGGTACAGGAGAATGCAAATACATTTCAGAATACTTTCATTTTCCATTCAAAAGTGCATTTATTAAGCCATATTCTTTGTGGAAACGATTACGGGCACTTCACTTTCTGTGTGGTTTCTCAGTCAATTTACTTGATTCCTATGGTCATTAGGTTCTGGACCCTTGGACAGAGTTTAACTTGTCTTTGTATAGCACATTGTGGCCAAGAAAAGAAATACTATTTTTTTGTGTGTGTTTCCACATAGTGCTGTATACCACTCTGTGAAGACCAATGCAGTAGAGGAAGCTGAAGCCAGCACTGAGTATGCTGAAAAGAGCAATGTTCTCTGTTGTCAGCTACTCTTCCTTTCCTCCCTCCCCCTCCCTCCCAGATCTGTTCATTTTCAACCTTTGTTTCTTGCTGTGAGTTTCTTGTCAAAGTCTCCCATCTTGTTTGCTTATCCTGGGATGTCACTTTTTTAAAAAAATCATTTTTATAATTTATATATAAATGTAAAATATAAACATATATATAAATAAAATTTATGTGTGAATTATCTATATATGCTATAGGGTTAAGTGCATAATTTTTTTTATTTTTGGGTGGTTTGGTTATTTAATGGAATAATGTTTCCCCAAATTCATATATTTTCTAACAAAGGGAATAAATTTTCACAAGGAACAAAACCACCATACTAGCAAAATGTTCCTTGACTGTTCCTGTGGGTACCGTAAATATTGTTATATTCATAGGTATGCTGGTACCCTGACTTCAGATCTCTTCTGTCTCTCTTGGGTTTTAAACTGAAGTCTCCTACCACCTGGAGGACATTCATAACGCAGGGGATTACAATATGTTCAGGAAAATGGCTGCCACTTTCTTTTCTTAGCCTTTTTCTACCTGCTATAAAATCTTGACTTATTTATTGGAGCTGGGACTGCAGCTGTGACTCCCAGATAATATTGTAACCATCAAGCTTTGGAGTCATTCTCTTTCTTCCTCACCCAATAAATCATTGATATTTTTGAAATTTTTAAATATTAACAAGATATTTGCTTTTAAGAGAGTCAACAGAGTGAGAGCTTCAACCTGCTTGTTGAGAGGCTGCTATTTCCAAAACTATCTGTAGCTGTGGATTTGTTTCTCTGGAACTGGAAGCTACGATGATACAAAATATTTCTCTTCCATGTAATGTGGAGAAAATACTTGGGGTTGTGCATTTAATTAAATATAATTAAAATTATGTTTAGAGGGTTTCAAGTATATTAAGTTTTAAATTGGCAGGTTTTTAAAATGTCTTATATCTTAGTTGATGGGCATCTGGCCATTATTGGGTGTGTATGAGCTGCATGGTATATATTTCTTGCTTTGTTGATTAAAACAATGCTTTTTTTAATCTTTCTAAAAGAGGTTTCAGAGGAGGAAAGTAGATAAATGAAATGAAAAGAAAGAAACAGAAGAAGGTGAATTATTAATACCTTACATTTGTAGTCATCTATGGGAAAAGGTGTATATACTGTCAGTGAAGAGAAGCAATAACTCTGACCCCACAGATTCCATGCCCATGAAACTGTTAAATGGAAGATCTCAGGACTTCATCTATTTCCAGAATCTCCTCTGTAACACACTTTTAAATATTTTTATCTTTGGAATAAAATGAATACTTTTTTAGATAGACAAGAAAGTATTTTTCAGGAGTAGTGGCTTTGGAGTCAGTTGTCATAGACAAGTCATAACCTTATGGAAATACTGGTTTATTTGTCATGCAGCCACACAAACCAGTAAAATACACTTGAGTATTTCATCCCTACATTCTAACCTGACAAAAATTTTACTTCTTCCATACCCGTTTAAGTCTGAACCACATAATAAAACAATTATCAATGAGACCCTGAATTTTTCCATTCTCTGTCTTATTTCTCAATTTGACTTTTCTTTGACACAAAATGAATGAAACAAAATTTGACAAAAGAGGTACGGTATAGCTGGTTTAATTTTACATGAACTGCCCACTTCACCTGACATAAGAAATGTCCCTGCAGTACTTGGGTGCAATGTTAAATCTTGCATATATTGTAATGTTCAATTTTTGCCCTGTCTGGTACTTTCTTTATGCAGAAATTAGTAAAAATTGATTTCAGTCAAGATATATACAATATTGATAAAAGACTAGTAATATTAGAAAAGAAACTAAATCTGTTCCTTATTGGCGTGGTTTAACTTTGCAGGCAGCTAAGCACCACACAGCCAAAACATGGCACATACCAGCCGCTATGAAGAAAATTAACTCTATCCCAGCCAAAACCAGGACACTTATGCTGCTCTGAATCTATATACCACATTAGATTTTACCTCTCTAATCTATACCTTGAGACATCAGGCCACCTTTCTGAGGAGAAAACAGAGTGAAGCTCCTTTTGAACTCTCTCTTGTACAAAGATGTTTGAGTGTTTTGCCGTATGAATGTCCTGATTTCAGCTGGGATAGAGTTAGTTTTCTTCCTAGTAGCTGGTATGGCACTGTGTTTTGGATTTAGGATGAGAATAACGCTGATAACACATCGGTGTTTTAGTTGTTGCAGAGCAGTGCTTGCACCAAGTAAAGGACTTTTCAGCTTCTCATACTGCCCTGCCAACGAGGAGGCTGGGGATGCACAAGGAGCTGAGAGGGAACACAGCCAGGACAGCTGACCCAAACTGGAATGTCCCATACCATGTGGGGTCATGCTGAACAATAGCAGCGGGGGGAGTTGGCTGGGAGTACCGCTGTTGCTCAAAAACTGACTAGGCATCGGTCAGAGAGTGGTAAGCCATTGCATTGTGCATCATTTGTTGTGTATTCTCTTATTTATTTATTTATTTATTTATTTATTATTTTCCCTTCCTTTTCTGTCTAATTAAACTGTCTTTATCTCAATGCATGAGTTTTTCCTTTTTTCCACTTGTGGGAGTGAGTGAACAGCTGTGTGGTTCTTAGCTATCTGATGGGTTACACCAGAACAGTGGTGCTACATGCTCCAGTAGGGATTATAGAAAATAACTCAATCTCAAAATATCGAAAGGCTATTTGGGCAGTCTTAATCAATTTTGCTGGGATGTTTCTCTGAGATAGCAGTTTGCTCTGGCTCTGTTTCTTACTTTGCAGCTCCACAAACAAAGGAAATTTTTACATTGATAATACATTCATTTTTAACAATGCAACAATGAGTGTTCTTTCCTAAAGTACAACCTAGTTGTAACTCATTGTAAATAGTTTCTAATGATCCGATATACCTTCAAGACCAGCAAATACTGGCTGACTCCAACACGCTATGAAAGCATGCATGCAAAAAGTACAACTGAAAAGGGTGTATATCTGCTCTAATGAGTCATAGTATTGTTTCTGCCAGTCCTGGTCAGCTCTAAAGCTCAGGAAAGCCTTCTCAAAAAAAAACAAAAAAAAAACCAACAACAATTTAAAAGTAAACCACCTGGAAAGAAATAGTTGAAGTTTGAGAAAGAAAAATAGGTGAAACGAATGTGATAGAACAGATTGTAATAGAATTTTAAAAAATAAAATAGGTTTCTTACCTTGAAAGAAGAATTATTTATCTGGTCAGACATTGCTTGCTATGATGAGATAAAACTGAATTCTCTTGATTATAAACACAGCCTTCTTACTCCGTCATGCATCAGCTCACAAAACACACCAATGTACTGACTCCATTTTCTTGCCAGTATCTGGCTAAATAAAAAATCAGACATAATGCAAACTAGTGTTTAAATTAATTAGGGATGTTCCCAACAGAGAAGCTCATCTCATGGAAAAGCTTGTAAATCCTCTTAGGCTCCAAAACAGAGCCAGCTGTGTGCTGGAAAGAGTCACTAGGACACCTAAATTCCAAATCATGCTTAGAAGTTATTTTGTGGTGTGCTAGTTGTTACAAGCAAGAGTATACCATGGACTTTTCAAACACTGGTAGAGAAAACTGCATTCCAGCACTTGGAAACATTCCTGAACACTATTTAATTTGCTAGTATAGACGTAACAATAGATATTTTTCTCCTTGAGACCTGAGATGGTGAGAGATGAAAACAGTATCTTGGTTAAAATGAAGGAAAATAATCTGTTATGCTCACAAACGAAAGATAAATGTTGAAGACATGAGGATTCAGTAAGACACTAAACAAAATCAGCTAATGTAAAATATAATCCCATATGAGATTTGATCATAAAACCGAGATTCCATGATTTTCTGCTTTAAAGATGGAGGAAATTATTTTGAATTTAAACTAGCAAAATGAAGAAATATACCCAGTTGTTAGTTGGTCTAGTCTTCTAAATCTGGTTTTGCAAGGAGAGAGAAAAGTAAATTTGTAAAAGCTTCAGTAAAGAATTCTGCTATATCCTCAGGAGCTAATTAGAAAACAGCAATCACATCTCTACACTAATGAGCCATTACCAATATAGTATTTTCCATCCTCACACTGTTTAAATTTGAAAAGTATGTGTATATTTACATAAAAGTATTTTGCTTTTAAGAAAAAGGAAAAAAAAAAAAAAGGAAACAAAGATTGGCGAATTGTGAGCTTTTGACAAGCCTTGGAAAAAAGCAACTTCTTTTTGCAAAAGCTGTATCTCCTACAACCGTATAAACTATTCATATAAAAAAAATGTTGGCTAATTTAATTGACTGTGATACTTTTTTCTGCCTTGATGCAAAATTGTCCCTGCAGTGAGAACAGTCCTTGATGACAGAAGACAGGTAAGGGTCAACAGCTGCTGCCTGAAATCTGTGAAGTACAAATAGTTTGTCAGGAGTTTGGCAAGAGTTCACATAAAGCAGAGGCATTAAAGGGCTCAGAATAATTGTTCATCAGAGTCCAGTGACAAATGAGCAATCAACGTGGACTGGTTTCGCCACTCATTACTAGAAAGAGCTGACCAACACCCACCTCCTGAGCTGGAAGTGCTACAGACAATATGCTGCAGGAAACAATTTACTTCAGGAACAGGTCCTGAGCTTGGTACTCTTTAGCTGATGGAGATAACTTAGAAGGTGGTGAAGACCATTGTTGTTGCTACATGTTGAGTAAAACTAATATGAATTATTTTTATCTTCCTTAAGAAAAGTTTGGAAATATTGGATGGGATTTTTCCCTTCTTGTCCTTGTTTTCATCTGTTTTTTTGGACAGTATTACAATGCGCAACATTAGAACGGGCACATCCACAGCAAGGAATGCCAGCCGATTTTTTTTGTTGTTGTTTTTCGGTGATGTAATTGTAAATCAAGTGTAAATTCATATAATCAATAGGATTAAATAAAACATTTTATTATTTTTTTTTTTTCATGTAGGATGGAAAAAGGGAAATTTGAACTCAGTGAAACAGATCTGGTCTTTTGTAAAGGCAATTGAAAGTCAGGATCTTGACCTAATTGTGACAATTTAATCTGTTGTAAAGGACACTAATGATTAAGGGTGCCAAATTTTTATTTTTTCTCAAGTACAGCTAATCTCAGTGTCTCCATGTCTTTCTTATGAATAACTATTTTCTAAACATTCTCAACTGCAAAAAAGGCTAACAATATTAACTCTAAGTATGCTGTAGTATAGCCTGAGTTAGTTTTGACCCCAAAATATTTTTTATCACTTTAAGAAAGTTGGAGAGAGAAATTTTGCATACTGTTAAATTGCACTGTGCTATACATTTTTAGAGTTGAAGTACTGTAAGATGCTTTGCAACAATAAACAGAACTGGAAATCAGAAGACCCGCAGTTCTTGACACATACCTAATACAAATAGTTAAAGCTGATTAAACTGAACCAGAAAAAAACATAATAAAAACTTAACGAATCAGAGAAATTTGCTATATCTCTGGCTATTTTAGCAGAACTTGTTGCCTGTGTTATCATGTACATGACAGAAATGTGCAAGATTATTGTACAGATTACTGAACAGAAAAAATCTTTTAATGACTCTTCATTTATAAAGCTTTTTACAAATGTATGCATCAAACCATGCAGCAATTTGAATTGTTAGGGTATTTACTGGGCTGGATTTGCATCTTGCTTTCATTTATTTTATGTCACAATAAACATTGCCCTGAAGTTTCCTTCACTTTGAGACTTTACT
This sequence comes from Chauna torquata, assembly GCA_013399475.1. NCBI lineage: Eukaryota > Metazoa > Chordata > Aves > Anseriformes > Anhimidae > Chauna > Chauna torquata. Next base: position 71,793 of record VXAL01011311.1, read on the forward strand.
TTTATTTAATATCTCTGTAAATAAGATGACCATGGAAAGCTGACAAATGTTGTCAGGAGATATAAGGCAATTGAAAAGACATCATAATTTGCTTCTGGAATATTGGCTGTAATGTTGTCAATTTTGGACTGGAGAAGAGAAATCTTTTACAACCTGACTCCATCAGCATGGAAAGAGCTAATGGGCTCAATCCAATTCTCAATTGAAAAGGAGAAGTCATGATTTAGGAAAAGACCTCAGACTTCTGGATTTTCAATGCTGTTCAAAATCAAGTTTTTAATCCAAGGGCATGTTAACCCTCTGATATCATGAATCTACAATTCTGCACATTAAGATAATTGATATACAAGATGGATATTTCATGTTGAGGAACTAGCCGTACCTTCATAGGCATGCATCTGATCTGCAGTCACAGAAATTCTGATTTAGCTACTGGCCCATATGAAGTCTAAACAATTGTTTCAACACTCCAAGTGGCAATGTAAATTTGGTTTAGGGAGAGAAAGGGTAGGTCCAACACTCTTACAGCACAGTTTTAGATATATGGAGGATAAAGTATGTTTCTTGCTTTTCTTGTTCTTTTAAAGTTAGATTAATTCATACCATAAGAGAAACAGAATTTAGCACAATTATTTGAAATTAATATATTAATTGTGATAATTTATGCAGGAAGAGAAGGGGAGCAGTTTGTCATGCATCTTGATTGCTTGTTGCATACTGCTAAGCATGAAATCCAGAAAGGAAGAGCATACGGCAGCAGTGTGTGGTTGGTTTTTCAAAAAAGTTGTGATCACAGTTAATTAAGCTGGCTGGCTGGTCAGTTTCAAAGCCACTGAAGTCACCATAATGTTGTACATTAATTACTCAGGCTAATATAAATATTTATGTGAAGAATAATACAAGGGTTTGTGGCATGCTGTATAGATATTAATCTCCAAATTTTGGCCCAGGCTACCACCAGGAAGTCTCAGGGACATAAAGCAGAAGCTGAGAAGCTGTCCCCAGGCTAGTTCCTTAAGCACACAAGAGTAATCTAATGCCCCAATAAATATGCTAAACAGACATTGTGTTTGTCTTCGGTCAGAGTTGATTATTTTTTCTTTTCTTTTCTTTTCTTTTCTTTTTTTTTCTTTCTGCAGTTTATGCTTTTCCTACACCATTCATCTTCCCAGAGAGACAGATTTTTGTTTTATAAGCATTTGAAGGCAGGCATCATTTTCTTAGCCCTGGTTTGGTTTTTATAAGAGTTTGGCTTGTGTTTCAATAATCTTGTTATCCAGAGCTGCATGGCATTTGAGAAAATCCATTATCTTTCCCTCCTGGCTGATATAATCAATAAGGAATAGGTTATTCAAGACCATGCAGTTCTTTTTAGCACCTATTTGAATATAACAGGCTCCCTTAGGAACTCAGGACTATTGAAAATCTTATCTGTAAGTGAGCTGCAACTTGGCACTTTTCCTATTCCTCTTCAGGTTAGTTTTACAGCACCTGATTCTGCCAAGTTTAGTTATCCCATGTGAGTAACTCCATTTATATGGAGTTGTCTCATTGATTTTGAAATATGGCATGGCAGACACATTGACACAGTCTGGGTCTCTTACAGTAACCCCCCCCAAATGATTTTTCTATGAGTAGCTCTACTATTATAAACTAACAGGAGGCAGTAAATGAGATAGAAAGATGAGAGCTCAGGTTTCTCATGAGAATAAAGAATGAATCCTGTGGGATCTGGTGTTGGTGCATTTGCAATTGCTCTTTTCTTCTCACAAACACCTGCAATCTGGGCCAGTATATCAGACATAACTCTGAAGTGACCCAAGAAAAGGTACATCTTGAAAGAAAAATAGAAGAATGGTCACTTTGTTGAGGCCTTGTTGATATAATTTGCAAAATGCCCCTACAGGGTAGAGCCCTGTGTATTCGAGTGTTGAAGTTACGGTGGTGTTGGGTTTCCTACTGTTTGATCACGTCTATGCGGCCATACTCTGTTACAAAACAGTTTTTTATGAAAGTTCGTAACAAGTAATTTTGTGTTTATACAAATAAGGAGGAAGATACACTTTCTTTGATTTCATGGTCACCCTCTGAATGCAAATATGAACTGACTAGAGGTAAGATTTTAAAAAGCTGTTTTGTCAGTTGGTTTAATAGGGGTTTGATGTTAACACTGAGCGACTCTGAGCATTGCCCACACCTCCACCTCAGTCTCCAGGTGCCTACAGAACTTCAAAAATCTGGCAGGCTTTATGCTTGCAGCAGCAGATTTTACCATAGCTGTTCCAAAGCGTTTTGTGCTGATATGATTTGTTTGGCAAAAGATTAGTTTATTTGCTTTTTTGAAACTCACAAGCCTCCTCACCCATCCCAAGTGGAAATTTTTGCATGGCTTTGTGTTTGTGGCTACGTCTACTATAAACAACTTCAGTCACCATTAATTGCTTACCCCTCTGTCATCTCTCTGCCAATATTTAATTTTATGTGCAATTTGCTTCTTTTATCAATTGTTTCCAGTTTCTCTTTTAAAAGCCTAATTTTTGCTATGCAGTGATTTCATGGACATTTCTTTTGATGTCAGTGGTGGACTAAACAGCTTCTAATTTATGCCTCCTCCTACATGCTTTTTGTCTTCTGCCAATGTGCAAGCAACATCAGTCTGGCACTGTGGCTAAAAAAACTGTATGAATCCTCACTTGTGTTTTGTTTCAAAATCTGTCACCTTCCAGTTTCAGTCTAGTAACTTTTTTCACTTCACTTTTTCACCCTGTTTTTGTACTATACCAAATTATTTCTAGGAGAATATGAAAGCAGTTGACCCATCAGTAAAATTACATCACTAGTCCTAGTTTTCAGACTGATCATTTTAGAAGACTTAATTCACTTTTTTCTTCAGTGAATGTATTTGTGTGTGTGTCAGCCTCAGGCTGACTTTTCACATGTTTCATTTTTATGGTTTTGTAGGGTCTTGTTTCAGTTCAGCTAAAATTTCAGACTGCAAGCCAAGATGCTGATCTTCAAACCTGTTTCATAAAATATAGATATTTGCCTTTATTTAGGACAGTTAATACAGATGTTAAAGCAAGTTCACTGTCTAAATCGTTGCAAACTCAGTTTCAAAGGAAGAAAATACTCCCAATGTGATTATTTAAACAGATGGTCGAACAACAGTCAGCAGTTTGGTGGCTGTCTCCTCCTTTGTAGACAAATTGTGGAAAAGGAATAGAAATGGTTTCTGACCAAAGATGCTAGCATAGACAATGGAGGGTCTTTAAGGAAGGCCAAGTAGTTTGGTACAGTGAAGAGTGAGAAATATCCATCCCTTACCCAATACATCTTGAAAAATCTGTAAAAATGTACTTGATGAATTTCACAGCCATTGCAAGCCTTTGGATATTCACTAATCAGCATTGCTTCAACTTCTGCTAACAGAACAACTTCATACACAGCAGTGCCTTCTCAGGAAAGGTCAGCTAACTGACACAGAAGGACGGATGGAGCTTTTAGCTTTTTCCAAAATTGCTGGTGCTTAGTGTTTATAGGAATAAAGGAAAATTGTTTGGAAAATAATAATAATAAAAAAGTATATTCCATAGTAGTTGCCTTTAATTTCAGATAAGGGGCATGCTGCTGTGTCATGTTTTTCATTTTATTCCAGCACTGAACTTGTGCTCTTTTACACTCAGCTGCTGCCCTGTTCAAGCTGTGTACTCCTTGGTGCTCTCCAGCTGCTGAGTTTGGGAATGACAAACTGTCAGTCGGAGCTTAGTTAATCTGAGAAATATAATGCAGTCTGACAAAGCAAACAGTCACTTCATTTGAACCTCAGTAATTCTGCATGTTTTGACTGCTATGTACTGTAGGTTCAGGCTAATCTGAACCTTTTCTGGCAATGNNNTAATCTGAACCTTTTCTGGCAATGTTCTTAAGTTTAATTCAATTAGGGCTGATTTTGCAGGTTTGCACTATCTACTTCTACAATAAAGCTTAGTTTCTTTCACTTTTATTTATTTATTTTTTTTGTCTACAGATCTTTAAATCATTCAACAACAGGGATCAGTGTCATAATCCCCATTGCACAGAACAGTCAGAGCACTATTTATTACCTAAAACAATCTTGTTTGGCTGTGCTGCTTTCCTATGTTATTGAATATATAAAGTGCTAAACTTTTAAACAGAGTGCTAATTTTTTGAGCTGCACTCAATAGATCAGCTTTTAACTTCTAGAGATTTGCCTTGCACTAAANGGAATAGAAATGGTTTCTGACCAAAGATGCTAGCATAGACAATGGAGGGTCTTTAAGGAAGGCCAAGTAGTTTGGTACAGTGAAGAGTGAGAAATATCCATCCCTTACCCAATACATCTTGAAAAATCTGTAAAAATGTACTTGATGAATTTCACAGCCATTGCAAGCCTTTGGATATTCACTAATCAGCATTGCTTCAACTTCTGCTAACAGAACAACTTCATACACAGCAGTGCCTTCTCAGGAAAGGTCAGCTAACTGACACAGAAGGACGGATGGAGCTTTTAGCTTTTTCCAAAATTGCTGGTGCTTAGTGTTTATAGGAATAAAGGAAAATTGTTTGGAAAATAATAATAATAAAAAAGTATATTCCATAGTAGTTGCCTTTAATTTCAGATAAGGGGCATGCTGCTGTGTCATGTTTTTCATTTTATTCCAGCACTGAACTTGTGCTCTTTTACACTCAGCTGCTGCCCTGTTCAAGCTGTGTACTCCTTGGTGCTCTCCAGCTGCTGAGTTTGGGAATGACAAACTGTCAGTCGGAGCTTAGTTAATCTGAGAAATATAATGCAGTCTGACAAAGCAAACAGTCACTTCATTTGAACCTCAGTAATTCTGCATGTTTTGACTGCTATGTACTGTAGGTTCAGGCTAATCTGAACCTTTTCTGGCAATGTTCTTAAGTTTAATTCAATTAGGGCTGATTTTGCAGGTTTGCACTATCTACTTCTACAATAAAGCTTAGTTTCTTTCNTTTTGTATTTACTCCTGGTTAATAGGATTTATACTAAACATGTTCACTTTACAAATAAAAGAATATTCTTGCCAGTAACATGCCCTAAACTCTTTCTGAAAGTATGTGCTTCACACTTAAGGATTTTCAGCCAGACCAGGGATATGGAAAAAATTTGGGGAGCAAAATCATGCTTGCTTTATTTATTTATTTATTTATTTTCCTTTAAGAATTATTGTTCTGCTACTATTGATGGATTACATTAAAGAACAGGATTTGGCCCTCTGGTACCATAACTCTTATTAAACTAATTGTGGTGTATATAGCCACACCTGACCCTAACTGCATCAGTTTAAGACTGATGATGACAATAAACTCATACTGATAAAATATGATATGAAAGTCAAGTTGACTGATTTCTTTACTGTCACCTCTCAGCATGACTCTGGAATAAAAACAATTGAGTTAAATAAATGTAAGCAGCAACCAAAAAATTGTGAGGTGGAGCAATCAGCAAATGCGTATCCTACCCTTAAAAGTCACCTACATTGTTGAGCTATACTCCCATTTTATTCAAAACTAGGATTCAAACTGTAAGAGTGTAGTAATAGGTTAGCAAGTTTTAAGGTAGCCTCTTTCTAATTTTGTGATTCTAGACAATTTGCTAAAAATGACAAAATTATCCAGCTGTGTCAAAGATGAAAAAAAAAAGATCTGCTTGTGGTCAAGCCAAAATTTTTCATTTTCGTTTGCTAAAGTCTATCACTAGG
>VXAL01011311.1:79170-90392 GCA_013399475.1 Chauna torquata
AGAAAAGAATGGAACAGTTCAGTTGGAAGAGACCTTCAAAGACCATCTAGTCCAACTGCCTGATTGCTTGAGGGCTAACCAAAAGTTAAAGCGTGTTATTAAGGGCATTATCCAAATGCCTCTTGAGCACTGACCGGCACAGGGCATCAACTACCTTGCTAGGATGCCTGTTCCAGTGTTTGGCCACCTTCACCGTAAAGAAATGTTTCATAAGGTGCAGTTTTGTTCAGATCCCTGGTGTCCTGTCACAGGTCACCAGGGAGAAGAGACCAACACCTCCCTCTCCGCTTCACCTCCTCAGAAAGTTGCAGAGAGCAATGTGGTGACCTCTTGGCCTCCTTTCCTCCAGGCTAGACAACACAAGTGTCTTCAGCATCTCCTCATATCATTCATTCTCCTCACATCATTCATTCTCCTCATATCATTCATTCATCGAAATACTTTGTGTCGTAAAAACGCTAGTTGCATTTGATGGGATATAGTGAACCAGCTGGCAATTAAGTGAAGAATGTGTAAACTTAAAAGTAACATTTTATTTACAGAGAATTAGAGACATGGATAAGCACTTACAGGGATAACTGATTAATGTCCAATTACAGTGGGAGTGCAGCTTCAGAGAATTATTATGTACACGTGTGGAAGACGAAATCCTGCTATTGGGGCTCAGGTATTCAAACTAGCTGAAATACAGGTGTTTTTCTCCTTTCCTATATATTTCACTTCTCGTTAGAGCATCTGAAACTTTATTATATTGCTGCAAATGAAAAATATTTTATTTTTATTGAGGATTCAGGACAAAATATTGTTATATTCACATTTTGCAAGATCTTTGGAATATCAGTTACCTCTGAAGAACTTATCCTCATCCTCCAGTGGAACTAATGTTGTTTTAGCAAATACTTATTTTAATAAATAATGCTGTAATGGAAAAGAGAAGGTTGTGGTGTTAATTCTGCAGAAGAATTTCACATATACATATGTTATGGATGTTACAAGTTCTGCCTGTGTTTAAGCATAAGCACATGGAAGATCTAAAGGAGAAGCCCAGAAAATGAAAAAGAGGTTCTTGCGAATTGAGTGAGTTATGGAATGTGCTGAAACTTTCCATCTCAACAGGATGCAAAAAGTTTGGTTTTGCTTGTAAACTCTTAATTTGGGGCACTTATTAAATCTCACTAAAAATAGAATGTTTAAATATTCAACTTTTAGGATACTTTCCTTTTACTGATTATATTTTTCTTCTGTGATTTTAAAAGGGCCAGTTTCCTGCTGCTGCAGAAATTATAACAACCAGTCTGTTATTTGCAAACAGTATTACTTCACGATCACACCAGCATAAGTATCACTATTGTGGTTTGATGCTTACAGTCTGCAGGCACTTTTTAAACCCATTCTTAGAAATTGTATATTGTCATTCAGTTTCAGCTGCAGTGCCAGTAGTCCTTGTAGTGCACTTCACAACAAACTCCACATAGAAATCTACTTTTTTTTCCTTTAACTATTTCACTAATTCAAAATCAAGAATAAAAACTTGTTGAAGTAGTTTTTCTTTTCTTTGTCTCAGTTCAGCAACTTTTAATATTTTCAAAGTAGGCTTCAAGTAAAAAAAATCTCTTAATCAGATTGTAATGATTTCTTCAGTGATAATTTAGACTAGTGTTAAATTAGAGTTTAGAGTTTTATCCTAAACCAGTATCTTGTACAAACAACTTCTGTTTATAGAGAAGTAAAAATTAGGTGGTTAAAACAGATTATCTAACTTGGTTAACTCTTTGAAACTTGAAGGTCATTTAACTATCATTTCTGAAATGCTTTGATTGTGCGGAGGGGGATACACAGGTCCATTAGGAAGCGCAATCATATGAAAATATCAACAAGTCTTTCACGGGAAACAATTGCCAAAATAGTGATAAAGCTAAAGAGAAGAATATATCTGTTTAGACCATTACCAGTTGAAATCTGGTGTATTCCGTCTTAACGAAAAATAAAGGCAGAAACATTTCTAAAATTTTCACACACATGAATCTGTACCAATACATCTAAATCAGTGCAGTACCATAGTTTTGGATTAATTGGTTCTACTTTGTAGAAAAACTAAACTGAAAGGATGTTGACGGCAAATTGGAAGAGGGCTAGAAAGACAAAGTGTGTGGATAGCGGTTAACAATTACTGTTCACATTGTGGGTTTCTGAATACCATGACAAAAGTCATATTTCAGCTATTAAACTAAACTAAACTAAAAAACAAATAATGAACATGTCATTTTCCTGTGCCTGATGAAGTGATTTTTTTTTTCTCTGTTACTGTGGATGTTGTAAATTTTATCATATTTATGGCACCTCAGCTATAAAGACTGATTGCCCCATATACCTGAGTAATGGCTGTGTTTAGCATGAAAAATGCAGATTGTTTCAGAAGCACAGGTCTCCTCAGTTAGCAAAGAAGTCTATAATCATTAAAACTGAACTTTTAGCTTTGTGGGCAGGTACAAGTCAAAATAAGCAGAAGCACTTCATCATTTTAAAGCCATCCCAGTAGGAGGCAACTGTGCAAACCACAATCACACACACACACACACATGCACACAAAGAGGCCAACCAGCTTATTAAGTAGAAGTTTTCTGAGATGAAGCTCATGTTGTGCTTTTTCATTTATTTTTTTTATAAATCAGTATTTCAATCACAATCTGAAAGCTCTCTGGAGGAATGTAAGATGCAGAGTTTAGTGATAAGAAAAATGGCTTTTGCATAGCATTTGAGTTGATTAAAAGCTGTTGAAAGATTTTCCAGTCAATTATGTTGCACAAATTTATGAGGACTCAGGGCTTGTCTCTGAACTGTTTTGGATTGGCCTCCATAGAGCCTTACAAGAGGACACTAAGCTTTGTCAAATCCAGCAACAGGCAGAAAAATTTTCTAGAAGAGCACCAAAAAATACAGAGAAATGTAGCCTGGTGCAGCATGTACCTCTTTTTTTTCCCTTATTGTTTGAGATACTTTTGACCCCAACAGCCTGTTTCAACAAAGTTTAACTCTGAGCCTCACCTAGGTCCCATGCACTTTATGAAAGCAGACTGCTGGGCAGAGGGTACACACTATGGTTGCCCTCTCTAAAGAGAACATGCAGTAGCTCTGGTGCTTTTATTCAGTCCACATACCAGAGAGAAAGAGCCCTTGTAAATGCAAGGTGTAAGATATATGCTCGTACAGAACTCGTTCTGTTTACAGTGACAAATGTTACCAAATAATCCAGCTTAGTACATAGGCCTGATTCCTCTCTCAGTTGTGCTATTTTTACAACCCAATAACACCTTTGACTCCACGATATGTTTGCTGATGACACCAGTAAGAGGGAAGTCTGCTAATAATATTTTAGTTTCCATACTTTACAGCTAAATGAATACATTCATGCTGACTTCATTACGTCTCATAGGAACTGTCAGAGTCTAGAAACGTTGACTTAGACTTTAAAAAATCTGGCAATGAGAAGAGCATTCTATAGATCTAGGCACTTTTTCTAGATGTCACTGAAACTCATATTGTTTCTCAGTCTAAGAAGTCTGTTTTTGATGCGCAAGTTGTAATGCAATGCAAATGTCATTTCAAGACCATATGGATGAAATTTCCCTCATGCTCAGCCGTTTTAACCCCTTTCACCAGACACTGGATTTTCTAAGTCTCCTCTCAGTCGAAGTCTATATAGCTGGGTTTCTTTGGCACCTTCTCACTTTCTTGGTGAATCTGAAGTCACAGTGCAAGGTTTTCTTTCCAAATCAATTTACTTTGGAGGAAGAAATACAAAGTGGAACTGTGCTGAATAGTTTCTGCAGTTTAATAATTACTTTAAAATACTCAGATTTTTTTTTTTCTGACATCACCTTTAATGTGACTTGAAGTTTCCCTTACATCTAATTTGGTTATAAGTGGAGAAAAGATTGAACATGATTTTAACTTTCATTACATTAGCCATAGGAAGGATTAATTTCTTTTAGTATCTTGTAATGCTTCTTATAATTTACAAAAGCTGTTTTTCAAAGAAACTGCAAGAATGTTTTGCAGATTCTTTGGTAGGATTATATTTCATTGTTTCTTTTTCCGGTTAAAAGCTACATGCAATTTTTCCCGCCTGGCATCCTTTGCAAAGGCCGGGAGTTAAGCAAAGCGATCCAGATTACAATGTTTTTGCTGTTAAAAAACAAACGAACAAAAAAACCCAGAAAACCAGACTTTTAAAGGGTGTTGTTATGTGTGCATTTGATTAAGCAGATAGTGTATGGACTCTCAATAACCGCCTAGCTTACTGTCACCCCTCCCCATTTCCTTATCAGTAGAATTGTGTGAGACTGATCAGCATTTAATATGATGAGGCCCACTTATTTTGTGTGAGTTTCATTAAGTGTAAGCAATGATATCAAAAAGGTGGAGTCAAACTTCAGCATTTTGTAGTTCTCAGAAGTTTTCCTTCTGCTTTATATCATGTTCTTATCAGCCTTTTGTAAGGAGAAACCACCCTTCAAATCTCATGTGCTGGAAGAAGTCTAATGTACAGCCACAGAAAATACTTGGATTAAATATGAATACTCTGCTTTCTGAACCTTCCTTTTCCATGCCGTGGGGCATCATTGTATTCTTATTTCAACTAGTATTTTTATTTTTTTAAGCATAATGGTTGTCAGTAAGATCTGAATTTAGGTCTTTAATGTGGGAAAACTTTTCATCAGATTTAAATCTGTGATTTCTGCTGAAGGAATACTGTAAGTTATCTCTCACAAAAACTCCCCTCACAGTACCTGTTTATTTTAATGCAGACTCATAAATAGCCATGAGGTCTGACAATGAAAAATAGCCTTTAAAATTCTTCATTTTACACAAATTCTCTTCCTGAAGAGGAAATTTCAGTTACTTTTATTATGAAATGCCAGACTTCTAAAAGAAAAGAGGGCATCTTCCCTACTGCTGGTAGGGTGCTCATTGCTCAGACAAGACTTTCCCAAGTATTCTCGGTTCCCTTCTGTGTCTGGTGTGACAGTGATTTGTACTGAGGTCTTTCAAAGTATGTTAACCATCTGGCAATATAAATGTGTTAATGCAACACTTTATTATTACCATTTGGTGCTGTTCTAACGTTTGAGAAAGATGTCAGGCAAACATTGAGACTGAGATAGCAAATTACAGTGACTAAGCCTGGGAACAAGAAAAATCACAGGGGAGGTAGGTTGACCATTTGCTATATGAACAATAGGACAGTTTAGTAGAGAACGTATTGCTACTTCAGAGTGGGTTCAAAATTCTCATTTAGAGTCAGGTTTGAAATACACCCTCCTGGTGATGTTATCTAATCATTGACCTGTTGGATAAAACCAGAAAAGCCCAACCAAAACCAGAACAACTTCTCCCTGCATATTTCTACAGCCTTAATGTGGACTTTTCCACTTATGCTTGGGCATATTGTAAATTTCACTAGTGATGTTTTTCTTAGTTACAAAAAAATATATTTTCTACTTTGTCTTTAATGTCTATAGAGGCATTTATCTTTAATGTCTGTAGTAGCATTTCATGGAGCAGAATTACTGTTGCACACGATCAGTTTTGAAGGAAAGTATATTTTGAAATACATGATGTTAAGATTTTTTATCTTTCTGTGCAAGACCTTTGTGCATGGAAAATAAGGAACATCTGTATTGGCTTCAGGCAGTAATGATTCTGTGGAAGATATTGAAAGCTTTCCAGTGCTTTTCTTGCCAATGTCTTCCTTCTTTCTCCAGAAACTATAAGTATTTTCTAATTTGCCTTTGCATAACGTATGACATCAGGATAGCATACCCTCTTCCCTAATACTAGTGCTTCCTTCAGCTCACCTTACAAATATATGTATATATATATTTTTTTTCTTAGCTTTATGTGTCTCTGATACCTTTAAATTTAAAAAGTCATAACTATAGCAAATCCTAGCTAGACCAGATAAATCTGTTGTTCGTGTAAGCTAGAAAGCAGGCTGCTTTTACTCATATCTAAATGGAAATAACGATTGATGGATAGATTTAAAATTTCAGAAAGTATAAACATCACATTCTTAAGAAATATTAACACGGTCCTCACTAAAAAGTGAGCAAATATCATAATCAAACAGGCTTTCTTTTCGAATTTAAGGAATTACCTACTAACAGTATTAACCACATTTCTCTTAGCAGTGGAAAAAGTCTCAAAAAATAAATTTTGACAAAAATTTCATGTAAAATTGCTTATTTTCAGTTTATCTTAGCTACATTTGTAGTTAATAATCTGAATAGTATGAGTTTTTTTTTTCTTTTTTTTGGAATGTGTATATATACTTACATAAATATATGTAAATTCTGTCCTTATAACCAAAGATTCATACTGATGGATGATTATTGACAGTCTAAGCCATGACTGAATCTCTAGTTATGAACTCTCCTGGACCATGGAGGTTACAATTCCTGGGTTTATAATTTGATTCTAGCATCAGAATTTGAACAAGCTCTTGACTGTTTTCCTTTAAAAACTAGCATATTTTTTGAAGTAAAAAAATCACTCAGTTTAATTGACTTAGCATATTCCTAATTGAATGATAAATGTGTGAAAGAGGAATACAACAAAAAAGGACGTAGCAAGAAAGATATAAATAAACTCTCCTTGTTTCAAAGAAATATTGCACTAAGATTAATATTCTGGACTGAATGTGTTGAATGTGTCTTTAGAAGGGAAAAAAGAAAAACAAAAGGAAAAAAGTTCTTGACGAGCACAGAATACTGAACACAAGTAAAGATGCTTGACATTCTTCATGTGGCTTAATTCCATCTTATCAAAAGGACAACGGTGCTTAAAGCAGCAGAAAGTGCTGTAAAACATTTAGGTACAATATTGTACTGAAATTGTGAAGGGTGAGAATTAATTTGGAAATCTAGCAGATTCCATTTATAGTATGTTGCATGAAAATTGAGATGGTTGGAAGTGAGACAGGAAACTTCAGTACTGGGTAAATTGCTTAAGCTCTGAACAGGCTCAAGAGGGATCAAATTAATTAGGAATTGGACTCAGCGATCCTTGTGGGTCCCTTCCAACTCAGGATATTCTATGATTCTATGATTCTATAAAAAACATGAGTCAATGCATACCAATATGTACGTATAAAAGTGAGATTAATTTGCCTGTCCCCTTATTTAGCACTTCAGTTGCTCATGCTTGCTCCAAACTGCCTGTTCAGGGGAAAAAAAAAAGGTTTTGGATGTGGTGTTGTTTTTCATGCCCAAACAGGCTCCGAGATAATTGTTCTGAAGTTATCTCAAAGTGGTAATGGTTGCTTCTAGAGGGCAGTTTAAGTGAGAAGAACTTCCCTAAGGAATGACTGCTGATGGTCATACTTACCCGCATGAGCACAGAAGAAGCTACGTTAGGCTATCATTACCCAAAAATAATAGGAGCAGAAACCAGATTCTCTGTTCTGTCCTCTTCTAAATGTACTCAAAGTTTTTCTTCCATCTAGAAGAAGGGCTGATAATTCTCCTTTTTCTGGCTGCCTGGCAGTCTAACTTCGGAAGGAAATACAATCCTTCAGAATATGTCAGGGAGCAAGGTTTCTGTGGGTGGAGGTTTAACTTGCTCAGTTTGAGCAGGGCATCTACCTCAGAGGCTTGCACGGTGCAGGGGTACTGTGATTCAGGTGCAGCCTCACTTTGAGCACTGTGTGCAGTTTTGGGCGCCACAATACAAGAAGGTCATAAAACTGTTAACGTGTACAAAGGAGGGCCACAAAGAGGGTGAAAGATCTGGAAGACATAACTTATCAGGAGTGGGTGAGGTTGCTTGGTTTGTTCAGCCAAGAGAGGAGGAGACTGAGGGGAGGCCTCCTGGCAGCCTGCGGCTTCCTCATGAGGGGAGCGGAGGGGCAGGCGCTGATCTCTGCTCTCTGGGGACAGCGACAGGACCCGAGGGAACGGCATGGAGCTGTGACAGGGGAGGTTCAGGCTGGATGTTGGGAAAAGGTTCTTCACTGAGAGGGTGGTCAGGCACTGGAACAGGCTCCCCAGGGCAGTGGTCACGGCACCGAGCCTGCCGGAGTTCAAGAAGTGTTTGAAAAATGCTTTTAGTTATATGGTTTAACTCTTAGGTTGCCCTGTGTGAAGTCAGGAATAGGACTTGATGATCCTCAATGGTTTAATGGTGGACTTGGCAGTGCTGGCTTAAAGGTTGAACTGGATGATCTTGGAGGTCTTTTCCAACCTAAATGGTTTTATGATTCTGTGATCCTCATGGGTCCCTTCCCATTCACGATATTCTATGATTCTGTGACTATCATCCCATCATGTTAAGCAGGGTGCCTTGCAAATATCTGAAGAAGCCTAAATTCTCCTGTGTTCAAGGCAGCTAAATTCAGTGCCTTGGCTCTTTTTTTAAGATGTGTAACAGGAAGGATTGTATAGAGGACGAAGCAAGAGACTCAGGAAAGTGCCCAGGCTGAACAGTTCAAAGTCACCTTTGCAACTTTTTAGGGATATGTACCTGTCACTGTTGACAGAGAAAACATACATGATTATATTTGAAAGAACTGATAATATCTAGACTTATTTTCTAGGGGTCTAAATATCCAGTGAGTCAGTGGTTAAGTGGGATTGCCAAACTAAGTGCAATAGGTGGTAGACAAGCTTCTTTCATGTTCTTGATTTGTATGTGTCGACATGTTAACTTGTGAAAAAACTGTGCAGATAATCTGCCCCATGAGAAAAGTCTGCAAAATGATTGAGCAAATGAACATTTTGTTGCATGATAATAGCAGCCTATATATAATGAATTTATCCTGTCTCTGATGAGGTAAATAATCCAGAGAGTCTAATCTAGGGTGTCTGTACCTCACAATTGCTTACCAGCTGTAAATGATAATCTGTTTGGCACCAAGAGAGAAGCAGGCACTCCAACACTGTGTATGGGTGGTGCAGCATGTTTTCAATCATGTATTTATGCTTTTTATTCTGTCACTAGATTGTGACTTTGTGTTGCTTATTAATGTTCCTTAACATTAGCACAGGACCACCCAAAAATCAAACAATAATGCATAATTGTCTACTATTGAGTAAATAAACAATCTCTGCAAGTTCTGCCTGCCTATAAATTCTTTTGCTTCTATTTTCATAGAAAATTGATACTTCTAACACCTTTTTTTCTGGGGGCTGAATGACTAACTGTGCAGAAATTCTGAAATTGTTGGGAATTGTATGAAATACTGCGGGCTACATCCCAATGTTGATATATGGTTCCCCAAGACAAAACTTCCTGAGGCAGTTGCCAGGACTAGGCTGAAAGCAACAGCCACAAGTGGAAAAAAGTTTCCCCTTGTAAGACTGAGAATTTCTGAGGACAGCCCTTGCTGGTTAGTTACAACTTTCAAGCTGTAATGTCTGTTGTTACTTGTTTTACGGCTGGGGTACTTATCTTTGAAAGAATAAGCATATTCTGAAGATCTGGTTTCAAAGTAGTAGAAGGTACTGGAGATGAAGGCAGGCCACACTGATGATTTCAGTGAAAGTTTCAAAAAAAAAATCCTCCTGTGTATAGGAAGCTTTTTTGTTTCCTTCTTTGCTGTTCCCTAAAAAATAGGAAGGGAAATATTATCAGTAAATTTATGGTCATCTATGTTCAGAACAAGATGAGTGTCCCATTACACAATTTAGAGAATATCCTCTGAGGTTACGTAAGCTTTACATGTTTTTGGAATATAGAAGTCACACAAGCTTTAGAATTACAGTTTCTTTATCTCAATGTCAGGACATATATAGGAAAAGCTGTTTGCAGCAAATTATTTGCTAATTACAGTATTTTCTTTCCTGTCACTGAGCAAAGGATTTTTCTTCTCTCCAGCATTCTTGAGCATCCACTTAATAAAAGGACAGAAGTCCTAGCTGATTTTTTTGGATACTGAGACACACAGTGCTAACATGTTAAGCATAGCTATATTTCTGCGTCTTAAGCAAATGAGCTAATTACAGGTGCAAAGCACTTCAGGCATCACAGCCACTCAACTGTTCAGTGTGCTTGAACTTTTATATCAGGTTAGTATCTGTTTGAAGAAAAATACTAAATTACAAGGGATTTAAAACATTTTTTTAAAACATTTTTTCTCTGTCTTCCAGCATATTCAGGCAGATGAAAATGAAAAGCAACCAGGGGGACATATCAGTATAGAAGAAAGCACTCTTCATGGACTGACATTTTCCCTGTTGAACCTAGCTGGCTTATTCAGACAGTTACACATTGGCAGTTGTTAATGTGCCCGCATCTCTTTGTTTAGGAGAGGATGATTCTCTGTGAATGCAAAATAAGCAAAAAATGGCAAAGACACTGCAGATTTTGTTATCTGCCAGGCAATATCTTCCTTCCCAAGATAATGCAGACCCTTGTTTAAAAGCATAAAGTCATGCTTTCTCCCAGCCGGGGTGACATGGTATTGTGTATTTTTTCTCCTCTATGTGTGGACTCCAGGTATTGTGGGCTTCAAGGAAGCTGGAATGGGCCACAGTTTCCCACAATAACAAAAAATGTTCATCCTCCTATAATTTTAAGGGTATGCAGTTTTTCCCTCATATTGAAAGTATAACATGTTACTTACAAGTAAAGCATTTTTATAAGTCCTGTGGTTCAGAAGGGAAAGTGTTTTATTAACTTCTGTTCCCTTGCCAGCTGCCAGCTCCGTCTGCAATTTCCCTCCCTTGTTTCTAATAAGACATGACGCAGACAACTGTCTTGTCATCTGGCACACTGAGATCCAGCGTCACTGATTCTGGCTCCACAGAAAGATAAAGATCACAGGCTCTGTTAGAAAATTCCATCATGCCTAAGGTAGATTGATACTGAAATAATCCAGTGAGACAGCAACCTCCCTACAGACAGAGTCTGCCAGCAAGACCATAGCAGGAAAAAGTTATTCAAGAGCAGCTTTCTTGTTGGGATGAGGTGAATTTATATGTGCAAAACAACAACAGAGAAAACAACAGGTTATTTTGAGTTTGGACTCTAATATGAGTCATAAGAGAGAAAACTGGCTTTGTGGAGTGGAATCGTGGGGAGATTTTGATAATATCCAGGTCATGGGTTTGAAGCTGTTAACTGCATCTACTGTAAAATTAAATTTTCCTCTATAAATGTTTGTATTAAATATATCTATGCTTTTGGGTAAACTTGAAGAAATATTCTGTTGTGGTTTAGCCCCG
>VXAL01011312.1:22265-32841 GCA_013399475.1 Chauna torquata
AATCTTGACGTGACCTCTCTCATCAAGCCAGTCCTCCACTCTAGTTTTTTGTTAAGCTTTGTGCATGTATATTAATTGGGCAATATTTATCAAATATGAAAAGGACTGTTACCTCATTATCTATTATCATCTCTTTATTATAATATGAGTTTATAGACTAAAAGCTACAAGGTGAACGATGAAGGGATTTTAGCACAGAGTTATAGACTAAAGCTACAAGCAAAATGGAGGGAAGATTAGGGGAAGAGCAGGATAGTGATCTATTCAAATATTAAGTGAAATATAGGGGCTTAATTCAACTGTATATGGATAGGCATCTAGTGCTTTTTAGATGTTTAGGATATTCTAGCTATTCCAGAAAAGCATGGGTCTCCTATAGGTCCTACATTTTTCTGTTAGCCCTGTGAGGATGTTTCATATACCCTACAGAATATCAAATGTCACTTGATGTCTTTGTGTGGGCAACTAAGTTGAGCCATGAATGTGTCTTCTGGGTAATTAAGGTTAGCTAAAATGAATTCTATTGTCAGTTTTCATTAGTCAAAGAGAAAAAGACTGTCTCTTCCTGGAGACAATACAGTAGATTTATATGCTTATAAGACAAGCTCCTTATTGTATGTGTCTGCCACACTCCTCTGACTAAATATGGACAATGAAGGAGTGGCTCAGTTTTAAGTATTTGTTCGTGGTGCCACTGTAGACACTACAGGGTATCCTCTCTGGTCTCCAGGCTGGAGCTGAAGGAAATCATGGGTTTCCTGTGTAATATCTGCTAGCATCATTCAAATGTCTCCAAAAATGTCTGCCATTTCAGCGCGTCTGTTTTCTAACAAAGAAACTTAAATTAGGTCTCTAAGTTTTCATGATTTGAAGTGCAATCTGGATGCAAAAGGAATATTCAAATTTTATAATAGCTTGCACTGAATATTTTTAATGCAGAACCCCCATTGTTACTGACAAAACTAATTCAAACTGGTATCATAACACTGATGGACAATCAACAAAGTTATGTTAAATTACAGTGGCCAAGGAGATGTAGTCAAGATTGGTGTTAAGCCCAGTTTTATTTAGCAACTTTATCTCTGCACTGAGTGGAGGAGTAAATGGCACTTTAATTAAATTTTCAAATGAGATCAAATCAGGATGTATTGCAAATATCATTGTGGATAAAGAAATAATAAAACAAGACCAAGATAGATTAGAATTTTTGGCAGGAAATAAAATGATATTTAGTCTTGGGAAATATGTAAACTGTACATCTGGGGAATAACAATCCAGAAAGACCATCTGAGGGAGGGAGTGAGGATAATAAAAAAAATTGCTGGCAATAAAGACTAGGGGTGAAGAGAATAGCAAGCCAGATATGAGTTTCAATGTGCTGTTGCAACCAAAAAATGAAGCAACACTGAACTGCAGAAATAAAGATGTCAAGAAGTAAACTCTGATACTCCTTGAGTTTTGATATTAGAAATCAGTTTTTAGAACACTGAGCAAATTATTACACTTTGTAATGAAAAATAGTTTGACAAACTGCAAAAAAAAAAAAAGTTAGAAATTAAAATTATAATTAATTCACTGTCTAGAAGAACTTATGAGAATATTAAAGAAAAAAATCTGCATACTGTAAAATGGGTATGGGAAATTGCTAATGATAATAGCAATTTGAAATATTTGAAGTGTATAAAAAATGAAAGAGAAGAGCTATAAATAGAGAAATTAGATATTTACTCAAAGAAAAATCAAGTTGTGAAGATGAACAACACATTGTAGATGCATATATCTATTTTTGACCTCAATTTTTAGAGAGAATTTCCTGCATATTTACTCTGGTTAATGGTGAATTTCACCCAGTACATATCATTCAATAATGAGTATTATTTAGTCATTTTTTCCATGAATTCTTCAAAACTGGATTGTCTCATCTGGAAGTTTAGACAAAGATATTGGTATATTTAACATTTGGGGATGAGAGGTTTAGACATTGTACTGATTGCAAGCATAAGAAAAGATAAAGCAATTTCAAAAGGCAACAGTTCTTTAGAGTCTTTCTTCTTATTATCCAGTTCTTCTGAACTGGGGCTAGAAGTCTGTGTACTAAGAAACTTTGGAAGTTTGAGCCTATACTGGCATCTATGTGTGCAGTGTCTTAGTCCTACCATGTCTGATTTTGGGTATCTGGACCCTGACTGGTTTCTCTACAAGTGCATACAAAAAACACAACTGAGAGCCTAAATTATTTGGTGGAACAGCAGCAAAAGCCAAATTCAGAAAGTAAGATGTCCTCTGCCGCATATGTCTGAAATAGACTACTTTCTTATATACATACATACAACAGGGTTGGCAAACACCCCTTCTGTGTCCTCTCTAGAGGTCTCCTGCTGTACTTACTCTACACTAATATATTTGATCATGCCATGACTGTGAAATATTAGGACTATCCTTACATTCTATAGTGTTTTGTTTTAGTAGTAGTAGTAGTAGTAGTAGTAGTAGTAGTAATCGTTTTAGTACCACCTTTACTTATTAGTTTATTATGTCTTCCTTTCATCTGATGACTTTCTGCAAGACAGATTCAGAAATAAAGGGAGAAAATCAATGTCCTTTCCCATTCTTTTCAACTCCCATTTCTTTAAAGAGTCTGTGACTATGTATAGTGTGTATGTATTCTAGAACTGTGGCTTTTCTGACAGGAGCATTCCCTTAGGAACACCCCAACATTTATGTGCCTCATGTTTAGATATCCGTATCAGTTCAGAAGGCAGGCAAGATGCCAGGACCCATTCAGTGACACAGCAGAGAACTAGAAAACATAAACAGAAAGTGGAGTGCTTATTCTGGATCTTAAGGGTAAATGCTGCACAATTTAAGAAAGCTATTGCACCAGAACAGTTGTTTTAATCCTTTAATACTCTTCCAGTGGATGAAGGGAAGTGATTATTCCCTTCTCTTTGGTGCCCGAAGACTGCGTCTGGAGGACTGTATCCATTCTGGGCTCCAAAATACATAAAAGACACTGGCAACCTGTAGTTAGTACAGCACAATGTAATAGAAGTGTAAGGGGGCTGGCACCCATGATGTACAAGGACAGGCTGAGAGGATAGTGTTTGTTCAGCCTTGAAAAGTGAAGGCTACAAAGCGTATCTTACTGCTGTCTACAACTTCCATCAGTAGAGGGTTAAAAAACAACAACAACAACAACAATGACAACAACAAAACAGATCTAGAATTTTCTGAGGTACACAGTGGATGACACACAATATTGACAAGACATAGTGGACAAAAACAGAAACATAGAGAATTCTGACTTGATATAAGGGAAAGATTTTTCACCGTATGGGTGATAGAACTATGGAGCAAGATGCCCAGCAAGTTCGAGGAATCTCTACACTTGGAGATACTCAGAATCTGACTGACCACAATTCTAAGCAACCTGCTGTAACTGGACCTGCTTTGTGTAGGACCTTGGATTATGTTTTCAACTTCTGCAATTCTATCAAAAGATGAGCTTTTATGTAGGCACAGGGAAAATTCAAGGAGAGAAGAATGTGTTTATGCGTTCAGTTGAGTTTAAAAAAAAATATGAATTTCTTATAATGAATATTTTTCCATTGCAGTTAAGGTAGCAGTGTACATGGGATTAATTGTCCTAGAGTGACTGAACTATGAGTAAATGCAGATGTTTACAGAGGTGCCTGTCTCCATTTTCAGTACTTAATTTAAACAGTTTAATAATCCAGCTGGTCTTCCATCACAGAGTGTCTCATTGATTGAGAGATTTTGGTTAAATCTTTTATCAGCTGAGCTCTCTCCTCAAAGGTACCTTGTGTAATATTGGCCCTCTCATAGAAGAAAATATTACTATTTGACCTAACACTCAAAAAATCACAGGGGGGAAGAGGAGCACAGGAAAGAAGTAAATCAGGTGAAGTTTTGCAACTTAAGGAATCACACTAAACACAAAATATAGGTGTACATAACTTGACTTCTAGTGAGTGTGTATCAGCACATTATTACCGAGTTCCTAATTCCCTTTGAGCTTAGCTTACCTTCTGGAACAATTTGCTGCCTGTAACATTAAGATATCACAGGTTCCTTCCCCTCTTTCCTAAATTTATTGCCATGTCTGGTAGATATACTTTTTTATCTGTCATCACATCATATTCTATTTTATACCAGAAGGCTTCATGTAATGCAATTATTTCCAAAAGTCTGTCATGTACATATTTAAAATATGAAATTGGCAGTTTTGCAATATCGTATCAGCCTGTTTGCACACCATAAATGTGGGCTTATGAAGATATTAAAATGACAATTTGATAATGACATGGAAAAAAGTATTTTTTTCTCAAAAAATGCATCTTTGCAGTTGGTTTTAACAATGAATTTCTAAGCCCCAATTCCATTTTAGAAAAAGAGATTTTAAGTTTCATTTTTTATGATATTCACAAAAGAGAATGAAAGTTTGTGTTCATTCAAGGCAAACAGCAATCTGCAAACTGACCTCACAATGATATTGCATTCAGCAAAATGGTACACTGACTATTTAAGGATAAGCTGAGATGGGCTTTGACTTGAAGTATTTGCTAAACATCGTAAGTTTCATTTGTTTGTTCTATATGACAAAAAAAAAAAAGATACCTTTATTCAAAGTAAATCTTGGAAAAAAAAAAAATTGTAAACAGGAAGCCTTTGAAGTAGATTATATACCGTTCAAATGCTGTGTTGCTTCTGCCCCCTGACCTAACTCCTGATCTATAGGAATTGGCAGACATTGTATAATACCTTCCTTTTGTAGCTGTTTCCAATGGCTGCTTACTTGATTATTCACAAACCGTGTTTTAAGTTGGTCCACTGATGTCTGTGTTAAAATGTAACCAAAGCAATGAATTAAAACAAAATGTTCACACTATAATAATCTGAATTCCACTGAGCATAGTGTTTCCTTGTATCCTCTCTAATCTGTGATGGACTAGCTGATCAGTTGATGTATTAAGGTAATGCAAGTATTTTATAGGAAATGCCGGTTTCTTCATACTCCAAAGTTAAAGAAATTTGACAGAATACAAGATATACTGAGTGAAATAAACTGTAAAACAAATACTGTATGCATATCCTCTACATTTTATTCAATAGTATAAGAAAAAAATAGAATATATGTTATTGAAGAATAGATAATTTTGGAAACATATTTTTTTACTAGTTTGTTAAATCCTCATTCATATGATATCATCAAGGTCTTTATAAGTGTAACTAAAACTGAATGAATTATTAGAATGACAGTCCATTTCCTAGTTTAATAAACAACCAGCTCACTAATGAAGTGTGAAGACATTTGCAAGGAGACTCTTAATTAGATCATTTATAACTCATTAAGTAGCAAACTGCTATACCCCCTGTTGGTTACTGTTAGTAATGAAAACAGATAAAACAGCAGAACTGTTGTTTCATATGTTAAATTAAATTTGCATGTTCCAAGCAGCTAGTGTACATGTGTCCATTTATTTTAGTAGCACTGCTTTTTCTGCTGAACCTAGTTTACAGGTCATTGAAATGTGAGAGCTCAATACCTAGAAGGTATGCTGTTACATTGTCTAACTTTGCAATGTAATTACACTTCAAGTCCAAAATATACACAGAAAACTTTGATATGTGAATATATGAGCAAAAGGTGTCTGCTTTTGTACAGTAGGACCTTTTTTCATTTGGAAAGGTCATCTGAGTCAGGCAATATTTAGTCACGGTGATACTGCCATTTCTGATTTTGTGGGTACCAACAAACAAATGTTAAGGTAATTTCTGTCTACTATACTTTAGACTTCAGAGCTTGTCAATAAGTAGATTTTCCAATTGAAGATGTGAACAAGATATCAAGAATGATCACATGATGGAATCAGGCCTTTTTCTTTCCTTTTTTTTTTTTTTTCCTTTTTAACAAAAAAAAAATCCTTAGGTTGTAACTCTCTTCCAAATAAAAATGACAATGAGTTTACTACACCTTAGAAGAAACATAGAATCATAGAATGATTACAGTTGGAAGGCACCTAGTTCCTAGATCATCTAGTTCCAACCCACCTGCCATGGGCTGGGGTATCATCCACTAGATCAGGTTGCTCAAAGTTCTATCCAACCTGTCCTTGAACAGTTCCAGGGATGGGGCATCCACAACCTCTCTGGGCAACCTGTTCCAGTGCCTCGCCACCCTCATAGTAAAGAATTTCTTCCTTACATCTAACCTAAAACTACACTTTTTTAGTTTAAAACCATTACCCCTTGTCCTGTCACTACACTCTCTGATAAAGACGGGGAGTACCTCCCCATCTTTCCTGTAGGCCCTCTTTAAGTACTGAAATGCCACTATAAGGTCTTTCCAGATCCTTGTCTTCTCTAGGCTAAACAACCCCAACTTTCTCAGCCTTTCTTCATAGGAGAGGTGCTCCAGCCTTCTGATCATCTTTGTGGCCCTCCTTTGGACCCATTCTAATAGATCTATGTCTTTCTTATGCTGTGGTTCACAGATCTGAATGCAGTACTCCAGGTGGGGTCTCATGAGACCAGAGGAGGGAGTGAGAATCACCTCCTTCAACCTGCTACCTATGTTTCTTTTGATGCAGGGCATATGCAGGGCATAAGTGTGAGTATTTTCAGTTTATAAGCTTTTGGAGTACAGATAGTATCCATTAGAATTAATTTAGGTGCCTAGCTGAGGTGTTACCTCGCCAAAATATTACATACTTTGCTCAGAGATGTATGTCATTGCAATTTAGATGATTTCCCTATGATATCAATGAAGAAATGTAAATGTCTCTGAAAATTTGCAGAGAAACAGCCACTCAAGACAGATGTCTCAGGTTCTTTTAAACTACATGGTTGGCTACCTGGCTTCCAGTCTGGTAAGTTAAATATCTATCTCTTTTAATGAGTCTGTGGAGAACTAAATGGAATACAGCATGTGGAAAGTCCTTGGTTCTATACTTCATTCAGTCTATGTGGGAAGCAATAAGTCTTGCATACCAGGAGAGCATTATCAGCACAAAGACATCCATTTTTAACATTGGTTATAAGAGCCCAGACTTTCCTTGCAACTAGGCATACAGAAGTCATTAATGAGTAATAAAGAAGACAACACAGAATCTGGTGTTTAAGGTATTTAGATGTGTTGGAAAATATGCATCACTGATTCCTGCTCTCAGACTAGCTTTTATCTCTTTCTCTCTAGGTGGGTGGAGACTATGCTTGACTAAAATATTGTTTCCTTTAGTAGTTGTCGTTTGCCTGACAAATACATACATTTAGGCTCCTTTGAGACTGAGAACTTCCCATTTGCTTGTTGAATGGTAGAGCTAGGCACCTTCAACACAAAAGGTGAAATTAGTTGTGCTGCATGGAAATTGCCAATGTCTTTGTTGGGACTTTAGTTTTGTTTCCCTAGACATAGATCAACACTAATCTCCCAGGATAGATGCTCCTGAGAATTCATATATAGTTAGACACCCAGGGACCTCAGGCTAAAAATAAAGTCATTTAATATTTTTGGATGCCAATGAGGTTAACCAGTCATGAAAAAAACATGGACAATATTGGTGTCTTGGTATTAGATTGATTTTAAACTCTTTTTTCACAACATGAACCCTGTGTTAGTAAAGTAAATGTCACCCCTTCTCATTAGAAGAAGGATCTGGAGCAGAAAGTCCTGGCTTTTGGCTCTCCCATCAGTTTACTATTTGACACTGGTCAAGTCACTGATAAGGCCAAGTGTAGTTATCTTTTCCTAAATACTGTAAGAAATTAATTTAGTTTATTTAACTTTGACTCCACTGTATATTCATAAAGTACAAATATTTCAAGATAAAATGTATTTTTGTACATTATAATGACATGTCATTTGCACATCACTGTTGTATTTTAGCCCCGGTAGGCAGCTAAGTGCCACACAGCTGCTCGCTCACTCTCCCCAGNGTAAACAGCAGGCATAACACAGCACAAAATGTTACCCACACTACTGACTTTCACCTTGTTGTCTGGCAAAACTCATGCTGTTTTGTTGTGTATATTCTGGCTGCTGGAAAATAAGATACTATTTAAGTTTTCATTTATATTTTCTGTTTAAGATATTTATGTTGTGGCTTAGGTTATTCTTTTTAGATTCAAAAAAAAAAAAAAAAGAATATTATTGCTTTATGAATTTTCAAATTTGAGTAAAGTAAGCAGATAAAAATGAGATCCCTAGATCTTTTTGCTTGTGTCTCTTCATTTTTTCTCTCTTTCTCTTTTTATTTTTTCTTTCTCTTTCTCTTTTTCTTTCTCTTCTCTCTTTCTTGTACCTATTCTATTTCCCTTATGAGGTGACCTAGATAATAATGTTTTAAAAATTGAATAAAAAATATAAAAACAAACTTTCCATTAAAAAATAAATGTTTCATGTTAATGTTAATTTATTATATTCGGTAAAGGGGACTAAGAGAAGAAAATGTGAACTATTAANTTTTTAAAATTTTTATTTTGTGGCTTAGGTTATTTTTTTTAAATTAAAAAAAAAAAAAAAAAGAATATTATTGCTTTATGAATTTTCAAGTTTGAGTAAAGTAAGCAGATAAAAATGAGATCCCTAGATCTTTTTGCTTGTGTCTCTTCATTTTTTCTCTCTTTCTCTTTTTATTTTTTCTTTCTCTTTCTCTTTTTCTTTCTCTTCTCTCTTTCTTGTACCTATTATATTTCCCTTATGAGGTGACCTAGATAATAATGTTTTAAAAATTGAATAAAAAATATAAAAACAAACTTTCCATTAAAAAATAAATGTTTCATGTTAATGTTAATTTATTATATTCGGTAAAGGGGACTAAGAGAAGAAAATGTGAACTATTAAATTCTATTTTGATGATGTGTTACTAATTTTTCTTTCATCATGGGTAATTGCAAACTTACTGTGAAAATTCAAGACCTTGAAAAAAATTAAAAGAAAAAGATTTAGAAAGGTGAAACAAGTAGAGAAGCACAGTTTGGTTAAGTGGACTAGAGAATGGGCCAAATGTCATACTACAGTAAGAAGGAAAGTGTAAAGAAATAAATGAAAGATATGTAAAAATTAACACATTTGGTAAATGGGGAGATCCATCAGAACATGTAATGTACCTTCAGAAGAGACAACAGGGAAACTCACAAAGTTTTATGTGGCCTAAAGTAAGTATCTAAAAATCTGGGTGATTTTTCACATCCTAGGTAACACTTGTCATGGCATTTTGAAGGAGAGAATAAATGAGAATTCTATTTTCTACTCAAACTGTATAAAAGAAATCATATTATGTATCTGGATATCTTACTTTTGTACAAAAAAAATCTTATAGCAGGATAAAAATGAATGCAAAATACTCATAAACCTTTAAATGATGCTACATTTCAATAGATCTTTGCATTTGATTATAGACCTATATGGTAATCTGCAGCCCACTGCAGATCTCAAGGGTTGAAAACTGCTAAAGAGATTTCTGAGTTCGAATGGGTCTAGAATGAAAAGACCCTTTTCTTATTAGGTGATCCTTAAAGATGTTAAAAAAAAAAAAAAATCTATTTTCTCTTGTTCTGAACAGTATATTAACACAAACTTTGAATGCTCAAAGTTACTTCTTTCTGTGTAATTTTCCTATTGCTGGAGGGTGAATGGTCTGTGATAAAGGTTAGAATACTCATTGTTCCAACGTCCCTTGGAGGGAAAAGAGGGGGAAGAAGACAAAGAAAGACTTAATTTATCATCTAAAAATCCTGGCTTCACTGGGAATATTCAGTGCAATATTCCTCCAATTAATAGTTATAAGGAGTGTAAGAGATGTTAAATATTCGAATATTAGAGAAGAAATCCTTTGCTTTCATGAGAAATGTGTAGTTTTCTTATACACTTACACTTGCATTGGCAGCGTGGTGTGAAGTATATGCATTCCAATAATATTTTTAAGGGAAACATCTTTAAATTTCTCTTTGGAGAAGAATTTAATATGATATCCTAACCTTCTCTCCTAAGGCCATACTCTGTCTCTTAAAGTTTTTATCTTTAAAAGTTCTCCATTTAAAGGAAGTGCTTTATAACCTTCAAATGATATGAATTTTCTAGTGATTCTATTTCTGGTTCAAGCAGAAGTTAGCTAAGAGAAAAGACTTTGGAATACCTGAAGTTTGATGTGTCTAAAGTACTATAAGGAGAAGTACTACTACTAATTATTGTTTTTAATTTTTTAAAATACTGTTTATTTTTAATATTACTACAATCTCAAGAATTTTTTGAAGTTGTTAAGTAAAAGAATACAAAATACAGTTTTACGTCATCAGTACGAAGAAACTAATGTCCTCTTGTGGGACTGGAAGTTACATAAGTAGATAGATTCTGTGAGCAGATACACACTTATGAATAATAATAATAAAAGAATTTACTGCAAAAAATGTCTTAAAATAAAAAGTAAAAATCATTCACAAAGAGCAATGATGAAGTTAATATTCTAAGATTTAGGGTTTAGTAGCATGCATTTTCAGAATATCTATAGTATCTAGTATCTAATTACTTTTTTTTTTTTTTTTTTTTTTTTTTTTT
>VXAL01011313.1:0-21675 GCA_013399475.1 Chauna torquata
CCCCGCCGCCTCCCGCACGTTTGGCATCAAACCGGCTTCGTTCGGCCTCGGGAGGGCCGGGCTGCCCCCGCCGCCGGCCCCAGCGCCTGCCCCGCGCCCCGGCGGCGGCGTTAATGCCGTGAGCGTGCAGACCTCGCCTGGTGGGTGAGGAAGCGGAGGGGTGAGGACGAGGGATTGATCTGCGATTTAAATAGAATTTTTTTTTTTAGGTAGCCAAAACATTTAGCTTTCCTTGTGAATGGTGGGTGGGTGTGTCAGACCCAGCACTGCTGCAAGCCGCGCGCCACTGAAGACTGTTCAGGGCATAATTATCGTCTGCGAATCTTTCCCTGTTTTTTTTTTTTTTATTTATTTTTAAAAACCTTTTTTTAATGTCTAACGAGTGATGCTGAGTCTGCTGCATTCCAGGGCAATGACTCACGCGTTCCCTCTGACCCGGGATGTGTTCCCCATGTTTAACTGCTGCTACTTTGATGGTGTGGTCAGCAGACGAGCGTGAGGTTGGCTGGGCAGCAGGGATGAGCAGGGATCGCCTTCAGAGCAAAGGCTTGTCGTTCCTCCGGGAGGTCACGACGAGCAGGGCTCACTGGTTTTTGGCTGCAGAGGGGGTGCCAGCGGCAGCTGCTTGCTCTGGGTCGCGGCGCAAGAGGCAGCAGAGGCTGGGGCGGCTGCAGGGACGCGTCCGTTTGGGCGGCGATGGTGGGCGCAAAGCGCCGCGTGGATCTGCAGCGGCCACGGCCTCTGCCCCGAGAACTTGCAGCGTTACGATGTCGTTCGTAGGGTTCGAACCGGGTGCTGGATTCTCAGGCGATGCTCAGGGCTCAGGCAGCACCCGCGCTCGGTGCTGCCGCGAGGGAGCCGGACCTGCCCCGCTGCGTGCCCGGGGACACGGCGGGAGGCGCTGGCTGCTCGGGACGCCGGTTCTGCAGCCTGTGGCACTGCTTAACTCTGAATTTGGCTAGCGCTTTGCCTGTCTTTTTTGCCAAGGCCTGCCAGGTGACTTCCTGGAGATGTGAGCAGCAGCAAACAGGCCGAGCTCCAGGCTTGGCTCTGCCAGGCTCTTTGTGCCGTCGGAGCCAGCGTGGTGTCATAGGTGTTTCTCAAAAGATAGGAGAGCAGCAATAACTACGAGGTCTTCTGCAGGAGAGCGTGAGGCATCACGCAGCTGTCTTGGGAAGCCTGATTTGCGGTCTGTGAAGACCTGGCTGGCACCAGGAGGCTTCAGCCCACTCCGAGGACGGGTTCCCTGGCTGCGGCTGAAGTCGTGAGCGTGTGAGCCGGGTTGGGGTCCCAGTGCTCGGGCGCTGCTGCGTGGCGGGGTCTGGAGCGCGGGCACCGAGCTGTGCCGTGGACACGCTGCTGGGGGCTACGGAGAGGATGCCGGCTCTGCGGTCAGCGCCACTCCTTGGGCTCCGGTAGCAGGGAGGCTTTCCCAGGGATCCCTGACCTGTTCCCCAACCAACAACCATCCATGTCACAAAAGCTACCTTCGCTGGCTTGAAAATTGGTCCCTGGCTCTGGCTGAGCCGCTAAGAACTTAACGGTCTACACAAGGAGTGGGATTATGTTTCCAGTGACCTCCGTGGTGCAGGAGCAAGCCGAGGCGTCTGCGGGGCTGCCCGTGCAGGCTTCCCGGCAGAGGAGAGTGCCGGCGCGGTCCGCGTTGCTCTGCCGGCTCTGCTGGCTGCAGCCTTTCCCCCCCCCATATTCCCCATCAACGTTAAATCCGCTTCAGTTTGTCCCAGTCATTTTAGAAGTAGCGACTTCTCGTTTGCTTAAAACGAAACGCAGAAAGTGAGCTATGCCCGTTAAAGTTGCATCCTGCCAAAGGCCGGAAAGGTGCTGGATGCGGCCACTGCACCCGTCCCTGGCAGCGCAGGCGGAGGGTGCTCGTTTGCGCAGCGGGAGCCCGGCTCGGTCGGGCTGGTGCGAGTCTCAGCCGTGCAGCAGCAGTGCCAGCTCCCCTCCCGGTCGTGTCCTCCACGTGCCACCACCTTCACCACCTGCCCGTCTTTCTCTTTGTAGCCTCCTCTGGTCCAAGCCATCTTCAACCGCGATGTAGAGGAGGTGCGGTCGCTGCTGAATCAGAAGGAGAATATCAACGTATTGGTGAGTGCTGCCCAGCCCTGCTGTCTGCGCTGACACAGCCCTCCTGCGCCCAGCTGCCTCCCTCTGTCCTCGCGCAGGCTGCGCGAGGGAAGTTTGCACGCCGTCAGGGGTGGGCTCTTTTTGCAAGGATGGTTAGAGCTGGGGGTTTGAAACAAAGATTTCTCATTCTGCTGCTGGTTTGGCCGCCATTTGCTGTGCAGCTTTGTCCCGTTGCCTCGATCTTGCCATCTGTAAAATGGGGCGTGTGGAAGAACAGGACTCCCATGCTTCCCCAGGAGACTGCGAGAGCTTCCCGAAGCCTTCTGCAGCGCAGAGCATCGCTGGGAAGCAGTGGGGTGTGGGGGGGACTCCATGGAGGCTCGGCTCTCCCACGTTGCCAGTTTACCTTTTTCTCCTTTGGGACAGTGACCGAAAATAGCTTGATGTGAACGCAAGAGGTGTGCCTCACGATAAGGTTGTTCCCCAGAGAGGGAAGGAGGATTTGAGCCGGTCAGCAAAGTGGAATGAGCCTCACGAGTGTCGGGAGGTGTTGCTCGTCTCACGCCTGGTGGCTGGGGGTGGTTTCCATGCTTGTTCCTGAATGGGGCAGGGAGGCCGGGAGGTGGCAGCGCGGGCGCAGCGCATCCCGAGGGGGCCGGGCAGCAGGACCCCACGGCCAGCGCTGCCCTGCTCACGATGCACCTCTCCGTTTCTCCCCATTTCCCATGTGGCAGCCGTTGGGATCGTCCTGCTGGGTCCTGGCCAGCGGCCGGGCTGGCGCCAACCCATGGCAGCCCTGGTCTAGTGGCGATGAGCGTGATTTATCGGGACAAGAAGACCAGGCTCCGGAGCAGGGAGGGGTGAACCTGCGTGCGGACGTTCCCATCTGGCTTGTTAGCCTGTGTTCCCTTGATCTGGTTTACGAGCTTCCCGCTGACAAATCGGCGGCAGATGTGCAGATAAGGAGCGCAGCCTGCTGCAAGGCTGGCTGGTGGATTTCGCCAGCCTGGGCTCTACCGGCCTGGGTCTTGGTGACACGGTGGCACAGCTGGTCCTCCGCCGGTCAGCAGTTACTGCGCTCTCAGCCCAAAAGCCGGGCTGAGCCGCGAGCTGCGGGCAGGAGCAGTCTGTTCTGGTTCAGCGCCTCTTGCCTGGGCTGCGGCGGGAGCCGGGGTCGGCTCCGCGCTGCTCCCGGCTGTGCTGCGGCAGCCGCTGGCTCTTTGGCACGCGCTTGCTTGCTTCGCTGCTCGTGCCGTCAGGGCCTTTGGGGTTCCCAGCCCTCCGGGTCTGCACACCCCGATCTGTGCAGCTCCATCCGTGAAGTCCGGGGCTTGTGCTGCGCTGGCCGGCGTCACGGGGAGGTAAGGGCAGCCCTGCGCTGCTGCCGCCGTGCCAGGCTGGCCATTAGACCATATCTTAGCTTATCGCACAGGGATGGCATGAGGATTTTTTTTCCATGACTGCTTGGGTTAGGGACTGGGTAGCTCTTCGTTCTCTCTTGGGAGGAGAGAGCGTTGGGATTGTTTTGCTGGGCTCTCGCGCAGCTGCTGAAGGAATAACACCACAATTGTTAACGCGTAATTTCCTTCTTGTGTGCAGGTTTAGAGATGTTGCTTGTTCATTGACCTGCCAGCTGGGTTTCACTTTCACATCCTCCTGCCTGGTTGTGCCAGCACAACTTGCTGCAAAAAAATGAAATCGCCACCATTTTCCAAGCAGTTTTTAACTCGATGTAAAACAATTACTTTTTCCCCCCAACACAAAATCTGGGTCTCGAAACGAGTTGTGCTCTTCTAGTCTTCTACTTGTTTGCTTCCCTGCTTTAGTACCTGGCACGTTCCCTGAGGAAAGCCTGAACCAAATGCCTCGAGGCAGAGGTTACCCAGGGCCCAGCCCTGGGTAAACAGAAGTGAAAGGTGTTTTTTCTTCAGTTAATTCAACCTAGGATCTGAGAGGGGCTTTTGCACCTTCCTGGCCTTCAGCAGCAAGCTGAAGGAGCTGTCTGTAATTCTAAGTGGTTTTTGTTGTTGGCCGGGAGGATAAAAGCGTGCAGGACAGGACAGTCTGCGCGCTGTCGGAGCGCAGCCAGGCTTTCATCTCGGGTCGCAAGCGCTCTGCAGACGCTCGTCAAGCGTCATAGCACCAAGGCAAGGTTGGGTTGGTGTGCGGGGCTCGGGGGGATGAAACGGCTGCCCAGAGCTCTCGTGGCACAGCAGAGGTGCGGCCCCTGGTCCGTGCCGAGGTCGGGGCCCAGACTGGAACCAACGGGTTCGCTCCGCACCTGTGGAGCCCTGGAGGGGCGGCACGTCCCCGCAGCGCCGGAGGAGGCTGCCAGGTTTAAGCAGTTTTCCCTGTTCCATGCCCCAGGATGTCCATGTGCGCTTACGGGGTGTGTTGGGGCAGGCTGGAGTGGAGGAGGGACTGTGTTGTGGAAGGTCCCCTGCCCAAAGCTGACTGCAGGTTTTGTTCCTTGCATCCCTGCTCAGGACCAAGAAAGACGAACACCGCTGCATGCTGCTGCCTACATAGGAGATGTTGCAATCCTCGAGCTCCTCATACTGTCAGGTAAGGGCCAGGGCTCGGGGCTCTTGGCGTCTTTCTGATCCCCTCTGCACTGAGGGGTACAGAGCAATTTTTGGCCACCCTCCAAACAACCGTGTGCTCCTAATTAAGCCAATGGGGTTGCAGCCAGGGAAAGCTTAGGAGATGTTGCTATAATCCTAGGAGGTTTGTTCAGACAGAGAAGCATCATGGAACAGGAATAGCAGAGGTGGGAACACAGCCAGGAGGGGGATGTGTGCAAGGTGTCCAGCGTTAGAAGAAGGTACTGGAGGAGGCTGCAGCGGGGATGCGCCCTCAGGGATACCTGGAACAGCAGGATGCTCGGGGGAGGACAGGGTTTCACTTGCTCGTGAAGAGGGGTCAGCTAAAAAAACGGGGATTTTGCTGAGTTTTTGTGTGTGTTACTTGGCGCAAAGCTGCCCGTCGCTGCCCTCCAGAGGGACTCAGCCTTGTGCTCGGGCCCTGCGCGGTGCAGCGCAGCCAGGAGAGTCTCCTCGTCTGCCCGTCTCCAGCGCAGCACCTCTGGGTGCCGTGGCCTTCCCAGTTGCTTGCTGGTGGTGTGGGGGAGCCCGAGGCTGGCATGGTCCTACGTGACCCTGACAAGGAGAGACTGGGGGAAATGCTTTGCCGAGGTCTTGTTAAACAGGGCTGGGGATGTTCAGCTCCGCCTGCGGAGCATGGGAAGCTGTTATGTGCCCTGTGTTGATTTTTGCATGTGTGTGTGTGTTGAGTTCTGAGCAGCAGGGAAAGGCAGGGGCCTCGGGGGTCGTTGGACCTAAGTGCCTAGCACAAACCCGGAGCAGGGGTGGCAGTCATCCATCATCTTTCCTTTCTAATATGGAGGTGGAGCCCACAGTGACCACAGCTCCCAGCATGAAATGCTCTGGGTTTTCTTGTTGCTGTTTTTTTTGTTTTGTTTTGTCTCAGGTGGCCTCCCTTTAAAGCAGTGAGCAGAACCGCGCGCTGGGTCTCTGCTGTGGTTATTTGGCTCGGTGGGGAAGCTGGCAGTCAGGGCGATGCTGTCTCTTTACTCTGCCTTGCTGCGTCCTTTGCAGTGCACTGGCACAGTCTCCCAAGGGATGTAGCTTGTTCCTTGTGCAGTTCATGGGGTCTCTTCTCACCTAAAGCTCAGCGCAGGTCCCTTTGTGTGGCAGAACCGGCGCTTGTGCCCGGCGGGAGCCTCAGGTGACCGCAGACCTGCTCTGGGGCAGTGCCAGTTGGTCACCTGTCTGTTCCCTGACCCTCTCCTTTTGTTCTTCCTCAGGTGCTAATGTTAACGCAAAGGACACTGTTTGGCTCACCCCGTTACACCGCGCGGCAGCTTCTCGTAACGAGGTAGGTTCCCCTCCGGTGTGCCTCGGGCTTTATCTGCTCCTTGCATGGGGGTGCTGGGCGCTGACGGGAGGAGGGGACCGTGCTTCTCCTTCTCTTTCCATCTTGCCTGGTTTCAGCTGGGATGGGTGCTCTCTTTCGAGTGGAGAGAGGATGAACTTGTAATTTAGAGGCTGAAAATGAGAACTGGAGAAGATCCTCTTGGTTCCCTTCCCTCCATCCTTCAGCAGCTAGCACGTGGATTTTCCCCACAGCATCCTTCTCCCTGCCTTTTCCCCTTTCCCAAGGGCTTTGTCTAATCCAGCTTTACTTTTCTTTGAGAGGTGACAGGGCTCTCATCCTTTCTCTTGGGATCTGATTCCAACAGATCTTGTTGGAAAGATTTCCTGACATTTAGCTTTTGTGGGCTTAACTTCATCCCACTTAACTTTGTCCAGTTTTGAGTTACTTGAGAGCAAGAAACTCTGTGGTCATGTCGGTTGGAGCAGGGAGTCAGAAGCCCTGAATCTGACAGGCAGGGCAAGTTACTACACATTGACTGGTTTCATGAATTCTCTTAATTGGCAACAGGCATGAGATGAACTATGTTAGCGTAAACCTCTACTGAAGGCGTTTGCTGTGAACATGTGTGGACAGTTCCTGTGGGTCGCTAAAACACAGGAGCTCAGCAAGCTGAGACTGTTTTGCTGTCAGGTCTGAAGTGGTGCTCGCCTGTGAGCTCGAGTGCGCTCGTTTGCTCCTCTGCCCCGGCTCAGAGGCACTGCGGTTGCCTCTTGTTCTGCTCTTCCTCAGGGTGCTTGGCAGAGGTTCTGCCAGCGCCCTGCGTGCCCAGTGACCCAGAGGAGCCTTTTCCAGAAATGTCCGTGTGCTTCACAGCTTCTTCTCCTTGCAGCATGCTCTCTAGGATTGCTGTTTTTCTGTACTTCCCAGCAGCTGCAGTGTGCTTCTCCCAGCCAGGAGGGGTAACAGTTAACCCTTAGAAAAGAGCCGGGCTCTGGGATTGCTGGAAGCGCTGCCCCGATGCTGCCTGGGAGCGGACAGCCCGCGACCCATTGTGAGGAAAGCACGGGGTTGCGGCAAACGGCCTCTACCAGCAAAAGGGGGAAATAATTACAAAATACAGGCCAACAGGTTCCATTTGTTGTCCCCTGGGTGCTTTGCATCTCCTGAGTCATGGATGAGCACTCATTTACAGTTAAATCCTGTGGCTCAGACTTATTTCTCCCGTGCCACTACCCCATGCAGCCACATTTCACAGCTGTGCTCGGGTGCGACTGATTCGTTCGGGTCCTGCACACCAAACTCTAGCCTATAAGGAGCACTGGAAGCAGCAAGAAGGGGCTGGAGCAGCCCGGGTGAGGGCTGGAGGATTTGCACAAGGAGGAGAGAAAGCAGAGGCTGTTTGAGCTGTGCTGTTTTCCCTTCTCCCTGCTCATTCCTGGAGTCTCTCACACTGTCTGTACCTCTCTCACCCTTTCTCTGTGATAACGTGCTGAAACACAGCCATACACGGGCTTCAGAATGTCACGAGGGACACAAAAGCAAACCAGTCTTTCCCTTCAGGGAGAAGTCTTATTCGCGAGCATGCAGAGCAGTTTCAGTGCTGGCTCTCAGAGCCGGTGTGGACCTGGGCAGCTCGATGCCTGCTGAAAGCAGGAGATGGGCCGAGCTGCAGCATCCCCTGACCTTGCCAGAGGGCTTCTGTGGGCTCCAGCAGGCTGGGTTAGAGCTCCTCTTTCTTCTGCTCCTGCCAGAAAGCACTTCACCTCCTCCTGAAGCACTCGGCAGATGTCAATGCCCGCGACAAGTACTGGCAAACGCCTCTGCACGTCGCTGCTGCCAACCGGGCCACCAAGTGCGTGGAGGCCATCATCCCCCTGCTGAGCACTGTCAACGTCGCGGACCGCACGGGCCGCACGGCGCTGCACCACGCCGTGCACAGCGGCCACCTCGAGGTCGGTGACATGGGCTCGGGCGCAGGGGCCCCGTGTGCGTCCTCTCCTGGGTCCGGGCTTCGCCGTGGCCTGCGGGAGGAGCGTCAGCCTTGCCCCTCTCACTGCTTTTCCCCATCCAGATGGTGAACCTGCTGTTAAACAAAGGGGCCAGCCTGAGTACTTGTGACAAGAAGGATCGCCAGCCCATCCACTGGGCAGCTTTCCTAGGTAGGTTTTCCCTGCGGGCATCGCTCTGGTTTCTCCCTTGTTGCCTCTGGATTCACCTCTGAGGCTGGCAGTGCTTCCCGCATCCTGGGGTCCCCTGGCTCTCACCCCTGTCCCTCGAACAGGGCATTTGGAAGTTCTGAAGCTGCTGGTGGCCCGGGGAGCCGACGTGATGTGTAAGGACAAGAAGGGCTACACGCTGCTGCACACGGCGGCGGCCAGCGGCCAGATCGAAGTTGTGCGTCACCTGCTGAGGCTGGGCGTGGAGGTGAGGTCCCGCGGCCGGCGGCCTGGGGCTCGGGTGCAAGCCGGCGCAGAGACAGGAGCGGGAGCTGGGGGTGTCGGGAGTGTGGGCTGCCTCGTGGCTGCCTTTTTTCCTCCCAAATCCCTAAATCCTCTGGGTATACTGCTCCCACAGATTGATGAACCAAATTCCTTCGGTAACACTGCACTTCACATTGCCTGTTACATGGGCCAAGATGCCGTGGCCAATGAACTGGTCAATTACGGCGCCAACGTCAATCAGCCTAACGAGAAGGGCTTCACCCCTCTGCACTTTGCTGCCGTCTCCACCAACGGGGCCCTGTGCCTGGAGCTCCTCGTGAACAACGGGGCCGACGTCAACTTTCAGGTCTGGAGCTGAGGGGCTGAGCCCTGGGCTGGGGGTGCGGGCACCCGCTGCCCCAGGGGAGAGCTCGGGGTGGTGGCGGGAGCCCGATGTGACCGCGCTTCTGCTCTCTGCAGAGTAAGGAAGGGAAGAGCCCCTTGCACATGGCTGCCATTCACGGGCGGTTCACGCGTTCGCAGATCCTCATTCAGAACGGTGAGTGGCTCCTTCCTCCGGCCTTGGGCTACCCCGTCCTTCTGTGCTGCTCAGCACCTGCCTCCAGGACCTCCCTGCATGTGTGCTCGGAGTGTCTAAGAGCTCTACAATTATCACTCAAATTCACTTCTGTGCTCCTGGGGCTGCTGCCGGGGCCCCGTGCTGGCTGAGGGTGGCAGAGGGCACGCGCGCTCCCAAGGGCAGTGCAGTGCAGTGCAGACCAGGGCACTGAAATTCCTGCCAGGTCAGAGCTACTGTGGCCAAAGAACATGCCTGCTGCTGCGTGCAGCCTGAAAGACAATATTCCTGTGAGAGGGCTGCAGGCTTGGCAGGCACCCCAGGGGTTCGGGCGGAGGGAGACCTGGGGGGGCTAAGTGCATCCTCTCCTTGGGGATGGGGGCAGATCTAATGCCCTGTGCTGGCAGGGTACAAGTGGGCTCCAGCACAGACAGCAGCCTGCAGTTCTTCTGCACGATGCAGAATGGACTCGAGTTATCAGCTGCGTCCCTGAGGCGGGACACGGCCATCGGAACAGCCCGGGCTGCTTGTTCATCTCTCCCCTTTTACAGCAGGGTCGCTGCCTGGGAGTAGAACGCAGAGATCCGCTCCATAGCACTTGGTTTTCCCTTTCCAGGCAGCGAGATTGACTGTGCTGACAAATACGGCAATACCCCCCTCCACGTTGCTGCTAGATATGGCCACGAGCTGCTAATTAGTACTTTGATGACGAATGGTGCTGACACTGCAAGGTAAGGAAGAACTCTTCCACCCTCTCCCTCTCTGGGCTGGAGGATGCTGAAACGATCCGTGCTGACTCCGTCTCGTCCCCTGGCAGGCGTGGGATCCACGACATGTTCCCTCTGCACTTAGCTGTTCTCTTTGGATTTTCAGACTGTTGTCGTAAGCTACTTTCCTCAGGTGAGTGGCTCATCCGCCCCCCTGCCAGTGGGGGCAGTGGGAGAGCCCCCGCGGTCCCCTGACTCCCTGCCCCTCTGGCCCCGCAGGTCAGTTGTACAGTATCGTCTCCTCGCTGAGCAACGAGCATGTGCTGTCCGCAGGCTTCGATATCAACACACCTGACAACCTTGGGAGGACTTGCCTCCACGCTGCTGCTTCTGGAGGGTGAGCTGTGCACGGGGCATCAGTCCCGCGTTGCGAGCAGGAATGTCGCTGCCTGCCTCGAGCCCCGAGCCTCCTTTCCACCCGTGAGCTGCAGCGTGTGGCACAGGCAGCCCAGTGCAGTGCTTGGGCAGGGCTGGCAGTCAGACCCCGGGGTGCCGTGTCCGGCACTGGGAGGCAGTGGAGATGGATGTTCAGAGCCAGGAATGGAGAGGGGAAGCTTTTGGCCCTGTTCTGCTGCCGACTCTCTGACTTGTCCCAGCCACTCCCCTCTGCGGCTGTTTCCCCTTCTTTAAGACGGAGTTAAAATGCTTCCTTGGCTGGGTGCTCGTGAAGGGGTCGCAAGCCATTGCCTGAAAAGCAGCAGGGATTTAGCTGGCTGTGTAAATGCCTCACATTGTTTGCCAGGGAGTTTGATTTCATGCACTGCGTTGAGAACGAACGCTGCTGCAGCGATACGGCGGAGGTGCAGAGTCCCGCCAAAGACCTCGTTTCTGTTCCGTCTGTGCGGTGCTTGAGCACCGGTGACGGACCCGTCCCTCGTGGCACAGCGCTGTTACCCGACCTTAGCGGCGAGAACAAAGCACTGACGCAGAAGCCAGAAATCGTAGATCTTTTTCTGTAGCATAAAATCCAAAGCGTCAGCTGCGCTAATGCCATAGCTAATGTCTCTCTGTAACTGCCTGGTTGTTGGAGAGCTCCATGCAGTGCAGGATAGCTCCGGCGAGGCAGGAAGCATGGAAGGGTTATTTCACTAGAGAGCAGGGAAGAGCTTTGAGCAGCATCCAGCCATTGCTGTAGCTCTTACGCTGCCCAGAGATGACAGACTGAATTGAGCTTCAGCACATCCAGGCTGTGCGGGCGAGAAGTGTAGCTGTCTTGTCTGCAACTAGGAGGAGTCTGTGTTCCTGCTGCGCTCCCTTCTCATCATTGTCTAACCCATCTCCCTAACTCCTGTAGGAACGTTGAATGTCTTAATTTGCTGTTGAGCAGTGGTGCTGACTTGAGGAGGAGAGATAAATTTGGAAGGTAAGCATGCTGTGCGCCTTGCAAAGGTGATTCCTCCAGCATCTGAAACAGCTGGGTTTGGGCTGGGACCTTCCCAAGACCTTTGCTGCACTTGGTGTTTGAAGCCTTGCAGCAGTGGTGTGGGGCTGAGCCGGGCTTTAGGGAGTAAGGATGCCAGCTCTGACTCTGGGCGGGCTAATCGCTTGGGCTTGTTAGCAGGAGGCAAAACACCATCTGCAGGGAGGTTTTTGGATTTGATCCCCTGCATATGCTGCTTCCTTAACGCCCTCTTGCCCCAAGGGGTCTGGCTCTGGCTCTTCAAAAGGAGCAGCCGACCACAAACTTTGCACCAGCGCAGGGCGCAGCTCAGCAGCAGGGGGTGGCTGGCTCCCCGGGTCCTGCCGCGATGCCGGGTGAGTTTCTCTGTCTGTGACAAGCAATGCTTCTAAGCCCCTTTCTCCTTGCCCCCTTTGCCAGGACTCCACTGCACTACGCAGCTGCCAACGGCAGCTATCAGTGTACGGTGACGCTGGTCACCGCAGGAGCCAGTATTAACGAGGCTGACTGTAAAGGCTGCACCCCCTTACACTATGCTGCTGCTTCGGACACGTACAGGAGGTGAGTGTGCCTCGGTGCGCGTGTGCTCCCCACGGCTGGGCCGGATGCGACGGCACGCTGCGGGGAGGGGATGTTCCGCTGCGCCCCGGCTGCCTCCCCACAGCGACCGCGCAGCAGCTTGTGAAGAGGGCGGGTGCTTGGTGTAGGGCGGGCAGGAGGGGGTGGTCAGCAAACTGATGCAGGCCTCTGACCTTTCAGAGCAGAGACTCATTCAGGAAACAGCCACGACACTGATGAGGAGCCACTGAAGGAGTCCAGGCTGAAGGAGGCATTCTTGTGAGTCGACGCGCAGCCCCATCTGGCTGTTTGTTGTTTACCCCTTCCCTGGACCCTGCGTGCAGTCGCTGGAAATACCTTGTTTCTGCTTACGTAGAGCAAAGCAGTGATGCATTGGAGGAAACATCTGCTGATCTGGTTCTTGAGCAAACCTGGCCATCGCTCTGGTCCCGCTCCCGGGGGCTTGCAGGTCCCCCGGGGTGTCTGCACGTGCTCCGTGCCTTGAAGGGATTCGTACAGCATCTGCTCTCAGATCAAAGCAGGGGGGTTCCCTGCACAGCTCTGCCTCTCTGCTCTCCCCGTTTTCTTGATCTCCCTTTCTCTTGCTCATTGCAGTTGTTTAGAGTTCTTACTGGATAATGGTGCTGACCCATCCCTCCGGGACAAGCAGGGATATACCGCTGTCCACTATGCAGCTGCGTACGGCAACAGGCAGAACCTTGAACTGGTGAGTAAACCAGAAAACCCTGTGCTGGCAGGAGATGGGGGGAAGTCCCCCATAAGGGACTCATCAAGCCCTGCAGTGTCCAGTCGTGTGTGTTGTAGGCACTGCAGTGTCAGTGTTTGTCCAGAAAGAAGGGAGGTAGGTTTGGTTAAAAACCTTGGGGACTCTTGGGGAGCCATTGTGCTGGGAATACCACAGAGGAAAGACCTGAACCTGGGTGAGATGTCTGAGAGAAAGGAGCCTTGTTACCTGGCAAGGGAACGTGTGGATGTCTTGCTTAAATCCCTGGCAACAGAGCAAGGTTGGGCTTTTAAAAGAAAACCTGGAGACCTGTGCCAAGGAAGAGCTCTGGCAGTACAGAAGAAGCCTTGTAACTCTAAGTATACAGCCACGGATATAGGAAATCATACGAGTAGTGGAGAGGCTTCTGGTTCGCAGGGCTGTGACTGTCTACACAGGGTACGAAGCCAGATTAAGGAAGGTCCTGTCCTGAAACTCAGATCATTCTGGAGCAGATGAGCAGTTGTTGTGGTTTTTTTTTTTTTTTTTTTAATGCCTCTGCAGCCTGCTGGTGTACAGGGTGTATGTCAAAGCCTCCAAGACTGAGTGTTTTCAAGAATCACTTACGATTTTGTGTTTTTGCTGTTGCAGCTCCTGGAAATGTCTTTTAACTGCCTGGAGGATGTGGAAAGCACCATTCCAGTCAGCCCTTTGCACTTAGCTGTAAGTACAGCTGGCCCAGCCCCAGGGTTGCAGAGGGCACTTGGCTCTGTGCTGGGGTTCATGCTGTGTCCTGGAGAGGTGCCCGCTCTCCAGCAGCACAGGCTGGGTCTCGGCGTCTGTCAGAGCTGTGTGGGGCGAAGGAGGAAAGGAGGTGGCAGCCTGGGGACTGGCTTTTCCCCACAGTCGAAGTCCTTTTGATTTGTATTTTAAACAATTTGTTATTTCCAGGACTTTCTGGTTGCTGCTGTTTGGAGCCACCTCCCTTGTCTGCGTGTGGGCAGGAGTGGGCAAGGGCTTTGCGTGGGGTGGGAGTGCAAACGGGGGGCAGGGGCTCCAGGGACCTGGAGAGCAGGAACCGTCCCAGGGATGGGGGCTCCTGGCTGCAGCCTCTCTGGGCACCGGTTTGACATCTCCTGTTTTGTCCTCAGGCCTATAATGGTCACTGTGAAGCCCTAAAGACACTTGCCGAAACCCTCGTGAACCTCGACGTGCGGGACCACAAGGGGCGGACGGCGCTGTACCTCGCCACGGAGAGAGGCTCCACGGAGTGCGTGGAGGTGCTCACCAGCCACGGCGCGTCCGCCCTGGTGAAGGAGAGGAAGAGGAAGTGGACCCCTCTCCACGCCGCAGGTGATGGAGGGCAGACGGGGCCGGGGCGGTGAGGGAGCGTGTCCAGAGCCCGGCAGTGCCGCCGGCACCAGGGACGCCCATTTACCCGGCTGCTCTTCAGGGAGGGGGAAAGGGCTGTGGCTTCGGGTGATGCTTGGGGCTGGGCCGGGGCCGGAGCTGTGACGCGCCAGCAGAAGCCGAGGGTCCAAGTGGCCCAGCAGCGGGTGGGAGAGGGGACGCCAGCAGCTTCTGCGCACACGTGTTTCCAGCTCGGCCTGTGCACGTGCTAATCAGTCCTGTAGCCTAGCAACCACATAACGAGTTTGCTCAGCCACGTGTGCCTGGCTGCTGAGCACGAGCCCGTTCCTTTGGTTTACGGCGGCGGCTGGAAGGAGGGGACCCGTCTGTACGTGTGTGTGACTCCTTTCCTCGTCTGCTGTCTCCAGCTGCCAACGGGAACACTGATTCCCTGCACCTCCTGATAGACAGCGGGGAGCGGGCGGACATCACCGACGTCATGGACATCCACGGCCAGTGAGTTTGCCCGGGTGTTTCTCCAGGGATGTGTCGCGGGGCGGCAGGGGCAGGAGAGGGCAGCGTTCGAGCCCAGCTGATTGCCGAGCCCGCTCTCCTCCCTGCTGCCTCTCCCCCCTGCACAGAACCCCGCTGATGCTGGCGATCATGAACGGCCACGTCGACTGTGTCCACCTCCTGCTGGAGAAGGGATCCACAGCCGACGCAGCGGACAAGAGAGGAAGGACGGCGCTGCATCGAGGGGTGAGTGCATCTCTGGGACCGGGGGTGCCTGGAGCCCCGTGGCTTCTGCTCAGAGGCCTCCTGCACGGGGGCCGCTTGGAGGACAAGCAAGTGGTTTCTGTTGCTGCAAGAGTCCTCAGTGAAAAAGCCCATTTTCCCTTCCTGAAATGCAGCATTTGAGAAGGAAGCTGTGGAAGAAGGGGGTAGTTCTGTTGTTAAATGGCTGAAGGAGGAGGTCTGACCTCCTGGTCCTCTCTCCTGGCCGCAGGCTGTGACGGGCTGTGAGGACTGCCTGGCTGCCCTGCTGGACCACGATGCCTTCGTTCTGTGTCGGGATTTCAAAGGCCGGACCCCGATCCACTTTGCGTCGGCGTGCGGGCACTTAGAAATCCTGAGGACCCTGCTGCAGGCAGCCCTCTCTACTGACCCTCTGGACTCC
The DNA here is from genome assembly GCA_013399475.1 of Chauna torquata. Lineage (NCBI taxonomy): Eukaryota > Metazoa > Chordata > Aves > Anseriformes > Anhimidae > Chauna > Chauna torquata. The sequence goes on from VXAL01011313.1 coordinate 14,958, forward strand.
GTGGTGGACTATAGCGGTTACTCACCGATGCACTGGGCTTCGTACAGCGGTAAGGACCAGGGCTGGGCCCCTTCCCACCTCTGCTCTGCTTTGGCTATTGATGGGGAGGAGGCAGCTCTACCAAAACACTCTAGTAGTGTTTTGGGACAAGTGCTGTAAAGAAGGACATAGTAAAACTGTCTTCTCTGGGTGCGGTTGGAGCAGCGTGTGTAGGTTGTTCTCTCTCCGTGATGGCTGCGCACTGAGCAGTCCAGTGACACTGCCAAGCTGGGAGTTAAGCTGGTGGTGGCTTGGCCTTCTTGTTGGTTAACAACTGCGAGGAAGAGCCGGGGTGTCCCTCTGTCCCCCGCTGCTTTGGGAGCCGTCAGCCCAGCACTGAATGCAGCCTGGTGGAAAGCACAGCACAGATCTGGGAGCGGTGCAGGGAGTTTTGCTCCCTCTGCCAAGATCCTTAGAAAAGGAATGAAACATGAAAACAGCTGTTACAAAATAGCTGATGCTGCTTCCTCCAGGACTGCCGGATTTATAGGATTCATTGGCCATCGCCCTGGTGGGGCTGATACAGCAACGCAAGGGTATGTCTCAGCGCTTCAAGGGGAAGCCAGCAATGTGGCTTCAGGAGAACGTGTGAGGTTAGAAACCTCCTGAAGTGCAGCCGCTTTGCTGCCAGAGAGGAAACAAAACTGCTGCCTCTGCGCTGGGGCAGAGCAGTGCGTGGGCATTCTGGTGCTGATGGTCCCGTGCTCCCTGTTGCGGGGTTCGCTGTGCTGGCTGCTGTGCTCTAGTGTTCTGCATGGGCTGGGGCAGCCCCCAGTGGAGGGGAGCGGGGTGCTCTCAGCCCGCTGTTTAGTTACTGTGTTTGGACAGTTTTACCCCATGGCATGTGGGGCCTCTGGGGCTTGTGGCTCAGGATGTGGGGAGAGCTGGAGGGACCTTCAGTGCCTTCTTGTTTTATCACAGGCGAGCAGCCGCAGGCTGGGCACTGATGTATTTCTGTCTCTCTCTCCTTGCAGGGCATGAAGATTGTCTTGAATTGTTACTTGAACACAGTCTGTTTGCATACCTAGAAGGAAACCCCTTTACTCCATTGCACTGTGCAGTGTAAGTGGCACTGGGGACCTGCCCTGGGTTCTTCTCACCCAGGAGACAGGGGAGAGGGGTACGGGGTCTGAGCGGGCAGGAGCTTGCAGAAGGAGGAGCTCCAAATCCTGTCCTGCTTGCTAAGGCCTCTTCTCTGGGCGGCAGCAGCAGCTCAGGGTTATACGGCCTGCTTGTCCCAGCTCCCCTGTGGCAGGGAGGTGGTTGCTGAACTGCTGGAGGGCCTCGGGGAGCTGTAAAGCGGCTGTCTCGTTGACTCTGTGCAGCACGGCCGGCGCTGTCGTGTACCAGGCTCCCGTGCCAGCAGGCTTTCAGCTTGATGGAGCTGCCAAGGGCGGGAGGGTCCGCCCCTGGGAGGCTGACAGCAGAGGGATGGGCAAGGCTGTTCTTCGACATGGTGCTGTTTCCTCGACTAATACCAAGGAGGATAAAGGGTGTTTTAACCTAAGCAGCTCCGCTGTTTGTACTAGTGTGCCCCAGGAGGTTGCTGCTTACTCCCGCTGCAGACATGCTACTGCTGCTTAGTCTTGTTTTAACTTTCCTTCTCGTCCCCACCGCAGAATTAACAACCAGGACGGCACTGCTGAAATGCTGCTGGAAGCATTAGGTGCCAAGATTGTTAATAGCAGAGATGCCAAAGGAAGGTGAGCACATACTTGTCCCTCTCTTGTGACCCTGTCCCCAGTGCTGCAGGCGGGTGGCTGTGACTCCTGCAGCTCTCCTCGTTTGCTGTGGCCGTGGGGTTCCCTCCATGAGCGTGGCCAGCCGGGAGAGTGGCACCAGCGCTTCCCGACCTGCCTCGGGGTCTGCCCAGGGGGCAAGCCTCTGTGGGGTGGCTGCAGGAGGGAATGGCCATGTCCAGTGGAGGAAAGTAACTTCCACTGTTCCGGCTCTTCCCTTGGCACAGAAGGACTCTGACGTCCCCGGGCACGTCTGTAGGCCTGGGCGGTCTTGCTGGGGTTGGTACTGTGCCCTCCTCTTTACCTGCTCTCTTGTCTTCCCAGGACACCCCTTCACGCTGCTGCCTTTGCAGACAACATCCATGGTTTACAGCTGCTTCTGCGCCACCAAGCCGAGGTGGACACGACTGACAAGCTGGGGAGGACTCCCCTCATGATGGCTTCAGAGAATGGGCACACCGCAGCAGTCGGTACGTAGCCGGCCACTTCCCCGGGCGCTTCCCGGCGGGGCAGCAAGCTTCCGCAGCGCGGCACCGCAGTCCGTGTCCTGCGCTGGTGCCTGGGACCTCTCTGGGTTGCTGCTTGGGGAACGCGGTGCTTTGAGCTGTTCCTAGGGCTGCCAGGCACCCCAACGGAGCAGCGGCTTTCCCCAGCGTGGGGTGCGAGCCCCCCTGTGCCTCCTCTGTCACTGGGTCCTGTGGGAGCCGGGCTGTGCGTCTCCTGCCCCTTAGCACATGGCTGCTGCCCCCTGTTGCTGGGGTCTCTGCTTCACCTTCTCCATGGCAGCTGTCCCTCCTCATTTCAGAGTTCCTGCTGTATCAAGCAAAAGCAAATATAACTGTGCTGGATGTCAACAAGAACACAGCTCTTCACCTGGCCTGCAGCAAGGTAGGGAACCATCCGCTTACAGTCGTGATTGCAGTCACCATCACCTTCAGCCGTGAAACCTTAACGAGAGGGGCCTCCTGCCCCACCAGAGTGGAGGTGAGGGTCCCGGGCTTGCTCTGCTTGACCCCTATGGCTCCTGATTCAGTTTTAAGCGGCTTAGACTGTAGCACAGACCTGTACTTTCTCTGCGGACCCCTCTCTGCACTCGGTGTCCTCTATGGTGGAAGCAGGAGGCGTGCGATCAGGGTACCCCGTGTGAAAAAGGAGACACTGCAAAGGAGGAGGTGGAGGGGACAGCAGCTCTCTTTTCAGGCCTTTCAAAAGTGGTAAACTGTTCCAGGAGGATGTGTTCAGGGAGTGTTTCTGAGTCCCAGGGAGTCGCCTTCTGCTCAGACAGCACCCAGGTCTCATCCGCTGCCTTCCTGCCTGTGCGCTATAAACAATTCGCTCTCCTTTCCAGGGTCATGAAAAGTGTGCCTTGTTGATCCTGGGGGAAACCCAAGACCTTGGCCTTATCAATGCAAGTAACAGTGCTCTGCAGATGTGAGTATTTGGACAGCTGGCACCAGTGGGGGGGGACCAGGGCTTTGCGGGGTGGGGGTGAGGCATGGGCAAGGGGAAGGGAGAAAAGACGACAGTGGAAGGAGGCGCGCTCTCGTTTGGTGCGTGCAGTGAGAGGGCAGGCGGGTGAGCCGGGCGGCACTCGTGCCTCGAGCGCCGGCCCTTCCAGTCTAACGCGTGCGCTGCTGCGGGAGGGCGGCCCTGCTGCCGGGCTGGGGGCTCGCGCGGAGCTGCTGCCTCGCTGCCCCTGCGCGGTGCCCTGACCGCTCCCTCCCCTCGCCCAGGCCGCTCCACATCGCAGCGCGGAACGGGCTGGCCGCCGTCGTCCAGGCCCTGCTCAGCAGAGGTGCCACCGTGCTGGCTGTGGATGAAGAAGGTGCGTGTTCCTCGCGGGCGGCCGGGTCCAGCGCGGCTCCTGCACGGTGGCTCAGGGCTCGGGGGCTGCCTGGGGAGGCGGAGGCGCTTGGCTGTCATCAGGAGGATTTCCAGTCCCTTCTGAGGCTGAGCTCCACGTTCTCAGCCTGGGTGAGGATGCTGGCACCGTGTCATCCCCTGCAAAAGTATTTCCAGGTCCCACAGGGGTTTCGGATACGCGTCTTTTTGCCCACATGCTTCTGGTCGCTGTCGGGCTCGCCTGCCACTTGTGGGCAGGCGCAGAACCAGCCCAGCCTGAGCCGGTGATAAGCTATTGACTCACTTGCAGGTTGGCAGAAGCTGGTTGTTGCAACCAGAAGCTTTTTCTCCCAGCAGAGTTTTTGCTCTGCTGGAATACCTTTAAGTTGTGAAAAATATCATTACGTCTGCCCTGCTGCCAGGGTTTCTGAGGCTTTTTTTTTTTTTTTTTTTAATTCATCTCCTACTGATTCTGGCACACTTCAAAGCGGTTGCTGAAATTGCAAGGATTGCTGGTGCCCAGAAGCAGAGTCCTTTGAAATAAAGACGAGCAGAAGCCCTGGCCCCTCCGTGCAGGGGATGAAAACTGCCCCAGTCAAAGCAGTTGAATCCAGGGTCCAGACACGTCTGGGAGTTAGCGCAGCCTGGAGCCCTCGAAGGCTCAAGCAGCGTCGGTCCATCTGCCCGCCGGGCTGGAGCAGGACGGCGCTTCCCTCGCGGGGCGATGGCTCTGGGTGCGCTCCTTGCCCCAGTGCTGCCCCGCGCCCGGGCTGGGGGTCCCCGGGGGGAGCGGCCGCGGCTGCACCGGCGCCGCCTTCACCGCTGGCTCTGTCCTAGGTCATACCCCAGCCTTGGCATGCGCCCCCAACAAGGACGTTGCCGACTGCCTGGCACTTATCCTCTCCACCATGAAGCCTTTCCCACCTAAAGACGCCATCAGCTCTTTCAGCTTCAACCTCCTCAAGAACTGCGGCATTGCAGCCAAAACCGCCGCCTGCGGGGCCCTGCCCAACGGCAGCACCTGCCCCTACAGCAAGGACCGGCACAATGCCATCGGCTTAGACGGCTGTTACTCGGAGTAGCTTAAACTATGGGTGACCTAATATCTTATTATATTTATTTAGAAATTCTATAAATATAGGGCACTTTAAAGGAGAACAAGACTGGGCAGGCCTTCTAGCGTGGCCGGGTAGACCAAGAGTTCAGTGCTTCCCCTTCTTGCCGGGGTGCCGGCGTGGTGCCGAAGCTGCTAATTGACGTAACGAGCAGCTGGCAGCGCTGCTCCGGCCAGCACCCCCCGGATGGCGCGGCGTGGGGCTGCCCCCCGCGAACCGCGCCGCTCTGCCCCTCGGGCTGCCCTGGCCGTTCGCGTCCCTGCGTGGCGTCTGTGCCGCTTCCCTCGGGCCGCTGCCGGCTCCACAGCTGGGGAGAACCGAAATGAGGAAAAAATCAAAATTAAAAAAAACAAAACAAGACAAAACAAAAAAGCAGCCGGATGGGACCATCCGGTGGCCTGGGAAGAGGATTTGGCTCCCCGCTTCTGGGGCGAATCGGAATTGGTTCCAGCGCTTCCCAGTCCCACACCCCGGCCTCTGCCCTGCCCTCGAGGGTGGCAGCATCCCCGTGCTGTCCCCGAGCCCGCGCCGCTGCCGGCCGGGACGGGGAAGCCTGAACTCTTGGTGGGATTTGGGGGGGATTCAGGAACTGGACGGTCTTGCAGTCGCTGGGGTGTGCGCGAGCTCCTGGCCAAGTGCCACTGTAACTGCTCCTCTCTCTGAGTCACTTTTCTCTCACGCTCATCCTTCAATTCCAATACAAACACTTGAATCAAGATCTACTGTACCTGGGACACTAAAATATCCTTTTGGCAGCTGTCATTTTTATGCAAAAACGGGTGCTGCTGCCCAACCCCGCGGTCTGCTCGCTGCGGATGCGCTGCTGGAACCTCCCTCCCCACACCAGGCACTTTAGGGATTCTGTTTTTTTGTTTTTTTTTTTCCTTGGCAAAATGTTGGATCCTAAGAAACGATTCTTTTTTGAATTTTTGTTCTCTGTATTGCATGGCTGTTTCCGTGCAAGAGTCAGTGTTGCTTTTTTTTTTTTAAAAAAAAAAGTTATTTATGAAGAAACGAGCATTTACCTTTTAAAAAAAATACAAAAATCATTTAAAAAAAAAAATCTGAAGGTTTTAGCCTTTAAATAAGGAAAAAAATGCACTTCAAAGTCCTTATTCACAACCCTAAGTAAGTCTGTGTTTATTTTTCTAATGCAGCATCTTGGCAGGTTTTGTTAGCGTGTGTGTATGTGGGAGCATTGTTTTTTGTTTTGGGTTTTCTTTTTTAATTTTAGAAATCATATTTATAATGCAGGTTTGAAGCATTTGAGAATGTTGCACTGTTTGGGTTTTTTTTTGTTTTTGTTTTTTTTTCTTCTGAATTACTGTAACAGTATCACGTGCAAAACCAGAATTCTTTCTCCATGTCGCGCGTCTGTTCAAAGCCAAAGACTGGGGTGCAGAGATTGAGAACGGGCTGACAGGGCAAAAAGCATCTCGCGTACGGCTCCCGTGGTCCGGAGGGGAGCGGGGAGGAGGCTCCGGGGAAAGCTCCTGCCTCCTCCCGTCCGTCTGTCCGTCCGCTCCCGCGGCACCTCTCGGTCGGCCGACCGTCACGGGAACACGCGAGCCGTGCGTCGCAGCGCTTCTGCGTAGCGTCTCGGAGAGGAAAAGCATTTCTGTAACCAAAACGATGTATTAGTTCTTGTTTGTTTGTCCGTTTGAAGTTGTTCTCAAATGAAGGTGGGTCCCGCAGGGCGCTGCGTCGCGGTTTGCGTTGTCGCGCGCGTTGGGCGTTGGAGCCGGCCGTTGCCGCGGGCTGTCCCCGGGTCGGCGGGAGTCGCACCGCGGCTTTCTTTTACCAAAGCCAAACCCTCAGAACCAAATACGAAGTGCCAGTCTTGGCCTTTGGGTGACAAGCACATCTCCTTCGCGTCTCACATAGGAGCTTCACCCGGGAGGAGTGGGGCCGGGCGCCCCGCGGTGCTGCCGCTCGCCCTCCCGGTCCCTCGGCTCGGTGCCCCCGCGAGCAGCACGCCCGTCC
>VXAL01011317.1:5522-34713 GCA_013399475.1 Chauna torquata
AGTAAATTCCAGGAGAGGTTTAGTTTATTTTTGGCTCAGAATTTCATCTTCCTTAGGTACTTTATAGAAACAAAATTGCATCTTTTTAATTAAGAAATTGAAAGACAAGCTGTAACAAGGTCAATCAGGTTGAAATAGCTGCATCCTCATTATAGTGTAAATGTTTCTTCTATTAACTTATAATATCTTGATATAGTAAATGCCTATGCATAAATAAAGTGTTAAATAAAAATAGAAAGGCTTTCGTCAAACACTATGAGTAGAAGTATATGTGCCTGTATAAAAAAGAGATCTAGGCTTCTACCCAGAAATAGAAAAATACAAGTTCTTTGTTAGCAAGAGTTAAGAATGATTTAACGTACGTACATCAAAAAGAGGTGGATAAGATAGCCAAAGCATTCCAATGTCACCTTCTAATATTTGGTCAGGGCTTTATGGGCAATGGCATTTGAAACAAAGATTGGGTTAAAAGCAGTATTTGAAGAAAGGTGAGAGCTGCAGTGTTCACTGTCACAGTAACTACAATGCTATTTTCATCACTGAATGCTGCTTTTCATGAATGACCATTGGTACATATGTTTTATCCTTTTTGCAGCCATTCTATATATATTCTCCTTTCTTTAAGTGGAGGTCCTTTATGTCTGTTCACAAATCCAGACTCTGCTTAGGATCCTTGCTCCAGATGTTCACAAAACCTGCATAAATAAACAGTATAGCAGATCTCTGTAGCAGTTCTGACACTGAGTTCAAAAATAACTAGTGAATTATTATTTTAATCACTTTTAAATTTGTAATTTCCTCATCAGAGCAAACGACAAAGGGAAAAAGAAGCAAGGATTTCTTGAGTTTGACTTGATTCTGTTTCTCCATTTGATTACACGTGGAAATAAAAGCATAATTATTCCATTTAGTGTCATAATCTTCTCTTAGCCACCTACTTAGAAGTTATTTCTCTTTGTCTAGGCATGGAAGGAGACTCATAAAATTCTGTCCTCGCTGATGATTCTTTTGTATTGATAATCCTTGTTTTGACTTGTTTCTTTCTGAAGATGCTCTTAAAATGTAGATCACAGCTAGTGTTACTTAATGTATGAGGCAGCTTTCATATTTTCATTCTGTTTCACATCTTTCTCAGCATACAGGAGATTTTTCCAATTCTCATATCAGCTCCAGAAGAGACATTAAAACTTTTCTCTGTTTCATAATCGTATTCAGCTTTGACTTTATGTACATTTGGTCTTTGTCATACAAGGACATCACCACCCAGTTTTTCATGTAGGTTATGCATTTTGCTACAATTTAACTCATATAATGGAGCTTTTAAGATGGGCTTGTGACAAGGCTTGATTATTTTTTGTACGCAGAAGGAAAAAATCACAAATATATATATATGTGAAAATACTGTCTGCTTCATAGAGATGAATTTGGTTAAATTCCAAGTAAACTGAATTTGAATGTATATAGTTTCCTTTATTAGATGAATGTGTAATTTGTGCAGCCACAGAGTCTGTATAAATTCTTCTTACTTCCCTTGAGTGTGCAAACACTACCAAAAAATAGTCAAAGTTAGCATATTTTATATAAAACACATTTGCACTTCCTAAGCTCTTCGTCTTTAATTTATAGATGGTTGGTTGATGAAGAGGTTGAGTCTTAGGAATGTGCTCAGGTCAGGGTCTAAAGCTTTATACTTCATCCAAATACTGTTTAGGTTTGGCCATTTTTACTGAGATGCAATCCTTTGTGATACAGAAGATTTAAGTGGGCACCACCAATAAATCAAGCAGATATAAATGTTCTACTACAAATTCTTTTGCAGCCAGCTGCAAATGCTACATGACCAACTTTTTTCTAAGTACGAGGCCAAATTATTAGATTAAGGACTGAGATAAGGTTTGTGGCTGTAGAAGGGAATTCAGAAAGAACTTGGGTGCATTCATACCTATGATGAGAACTGAATCTACACAAATACTTTGTTTCATTGCCTTTGACAATGGCCACAGGAAAGGCTCTTCTGACTCAGCCTATGATATGTACATACTTTATGCAAGTCTGTCTTTGCAAGTAATGAGGCTTTTTACTTCAGTGATTGATCAGTGCTGTTTTCATGGCCAGAGTTAATTCTGCTATATGCCACCATGAAGGCTATGTTATAGGCAATGAAGACTTTATTCCTTGGGAAGGCTGATGAAGTTATGGACCAAGATTTTTCCTCAGAATAGTTAAATGTAGCAGTATTGACTTCAGGAAAGTTGTTCTGAGCTACCACAGACAGAAATATCCCTAGCTTTCCATCACATTGCTTTTATTTTGTAGCGGCCTCCATGACTTTCAGCAGTCTTTCTTCAGTCATTGAAGAACGGTAAAAATATCCAGCATTTCTTATGAAAGTCCTTAAGGTTAGACAGTGAAAATGTCTCCCAGAGCATCAAAGAGCCCAGACAGACACAATGAGTTTAAACAAACAACTAATTTGTCCTGGAGTGTCCTGGAAATGCCTTAGTATGCTAATTCCTCATTGAGTTCTTATCAGAATACAGGATTTTCCTCATCTACCCTGTCAAGTCAGGAAGTTGAAAGTAGAGATTTCCATTGCTGCAGCAATAAAAAAAAGTACAAAGGGATTCCAGCCCTTTATATCAAGTTACACAGTGCAGGCAGTATGTTCTCTGCCAAATGACCATGGCTCTATACTGTCAACTGGAAGTAACAAATCACTAATATAGGGAACCTCGTAGCATACCAAGAGGTAGAGTTGAAGACTGTAAACAGGACAATAGGATGTTCCACTTCTAAATTTTCAACACAAAGATCCTAACTCAGGAAACCACATACGTTTGGAACTTTGAGGTGTGTGCTTGAAGATAACGAGGGCATGATATTGAAATATAAGTCATTTGAACATTTCCCCTCTGGACATGAAATTACTACAGGAAAACTTATACATTTGCCCAGTGATTAGTTTTTGTTTTTGTTTTTGTTTCCGAATAGGAATTACAACTCAAAATGGAGTGTAAAACCACATATTGAAATACAGGTCAGTGTATTAGGTACCCAGGCTGTAAAACAAGAAATTAGATATGGAAAAGATAAACCTGCAAACTACTCAGAATTGGATCAGCTAGAATTGTATTCTTTGTCTGTTAAAACATAATAGTGAATTTCAACATTAGTCAAAATTTGCATTTTTCTGCACTGTAACAGCCAGCCACTTAGCAGGTATTTGCTACCAAGTGTGACTTGCTAATGCAAGATTCCTATATTAATTTAATGGGAATGTAATTGTGTTGTAAAATACATGATCTCAGGTAACCTACTATGACATTTACATTTGATTACCATATCAATGGCTATTCCTTTGTATTACAGATACCTTTGCTGGTGTTCTTTAAAAAGTACAGAGATATAATGCACTACGCAGTATTTCAAGCAAAAAAATCTCCATTAGGAAGGAGTTATGGTGGCAAATGGCTCTCCAGTACTTCAGCACCTTAATTGGGTTGCTTCACTATTTTTCTTTTCCTTTCTTAAATGAAGAATACAGATAATGCTTCACAAATAATTGTACTTGTTTTCTGTGGCTAATGTCACAGGCATCAGAGAGGAGTGCTGGAGCAGGTAGCCAACCTGTTCTGTGCTAACAGTGTTCCACCAGCTTGTAAGTGCATTATGACCCTGTAGCATGTATTTTTTAATGTTTTTATGGCATGTGCCATGAGAAATACAGTAAGAAAAAGAACACAGCGGGCAATGCACAGCTGCAAAGGAATGCTTTTCATTAACCTAGAACACTAGTAATAAAGCTAAATTAGACCTAAATATTTCCTGAAGCACCCTGTAATCATTATTTTAAGAAACAATCATTGAGACAGATGTTTCACATCAAATACATCAAGTCAATCATCAGAGAAGATATCACTTACCATGTTTTCTATAAACTATACATTTTATCCTTCACCTTAATATTGCCCAGAAAGAGCTTCCAGAAATCTTCAAATCAGTCAATTCACTTTAATTAAATAGTTTATTTTTCCTCAGTAGAACAATGCACTGAATGTAGTGATATTTCCTGCTCTCCTTTTCCAAATGAATATATTTTTTTGCAATCAGAAATGCAATGTGCAACACTGGGATGTAACGTGCAAATTTTCTGTAAATATATTTGCAATAGTTAGCCATTTCAAGAATATTTTAACTCTGTATCTTTTATTACATTGTTAGGGTTCAGAATACTTTGAGTCTCTGAAGAGCTACATGTATAAAACAAACTTTAATAGTATATCTCTGTTATGTGTGATACCTTTGTACAGTAATGTGTGGTCAGCCTTGCTCACCAACACATTCCTGTCTCACTCAGCTCCAGGTATGCATGCTCTGCCCAGCATAAGGTCCCTGGATTGGAAATCCCCTTTGGCTCATGCTGCCCCCATGGAGGCTGAGTCTTGTATGCAAGCCCTCATTCCCCCTCCATAGTGCTTCATTAATGTTAAGCCTTGCCATTAATGCAGCATGTTACTATACCTATAGCTACTTTCATCCAAGCATATAAAAGTACTTACAAATATTAATGCATTAAACCTAATAACACCCCTAGGAGGTAGATAAGAATTTCAGCATACACTTTACTGGTGTGTAAACATATGAAGAATCAACTTCAGACAGTAGTAAAAGGCTAAGATGGTGAACAGAGTACCATTAGGAGTGAGTCTGGATCAGAGAGACTACACAGCTTGCCTGTATCCTACAACAGGCCACTGACTAGAGCTAAAAGCAAAATCCAGGAGAACGAGTTTCTACCAGTCAGTATTTCTAGTTCTTTTATGCCATTATAACAGTACAGACATTCCAATTAAAATTTAGGACCCTGTACTTTTAGTTACTGTGGTGGTGCATGGTAGAGCCCATATCCTAAAAAACTTAAAGCCTAAATAGATGAAATAGAGAAAGCATAGAAGAGAAAACAGAGCAGAAAGAATTTCACACAGTGGAGACAAGAAGACAATCCCTGAGTCTCAGTCGAGGGACCTTGCCTCTAGACATAATTCTTTTCCTTTGTATTAGTCAGCTGATAACTTCCCCACCTTCAAATTAAACACTTCCATTACTCAGGCAGACAACTCTCCTGGTATCTTGTAACATTAGGAAAAGGTTACTTTTAATGTTTTCTGAATTCCAACATGACAAGGAGCAACTCAGAAGAATAAAAGGCAAAGTTGAAAGCAACAGTTGAAAGGTGAGAATTACATGAAATCACTTAAACTTAATTCCAAAAATTCAGGAGTGTTTCTTTCTTATGAAGCAGTTACTTTCTGAAATTATTATCTTTGAGACTAATAGCTAAGATTTTGCTAAACCCAGAGTATGGCTATGTGAAATGAGAAGGAACTGATGCCAACCTATGTCAACAGCTGGTGGATGAACATGGTGGGGACCATTACAAATAAAAGTGTGCATGGTGTTCAGCAGGTCTGGAGTACAGCAGGTGATCACAGCCTTCATGCTCAGTGGCAGAAAGTGCCTGGACGGGGTGAAAAGCCCACCACCTTAACATCTCTTCAGCACTTTTTGGTTAGAAATATCACCATGGAAGAGAAGCCCAGGCTGACTGCACCTGCCATCTGAGTGCTGCTGAGTCATTCCCCAGCTTCAATCTATGCACAGATGTACAGTGGTAACAAGACAGCACTCGGGAGCCTAATGGGCTTTTTTCTTCCAGGATAAGAACAATTAATAATAATTGAGAAGTCCTGTATTAAGGGAATTTATAACCAATTAATAAAAAATTGGCTGTTGCAGTAAAACAAATAAAAATTACTCTTTATGCACTAAAGGAAAGACACACTTATATAATCATGTCCATGTCGGCACTGTATAATGTATAAACAGCTTTGTGTATATGTAGCTACATTTACTGATAAAGAAGTAATTATTAATCAGGCTGTGTACAGTATTACACTAAGTGTATAATGCACTAATCTGTTATTGAAGAATGGGCTTTTACGATGCTCAAAATCAAACCATAGGAAAGCTGCTGAGTTGTACCTGTGTCATGGATATCTGCCAAGGGTGGCTGGCCAGCCCTCACCTGGCCAGCTCACTGAGGCTTGCAAGCCTGAAAGAATCTATTAGCTCTGTGATGAGAAGTGAACCTAAACTAAACTACAAATAATAAGATGTAGTACCGTGGTCAAAATGAAAGACTTCAGACAGCTGGTACCAAAGCAAAAGCATATGATGTGGCATCCGTTTATATTATTTCATTATTTTTTCTGGTGAAACAACTAAACTCCAAGAATCTAAAATATATGGACTAACAGAAATCTCTTGGGAGACCCTCTAGTGGCACATTATTGGAAATAAGAAATATTTTTACTTTCCATTTTATCCAGAGGATTCTATTCATCTTCTTCACCTGCATCTGTATTTCTTAAGAAATAGAGGCCATTTTTCGTCTCATCTAAGACCTGACGAGTTTCTCAGCACATTAGCATCTTTACAGATTTAGTATGATTTTCACTTAGAGTTATGTGATTTCTTTCCGATAGTCAGAAAAGCAGGATTTGCTTGCGTGCTCACAGTAATGCCACAGAAAAAGAGCATCTGGCACTATAAAACTGCAGTTACTAACAATTGGGCATAACTCTGAAAAACAAAAGTTCATATCGTATTTGTGTGCTATTAGATTACAAATACAACTCTTGCAGAAGATGATTCCCTAGCAGAGAAGCAATAGATTGAACAGTGGGAAGTTTGTGATTAGCTTTTAGTTTAAATTAAAATAGAAAAGAAAATAGAAAATTGGTACAGCATAAGGAGAGCTTGTTGGCATTGTCTTTTAAGGGTAAAGGTAAAATAATCTATGGAAGTGATGCTTAAAGTACAGACAATATGAATTTCAGCTTAGTTTGGGTAAATATAGAACTTTTAGAACAGCAATTTTTGAGGAACCACCTTATCTTGCATTTCTTTTATTTGAGTGTCAGGAAAGAAAATCTCAAAAGTAGAATCCTAATATTTTAATCTGATTACTGTCAGAGAGCAAATGATTCAAATCATTACAGAGCCTGAGCAATCTGAATGAAAGGGGGTAGGGGGCTGTTAAGAAAAGTGTATAACAGAATACTTCAGTCTGACGGCATCAGGAAAAAAACTCTCGTTTCTCAGAAGTGTGGGCAAAACTGAGTTTTTCTCTTCTGAGGAAAATAGCTGGGACTGAGGAGCAGGGAGAGATTTGTGGAGAGTAAGGCTGCACCTTCTGCTTTTGTGGGAGGAGCAGGGACCATGAAGCTGCTTTGCCATCACAAACACTTGCCTTCTGCCTGCCCCGTCCTCTCCTGTGGCACGAGAATGAGCTATCAGCATGAATCTGGGGTAAGCAAATTAGAGTGATGCCCCACAGACAAGCCCAGACAATTTTCACACCAAATGACTGCCTGCAACTCTAGGTACCTGCTTGTTTTTTGCTTACGCTCACCCTGGATGGCACTCTGGGAACCAGTGGAGACCAGAAGAGTAAAACAGAGGGAACTGGAAAGCTAGAGCCATGGACAAAAACAGATGGCCAAGAATCAAAGAAACAAAAGCAAATTCAGATCTTTGAGAGGGGAAGCAATATTCTGAAAACAGAAACTTAGTAGATCAGAAGCATTTGGAAAGCAGTGGAAGACATGCAAGTACAAAAACAAACACCAGAACACAAAACAGAGGTGATTCTGCATCAGATCAAGGTGTAAGAACATATACAAATACAGAGTATGTACTCACTAGAGGCATTTGGGGGAGAATGCTAGAAATTGTCAAGGGATGCTGAGTTAGTCTAAAGAAAAAGATTATAACGATGTAGCAAGCTGTATTAGTATGGCTGCAGTTCCAGCATTGACTTCCAGCAGGCACATTTTGATCAACCATGTAAGAATCACGTAGGAATTAAAAATAGAAGGTTCGGGGTTGCCAGTATGTCAAAGTAACAGAGGAGAGACAGGAATAAAATGTAAGTTGCCTACATCCCTCATAAGCAAAGGCACTCCCTTACATCAAAGGAAGTAGCTTGCACATATCTGAAGGCAGAATATGTCCAGGAATCATCCTCTGAGACTGTCAGCTAAGCACCTTTCAAAAGCCTTAAATACACATGCTAAGATTTATCCCTAGCTGCATGAAACCACTTAGCAAGAACCAAGCCACAGACATTGGGAATGCTCTGCAAGATCAAAATCTAGGATACTAGTTCTACAATTTCTTTGCATTTAGAGATGAATCCAACAGTGAAAATCACTTCCAAAATACTTAAATAGGGAAAGCTGAATTCTAAGTTCCAAAATACTTTAATAGGGAAAGTTGAATTCTCAGTTCCGTATTCATAGCAAGTAGTTCGCTGAGCAGCCAGAACTAACATCTCCTGGTTTCCTGTGGATTACACTCAGGTTGCTTCTGTGTAGTTCCCAATATCTAATAAGGGGTGAGAAGTGGTGGAAGTTTTTCCCTTAGCAAAAGCATTAGGATCATCTCTTTGCTCTCACAGCCTACTTCTGTGTATTAAAGCCATAGGATTTAGAGACCTCCATCCCTGTGCCTATCACCACAATTGCACGGTCCCAGGAAAACAGCGTAACGCATTGCTTCACCATATTATCAAGCATCATGGTCCTGCCTGCTGGCCAATAGCTTTCCAGTGGGCTTTTTGCAATGGTTCTGTGTAGGGCCCCCACATGTTCACAACTGCTGCCATTTTAAGAGTTAAAGTATTAAATGTTTAAAAACTAAGTTTTCAGTGTGATGACCTAAGGATCATTCCAGGGTATCAAGAAAACGTTGCCATTTCAGAGAAATCTGCCATCACACTACAGAATCTACAGGACTTTCTTTTTGCTTTTGATATGCCCATCTTTTTCTATTTTATTTTTCTAAATGTTTTCATTGATTTCTTTTTCATTTTATGCACAAACTGAACACAGTTAATGAGTAGATACAGAATGAGTCCTGCAATGTTGCTGGTAGCCTAACATTAGGGGATTCAATTGCTGAATTGTCCTAAGATTAGGCCTAAGCCACAGTATAAGCTTCATTGATCCAAGCACAGCAAGGTATCCATTCAATAATATGTGTTTTAGCGAGGTTTTCCACTTGTAAAGACTTCCTGCAAATTAGAGTTCATCCAATATGTGCTATAAACACAGTGGATCAAATTTTGCATCAGTTTAAAAAAAACATCTCACTCCTTAGGAAAGAAGCAGTATAACTGGGTGTATTGTGTAAGCAGAGACGCATGTGTAATGAAGTTTGCCATCAAGACAGCCATATCTGTAGAGCTACACCTTTATAGACATTCTGCTTCCTGACAAGCTGTCTCTAAAAAGCCAAAGGATGAAAGAACAGGTGATGTGCTGGTGTTCATAAAAGCATATGTTCAGTAAAGCTGTTGTTGTAACCAGCTAAGCAGGTCTTGAATGTAAGCGCTTGCAATGGAGAGGTTACAAAAATCTGCCTGTCTTTGGCCATTGTGCAGTCCCATCCCTGTAGCATCTCACAGTCTCACAGTGAGGTATGTCCCCTCACACCACCCTGCAGTGGGGCAATTCTGCTGCCCCACTGAGCAGAGGGGAGCTCTCGTAGCCAGGAGCCAAAGGACTGTTCCAGCCCTCATAGCCTTCTCTGCGACCCTGTCTGTCTCTCCTCTCAGCCTTGGACCCCATCTGTCGAGAGGAACAAGAGATTTCAGTGGGAGACAGGGTATAATACCACTAGAGGGAAATAACTGGGGATTCCAAATTGTGCTGGGAGAAGAACAGTGCTCTGGGGCTCTGAGCAGTGTCACTACCCAGTATCACTGATGCCCATCTGTGGATGCTAATGACACAAGTAGCCTTCAGGATGGGGACTGGCTGAGTAGCTTTGGTCTGGAGCAGAGACAGGTGCCGATGGATGATTACTCTGGAAGAGACCTGCCGTAGCATTTAGAGCTCAGAATTGCTGAGTTCCTCAATTCAGGGATCTCTCTGTCAGCAGGATAGGCAAAAACCCAAACGGCAGAGGTGATCTTTACATATCCCAAGGGTTGTATGGCCACTTACAGTGTTCCTCATCCAGCACAAGGCATGCAATGACATGGATATGATTAGACCTCAGATTCAAGTCATGACACCTCTACCAGGAAGATAATGATTTTATAGCAGCTGAGGCTGCTTTTTCTTTAGAAGGTTTTCTTTCTTTGGGTTTTGCACAAATCACAACTCTTGTTTGGTAGGCATTGCATACCTAAATGTAGACTTTTTTTTTCCTTCATTCATCCTAAAATCAACCTGAAAAATAGGCGCAGACTTTAGCATCAGAAAGGACAGGCAGCATAATAATTTTACAAATATGTGAGACTTAAAATTACCACCAGTATGGTCTTATTCACTGGATGCTGCTCTTGAAAATAAACTTGAGCAGTGGTAAACATATCCCTGAATACAGTCTCAGCTGGTACTGATACCTTATCATCTTTCCACGCAGACCAAGAAAGCCCTTTATTATATAAATGTCCCTATTTTTTCCAATTGGGAACTGATAGCTTATGTATACTTAATTGTTGAGTTGCTTGAGGAATGAGTCATCCTTATTTCCACTGAGAATTTCCCCCAACTACTTTAGTTCCATGTAGGGAGCTGTATTATTTTGCTTAATTATATAAAGATTTCAGATCACTAAGATTTTATATTATTAACACAAATGTCAAATGATTTAAGCAAGTTCCTAGAATACCTAAATGGAAAAATCAAAACAAGTGCCTTAGAGGAATTGCTTCTTAAGTTTTGAAAGGGTGGGCAAATGAAAAAAATGTGTTAGTCAAGTATTTTGCTCACAGGGAAAACTAATAAACAGAAAGGCACGAATATCTCCTTTTGAAGGTGAAACCTCCTGTGGCTAATGTTCCACCTTCTTTTATTTAGCCTAAAACCCCACCCTGCAAAAGCATAAACAGATCTTAAAATTTATGAGCTTGAGAAGTCTACCCACATGAGCTTTTGCAGGATCAAGACCTGAGAGAATGATTTCTGTTCATAAAGCACTTTTAAAGTTTTATGTGCCAAATTTTGAGAACAATCTATTTTCACCCACCCACTCTGACCTTATTTGCTCAGCAGGCACTATTTCTAGAACTGCCAGAAACTTCAACGTGGCCATATATTTTGCTGTCGACTCTTGAGGAGATAAGGCTAGTGTTTTCAAATGCTTTATGCACTTAGTCAGCTGATTGAATGGTTCCTTGCAGACGTGCTGGGTATGGGATTTCTCAGTGAATGCAGATTCTGGGAGGCCCTGTATAGGTCTCTTTATGCTGTGATTACAGTCCTGGGACAAGTTTTCTTTGAACATAAAGTATAACTTGCACAGAGTCAAAATCGGAAAAAATTGCCTTAGATAATCTTTAGTAGAGCAGAAACAGATGAAGAGCTCAGCTCTTCACTTAGCTAAGAGGGAGTCTGGTTCCTCCTCCCTGTCCTCTCTCCTGCAGAACCAGGTGGCTTTTGTCACAGCAAAAATCAATCATACTGCTCCCTGCTCCCATCTAGTCACTGTGTGTGAAATAAACTCTATTTCTAGGGTGTAAGTGGGATGCTGGGGGAAAACGTAGTTCTCTCCAGCCTATGGATAAGAATACACAAGGTAATAATCTAGTGCAAGATCTGGATTTAAGGGAAAGATCCTAAATATGTGTTTGCCCAAAGCTTCCTCTTTTTTCTAGGAGTTCCAAGCGTGTGAGACAAGACACTGGCTTTACGCCTGCTTAAGCTCTGCTAAGACTTCAAAAGCATCAGTTATGCCTTACTCTTCAGAATCTTTGAGTTTTATTAAATACTACCCTGCACTACATGATTAAAAAGAAGAATAAGAGATGAATAACTGTGTAAATGGTAATGGAGCTTCCAGGAATGTACCTTTCTCCACCACTGTTTTCTTTTCTGCTTCCTCTCCTGAAAGATCCACTCACTGTACAAGCTGGTAGGCAAATGGACAGCTTCACAGAAAAGATTGAAGTATCTGTCAGTTTGAAATTCAGACTAGTAGCTAGTTATTAAATATAATAGCTTGTCTGAGCTTTTTGAGAAAAGAAAAACTTTCTCAAAAACAACTGATAAGTACCTCACCTTCTACACCCAGGGCCTCTGATTTGTCTTCTATAGCAATTACACTTTAAACAGGTTCACTTACTTTTTCTAAAATTCTCAGAGATTTCAACTGTTGCCTTGGTTATTCCCTGATGAACAGCCTGTAAAATCATTTCAATCCATCCAAAATCTTCCATGGAGGCTATCCAAGCCTGTAGTAAAATGAAATATCACACTAATAAGTAACAAAACTCAGTTCTTAAAGTTCCCTTTATATATACCTGACACCAAATAAAAACTTAAGTTTGAGCATGCAGTGTGTGGGATTATTCCTACAAGTAGTCACTGTAGGACTTGACACATTTCCAGGGCATACTGGCAATTGCCATAACATATCTATGATATATAACATTTTGGAAACATCTTTTGTAGGCCCTGACCTGGTCACGGGATGCAGTATGGAAGGGGATATCTCCTGAGAATTCACTGGATCCTTTTGTTGCTGAACCAGAATTTAGGGAATACAAGGAGTGCAACATGGGGCACAGCACATAACATGACTACAGGACATAACACAACAGGTTTCCATTTTGCAGATGAAACTGTAACTTCAAATTTTACAAGGCTCAGGAAGATCCCCTGTGGTGCCCACCTATCCGAATTCACACTGTGTTTAGCAGCCTGGATCCTCAGACGGGACTCAGCCCAGTTTCAGTTAGCTGAAATAATTGCAAGAAGACACAAAATGTTGCTGACAAACCTGAAAAAAATCAAACCATTCCTATGTTACAAGGAAAACTATCTCCCATTGGATTATTCTACAGAAAGTGGGAGAGTTTGGGCTACAGCACAAACCTGAAAAAAGCAACACAGAGGAGGATTAGACGAGCTCAGTTTCAAATTCCTGGCTATCTAATTCACCAGCCCCAATTAATTTAAATATTTTAAAACCTGGTTTTAAAGTAATATAAAATATTTATAGACTGTAATTACAAATGACAGTGAAAAGCAGAGTTGGCTAGTTCAGCCAGACGTATCAACAGACAAAATTGGGGAGCAAACACCTCCTCTGGGGTTGTATAGCTTGCTAAAATATTTATATTGAAAACCCAGAAGCCTTCCCTTGTAAGTCCTAGGAAAAGACTTTTTCCCAGGTGTATCCTACTACAGGGATAGGGCACCACTTTAATGCAAAAGTAGCTCACCAGAAGGTACTGTGCTTGAAATAGAAATATGGTTACGATCTTTCTGCAGGGCATGACAAAATAAAAGGTTCTAGGAGGTCTTGGAACTATCACCTCCTGCCAATCTAATTGCTAAGACAGTTTGTGGTTTTCTCATGTGCATGCTTAGCCATCAGCACCGAGCTATTCTCACAGGGCTGACAGCAGAGAGGAAATGGGTAGCAATTGCTGGCCTGATGTCATGCTGTGCTGCTCTGAGCCTCAGCATGGATGGGATTGGGAAGCATCTTAGTTAAGGCCAAGATACAGTGAGGAAGAAAAGGACAGCAATAGCTTTCTCTTCATCCCTCAGTGGAGGAATACATATCTTTGTAATCAGAGTGTTAATATGTAGGAATCATTGCTTACAGCTTGTCTAAAGAGAATCTACAACCCTCCCACGTAGTTGAATGGGAAAAATACAGTGTAGGCTCTATCTTTGATGTTTCTCTGGATGGGACCTACAAAACTATGATGGCCTAAAGGTAAACACCAACATAATGAGTTTTTAAAATGAAAATGCCTCATTCAGAAAAGCTGAGATCAAACTCCAGTCTTCACCAGATACCACTGATAACTCACTCAAGAAATGGGTATCTTCTGCTGTTGCATGAAGCTGAGATAATGCCACTGGGACTCTGCTGGAGTGCCAACAATTCAAAACTGCATGCTGAAAGCTCGTAGCATAACAGTGGGAGCAGCGGACAGACTCGCATCAGCAGCAACCAGTAGCTGTCCAAATATCACATGGTGGGCACCATATAAGAACATGGAAAAGAGGAATGTCTTTAGTGGAGATATAAATAATGCAGACAGGCACAAACACATAGGCTCTGTGAGCTCAGACAGACTGCCTTTCAGGACAAAACAGAAGTTATTTGCAAAAGGGCAGAGGGCTATGGATTATAAACTAAGTGTTGAAAAGCTGGTACCCCATAAATACAGTAAAAGTAATTTACCTGCAAGAAGATTCAAAGACCAAAGAGAATTTCACTTGCTTAGATGAATGTATTCCTGGAATTCTGCAACTCAACTGTGTGTGCAAATGGAAAGCAGAGACTTATTTATTGATGAACAAACCCACAGCATAATTGTACATACAAAAACAAACAAACAAAATAGCGCCTGAAGATAGTTGAAGCAATATCGAACTACGCCCCAGCATTTGCTGAATCTGCCACTTTTGTCCCTACAAATTTCACTGTGTTAGGACACCACTGCATGGCGAATGAGTTCTCAGTGCTGGGGAGTAATCGGCGTAAGACACTCTCTTGCTTTCCTCTGTTGCTACTCTGCGGACTCTTTGAGCCTCTTTCTGGGGATCCTCTGTCTTGAACCATAGACTGGTGTTGGAAAAGAACATGGGCACGTTGGCCACAATGTTCAGAGTGACCCCTTCGTGTGGTCCTTCCATCTCCAACAAAGTTCTTGCTTATGCATCTCATGATGCCTGATCATTTCCTTGACTCTCCCAAGTCCCCAGCTATACTGAAAGGCAAAAGCAGAGACAAGAAAAAGCAGAACTGAGAGCTTCCCAGCTTTTCCAGGAGACAAAGATACAAGACAGGCTCTTAGAGGGTGGGTGGCAGAACAGATATTGCTTATTTCCCTATTCTGCCTTCCCCACCTTCAGCATCTCTACTCCTTAGTGTAAGCCCTATATCTCTGTTAAGATATTCTGAAATCATCAGTCAGCAAAAAGATCCTGACTTGTTTTACTTACTGCTGATCTTTGAAATGCTAGGATCCACTTTTTCAGGTTTCTTTTCTTTCTTTCTTTCTTTTTTCTTCAGTTTATGTGTTTGTTTTTAATGAAAATTAGAGTGTATATGCTACTACAAAACTATACAATACGGCATTTCAGGGGCTGAAGAAGGTAAGGCTGGCAGGGAGCTAAAAAGATGTTCGGTGTAAGTCCATCTCTGCTGCGGTATGCTGATCAACTATACTCAACAAGCTTGACAGCTGTTTTATCTAATCTTTTTTTTAAAAGCCCAAGTAATGGAGATTCTACAGCCGCTCTAGCAGCCTGTTCCAGTGCTTACCTAGGCTTATAGTTAGAAAGATAACCTAAATCTCCTCTGTTGGAAATTAAAGCAATTTTTCCTGCCCTGTCCTCAATGGGTAATGGATTACTATCTTCTTTTAATAGCTTCTTACACACTGGAAGTCTGTTATCATGCTCCTCTCAATCGTGTAAATGAAACAACCTCAGTTGCTCCAAACTTTTCTCATAGCATATGCTTTTATAGGTTTCTATTTATTCCTGTTCCTGCGTGCTGCAACCAGTGGGCCTGAACCTTTTCTTTAAAAATATGGTACTTAAACCAGATTCAGTGTAAACCAAGAGATGTTTAATAGCTCTGAGCACAGCAGAGTAACAATGTTTGTCATCTTACAAGCAGTGGTACTGGTAGTACATTTTCCAAGATTTGCTTTCTTACAAGAACAGCTCACTTTGCATTTGCTGTGGATGTTATCACCTTCAGATCTTCCAGGCTTTTGCTGCCTTTGCAGTATATGGAGACTTGACTTCTCCTGCTTATGTGTCTTTTTATTTCATCTGAGTGAACATGACCTCGTTGAATTGGGACCATTTGCCTGGTTTGTCAAGAACATTAGCTCTAATCACGGTCCTATAACATTTCCAGTTCCTTCCAAAATGGTGTCATTCTCAAATGTTATAATCACTAATTTATTCTTTCCAGTTATAGCTTGTTTAAAGTTAGGCTGAGAAAGCCAGAATTTCTTAAGAGTTTCTTTTTCCATTTTTTTGGAAGCAGGTACTGTATTTGCCCTCTTCCAGTTTTCTGGGACTTGACATATCCTCCACTGGTTCTCAAAAATGAAAACTAATTATTATGAAATTGCATGGTTAATCCTTAACTGCTGTAGGGGTAGGTCTTGCTGTCTAGAATATATGTAACTTAGCTAAATCTTCTCTAACTCTTTCTCCATTCTAGTTCACACTCCTTAAAACCTTCCTAAAGCAAATTGTGATAAGGATCCAGTTACAATTAACCTTTTTTGAGGTAAGACCCTGAGACAGCTTTTCAAGAGTGAGCAAAATTACTACTGCATCCACCTGGCTCCCTTCCCATCTCCAAACAGAATCCCACGAACTTGTGAGAAAAACTAGCCAAAAGCAAAGTAAGAGGATAGCAAAAGCTGTTATGGCAACTTGAACACTTCCTTATTTATCTCTTTGTGTTGTCTGCTAGACTTCCCTCTTTGTTCTAATTAATTGGCAAACTACTGCTAAAGTCGTTCATCTCTCAAAACTTATTTATTTTGCCTCACAACATTTATTTGCACAGCACTACTGTTGTGTACAAAGATTACTCGTTAATGGAGTTCAGAACACCCTTTCACAGCATGCAATTCTGTTCAGTCCAAAGAATACAATACACCATATATGTGAGTCTCTCACTTAAATTAACCTTATTTGGTTTTACACTGCTTGATTACTCCTTATGTGCTTTCTTAAAGTCATGCAATTTTTACTCATTATTTTGACTATTCTAATTACTTGTTTTTACAATATATTTACAAGGATATTCTGCAGCTGTTTTCAAAATTGTTTCTATTAGCTAATGGAAATTGATTTCTTTTTACAAGAACAGATTTAAAAGAATACAATCTTTTTATATCTCAGGTGTGTATTTAACTAAAAATAAGTCAAAACCAGTAACTTCACGCTGAACTCTTTAAAATTTGGGACACTGGAGAAAATGCTGGCACTGTTTCAGCGTGTCTGCATGTCAACATACCCCACATGAAGGTCTGTTTTTAAGGCTGGTTTGGCTGCAGCCACGCAAATCACAGCAGGAAGACACATCTGCAAGAGGGTGGATACTTACGGAGATCAAATAAAGCTGTCTATTGGCACTGCTGATCTGAACCTCCGCCCAGTTTTGATCTTCAGTACTGGCATACAGACACAGCAGGAAAAAATGCATGTGTGAAAGAAAGGGCTTTAAGAAAAGGGAGCATTGCAGTAGGGCTGAAATCTGTAACCTGTGCAGAAGAAGAGGACATCAATACCAAGCCACTCAGACCTGGTGCAGTCAGTCTTGGGAACTCATGGAGGCAACATCCAGACCAATCTGTCTTGGTCATTGTGAAGTAGCAATGAAGATGGCCCCATGCTGGGACTGTAGAGCCTCCAACAGATCCTGGCATTCATTTAAGCAGCTGAAGTCAGCTGCTATGCTATCAATACTCAAACTAGCAAGATTAGGCTATGGTAAACGTCTGCTCACGAGGCAGGCCCATTTCCAGACAGGGTGTCTCAGGGTAGCTCTGTATTACAGCCCCCACAGCCACATACTGTAAGCACTGACTTGGCAGACTGCAACATCTGCCTGAGGAGCTGTGAAAGGAGGAGCTTCAGAAGTTGGCTGTTTTGAGCTCTGATTGTGCTGATAATGGCACCAACACCAAGGAGTCTGAAGGGAGTGTGGGTGCTGTGAATGCTCTATGGACTGTTGCTAGCCAGGAGAAACACATTGTCTATACTCTGACTATGCTATCTGGTTGTTTCCCTGGGGACCAAGGGGAACAGGCCAGGGCAGAGGAATGCCTGCAAAGAGCAGTCACAAGGTAGGAGGAAAGATGAAGCTGGTTTTTGTACCTTATTGTTGTTATTTAAGTGACCGGTTAAGCCAAAGTCTGTAAGTGATAGATAGGAATAACACCTACCTGATCTGAAAACAGGAGCCTCAATGACTTTCACATGTACTGCAGATAAGCAGTATCTGGTTTGGTCATAGATGCATATATTAACACTGCTATTACTGCCAGTGTCTAAGAGGGCAGCTGCCCCCAGCTGCACATCCCACAGATGCTACTGGTACATATGCTTGCTAGATAAACTGAGCCGGTAGTATCAGCAAGCCCCAAGCTAGCTTTATCTAACTAGCATGGATACTAGTGACATGTGAGTGGCATGCACGTCTCATGAGCTGCCCTCCCAGATACTGGCAGTAACACCGTCACATGCTCAGGGGTGGAGACAGCTGCTGCCAAAGATTTTAAATGCAGAAAGAAAGCCAAGTTATTTATCTCATTTTATTTACAGTAATAGGGGACTGTTGAACAGCATGTAAGTGCAGTACAATAAAATCAATACAGAATATTAAAAGCAGAAATAAAGACCAGCCAACCTGAGGAAACTACTAACTTGAATGAAGGGATCTAACAGGAGGGCAAATCAAACATCTCAGGAAAATCAACCCACCAAAACAAAGAGGGATAATTCCCAGGTCCGATTAGATAAATCCTGAGCCTTTCACTGAAGCAAACTGCCCTTGACATAATGGTTTCACTGAAGCCTTTAAAGACAACTTTGCTCAGCTAGTACTGAGATGGGTCTTCAGGATTTAGTTCCCAAAAACATGGAAGAAGGGGTGATATCTTGAAGTATGCCAAAGCACAACTCCCAAAAGGATGAAGAGAAATTCTTGTGAAATTAATTAACTGTAAGCCATGCCCTAAAAGAGTGAGCCTTGCATTTGCAAAAGTTTAATAATCAAGGACCTGAAAATATGTATTCTCCTCTTGGTCTGATCTCAGGTGAATATAATTCCAGGAGCTGATTCACATACATTGTCACTGCAGAACTGGAAGCCAAAGAGAGCATCCAACAAGTCAGCAAGAAATTCTGACCCCTCTGAAGTCAACATGAGTTTTGCCATTGGCTTTAAAATAGCAGCAGAAATTCCACCCCCAACCCCCATGTACAGGGATGTTGGATCTCTGAGTATAGACTAATACTCTCAGATGTAAGCAATGGACAGCTGGTACTCTAACTCAGTGTGACTGAAAGTTTTCTCTGTGGTAAAGATATTCAGATTCTGAGGCAAAGTTTAGCGGGCAAAGCTCAAGTCTGACTAGATAAGCTGTTATCTGGATCACTGGCCCAGGTGAGTCCAGTTTGTGAATGATACCAAGAAATCTGTTTTTAAAATGACTAAACTGTGTTTCCTGTGAGGCTGATTTCTGCCTAGTTAAACTGGACTGTAAATGAGCTGTCAAAGATAGCTACCCATTAGTGGGGGTTATGGCGACAGCCACCTCTATACTTCACTGAATACCCTCTCAGCAACCGCCTGATCTCCTCAGATTATTTGCAAGGGCTGCATTAAATCAGCTACCGTGGCCCGTACTGCAGTATTCCAGACAGCTGTCATTGCAACAACAGGTTGGAGACATCACCTGGCTTGTTTCTAACCAAAGACTGTACAAAATTGGAAGGACAATATAAGGATGGAAATTTTTAAGCAGGTTGAAATCTTTAACCTCAAACTTTTTAAAATGATATTTGATCCAAAACAATTTTTGTGTGTGTATGTGTGTGTGAAAATCTTTAAAAGTTTCTGAGCTTTGCTCAAAGCAAGAAATTTTGAATGATCATTGTTAGTGGCTGTCTTTTAACTGTCCTTTCTTCTTTCCTTCCTTCTTTTCTGCCACTTAATGTCTTAAAATGAATGATCTGAGGGCTCCATTTTTTACTTTCCAATTTTGCTGTTTCTCTATTATTATTTTTTGTTGTTCTGCAGCTTTTGAAAATGTTAATGTCTCTGGAAAAGTTACAGAATAGAAAGAAACTAAAAAAAAGAACTCTGTCAGTCTATTGGCTGGTAACTGGAGGGTCCCAAAAACATTTGAGCTGCAGATCCGAGTTCCACAGGTCCCAAATCATTGTCCCGATAATTGAATTGGAAGTGGCTCACATTCCTATTCATAACTGCCATACCCAAAGAAAACAGCGACTAATAAAAAAGAACTGCAGACATTGCTCATACTGAGAGCGGCCTGTACAGTGGAGAAAGAGGCATTGGAAGGAGGAAAGGTCCAATGGGGAAAAATTAAAAGTCAACTTCAAAGAGTTTACATTAAGGCTGTAAATTAGTGTTTGCATAAAGGAGTGGAAGTTTTAAAATGTGAACACACACACACACACACACACACACACACACACACACACACACACTTGTGCATTTAAAGGAGGTGCTTATTCCATATTTTAGTTTGGCTAAAAACTCTGTGCCACAGAAAGCAGTAATTATTCCAGCTTTGCATACTGTAAACCTGGTCACTGTCATTCTTCCTTTGCCTCCATATGCCTCAATGCCACATTTTCTACAATCATGGGGAGATTGCCTTGGCTCTCACTCAGCTGGCTCAGCTAATGCAATTCACAGGCCTTCAAAAGTAAGCTTGTAAACTATTCAGTTCTTTTTCTCTATAACAGCTTGTCTATTAACAGCTCATTCAACGGAGGAGGGAGAAGAAGCTAGTGAGACCTCTTTTGGTATTGTTCAGCAGTGACCCTGGCTTTCTCAGAGTGGTAGCCAATACACTAAAGAGTGTTTGTCAGTACATGTTGTTTTGGTGGATAACACTATATTGTGCAAGCAGCAGTCTGTATTAGTAGCAGGTAACAAAGAGCTGGCAAAGTAAGTCTTCTGTGTGGCATTGTGAAGGCATGAGAATGGTGTATGAAAATCCAGGATAAAGCTCATTAAGATGGTCTGATGTAGTCAAAGGCCACGCTATACCTTGCAGTGAAAAATGAGATGTTCAAATGGCCTAATCCTGCTCCAGCATTGTTGTTCCATTTTCACTGTGCTGAGATAAGGTGTTGCCATGCCATGCAATGAACCTGCCACACCCTCTGCTTTCCTAAAAGATTAAACAGAATCTGAAGGACTTTGTTAACTGATGGCTGAGATATCTCAATCTTTTCTTACTCTTCTATACAGAAATACCAGGCAAGTTGGCAAGAAACGTACTTGACACACATTTCCCCACCAACAAAATCCTATTCACCCTTACTTACAAGGAATTCATTTATAGAAACATCGTGGTTTAGGCTTTGTTTTACCCTGCCAAGTGTTGCGGATCTTGTGTTATCTCTCAGACAAATTGACAAAGTTGCAGTACAGAGAAATCAGGTTTCAAAGCGAGTGATTTATGAAACAGATGAACTTTTCTGTGCATGCAGAGAGACTCCCCCGTGTGGTACAACTGCTTTGGCCAATGCCACTGACAGCGGCTCAACCAGCGGGGCTGCTGGAGCTGGGCACGCTGACGTGTCGGCAGTTAATATAATTAAATGTGGCCCAGTGAAGACTCCCATGTTCAGAAGTGGCCATCAGTTTGCAATTAATGTTGACCGCTAGAGAATAATGTTGTTCTGTTGTGTTTCTGCTGTAGAAAAAAAGTGTAATATTTTACTAACTATGATGCTTTGGGAAGAATTATGAAGTCTCATATTTCTTTACCATGAATTAATCTTACAACTTTATTCTCAGTTTCCTTTTTCCCCAACAATGTGTTTTAAGTTGATACCTTTAATATATGCTAAAATCTATTTATACATCATTAGCTATTTTAAAACCTGGAATTATAAGTTCATTTTGATTAACAGAACAGTTCAAGGTTCTAAACACCTTTTAATTGTACTCCTCTTTAAGGCATTTATGATAAACATTCCCTTTTTTGGCTCAGATCTGAAAGCCTAGTTTTGTGCCCTGAATGGAATGCTTTTATGCAATATGCCCATAAAAAAACCTGTTAATTAAAATTTCTTCTACTATCTATTGTATATTTTAAATATATTTTCTTGGGCTTGAGCCAGAGGAAGCAATTGTGCTCTTCCAAATTAAAGGGCTTGACTCTGACCTATATCATACTGGCTTAAATCTACCTGTCAGCTGGATGAAGAGATGCTAGATTTACACCAGCATAAACGAGGGGAGAATTTGGTCCAAAGTGTTTACTGTTCTCTGGAACTTGGCATCCTCTTCTTCCATTCTCCTCCTGAAATCAGCATAAAACAGATGCTGAAATTCTAAAATGTTTTAAACCTTCCTATACAGTTGCTGTGAGCACAGTGCATTGTAACTACCAGACCTTGATGGCACAAAGATATGCATCATGAACATGAAATCTGGGTAGAAAAGATAAGGGTACAGTCTTGCAACACTTCCAAAGTAGCAAAACACTGTAGAAAGTAACACAGACAACTGCATTTTTGGGGTATTTGGTCATATCCCTCCTTGCATTGGCAAAACTTCAACTCAGATCCAAGTAGGTGTAGTTCCAACAAAGTGAATGCCCAGTCATTCACGTCAGTGGAGTTGTGCCCAGCTACAGTGGATATGTATTTGATGACAATTGAAAAGATGAAATAAAATCATTTCAGTTGCATTAGGGATGTAGACTGGCAGGGGTCTGGTTTATTGCTTATTCAACTTTTTGGACAGCATCTTTTCACTTCCAAGAAACCCTTTTTAGACAAGGCATCAAGAGGAGACAGGATGAACTCCAGCAAAAAGCTGTTTGCAGACAGGTAGCTCATGCTCATGACACTGATCTTTGGCAGGAGAGTAAGGGAATGGAAAGCCATCTAGAGAAAACAAAGGATACTTTATCAGTGTGCTGTATTGCCAAATCTCAGTGGCCTAGATACGTTTTTGTTGTTTAGCTATTTCCATCAGTGCTTATGGGTATATATTGATCTGACTAGCACTGATGTCTATAGGGTCACTGCGGGTATTTGACTTTATCCCTTTCTTTGGAAGGTTTATTAATATTGACTCTTCTTCATTTAATTGGGGCACTAGCGATGGAATCCCTTTTTAATGGAATCATATTAGCTAATGTACTGCCTGTCCACACTCAAATCCAGAGTGCTTCACACAAGCCCATATTTGAGTAACTGATAATGTTGTAAGAAGAAAACAGCAACACATCTGTGAAGCCAGAGAGGAATAGCAAAAACGGAACTGAGCTGCAATTTGCAATCTGAGTTTCTCCATTGCAGCACACAGGGCCCAAAATAAAGTAAGAGTTACTCGTCCCTGTAACACATAAATGTTATTTCTTTCCTTGTTCTGTCAAGGCCTTCCCCTCTCTCCCACCTGTCTGGGGTTGCTATCATTTCTTTTATATTTATTATATACATTTCAATGTAATTATTCATATCTGTACAAGCTGTTGTAAGGTATTAACCAACTAAAAAAGGAAGCCAGGACATACAAGCTTGCACATTTTCTTATACCTGCACTCAGAACAGTGTATCTCCCAAAGAATATAGGTTTGGCAAATGTTCCTCTTTAACTTTCTCTTCTCTTAAACAGATTTGGAGACTGGATCTACCATTTACAGAACAGATTTTTTTGCCTTAAAGTGCTCGCCTGGGATTGCCTAGGAAAGTATTTTTGCTTGATTGGTCTTCATCGTGGAGCAATTTCAGAGGCCTGGCTTTGGACACCATTTGCAATGGGTTTATATTAGAAAGTCATGTCTTCTTACAGAGCCATTATTGCCTCTCCCCCTTGCGACTTTACCCTTCACAAGTACATTCTGACACATCTTTTTGACATCCATGCAGGAGCATGTAGCACTAACTCTTTTGACAGAAAGCAGCATTGAAATGGAAGAGGAGAAAGGAACAGCAGAATACCACCTTCAACACATTTATTCATTCCCACTGATTTACCTACAGGGGAAAAGCTGGTCTGATGTTTCGGATGTAACGCAGAAGACCTTTAAAAAACTAGATATCCTATTGTGATACTGGCTTTCTGAAGTCCTTGGCAACACAAGGGATCTGGAAGTTGAGGTTATTAGAGACAAGAAGATTACTCATATTAACAGTGTCTACAATATGTCTAGACCCAGCAACCTGCAGCCATGCTATTCCTTATAGCAGCTTCTGTTCAGCCTGAGCTCCTGCTGCCTGCAAACCCTGCCTGTCCTTGAGTCAACTTTCCTAATGAAGGACCTCAAGATGCTTTCAAGGAAGTTCCTTGGGTCATCATCAAATTTAAATGATGTCAATAGCCAAGCAGGGAAAACTAGAGGCCTCACAGAATGCATGCTTCATCCATCCATTGCATTTAGTAAGATAATTATATATTTACCATGCAAACATATTTAGGCCATTTTAGGAAATATAGATCCAACTAAACACTTCGTAAAGAGTGCTTGGATCATGGAAGGTGAACACATCCTCCAGACTCAGAGCAAGTGATGTCTTCATGTCATTTGTAACATCAGCTCTCCGCTTCTTATGAAATGTTCCAGAGAGCAGTCTAGGGCCTTCCTAATGATCTCCTCACAAAGCTCACCATGCCCTTAGATTTTAAGTTGCCACTCAACTCTTTAAACAAACAGTGAAAACCAGCCATCTCTGGAAACACTTTTTTTGTGTGGATGGTTCTGTCCCCATCTACTGTAGCTTCAGGGCCCTCAGGACACTTTTGCGCGTGCACAGTGCACAAGACAAGACCACATCCAAATTCCTGGACACACCAAACTCAGCTGCTTATTGCACTGGCAGAACTTTGACACATCCCATGTCAAAGCTACTATGTAGGAAAAAACTGACAGTTGCAGTTATCTCACTGGCAAGCTGCACAACTGTGTTAAAAACATTCAGGCTGGCTAAAGCCTTCCCAGTCAACAGGATTTTTGCTTCCCTACAACTGATGTTCCCAACTCTTACATTGAACTCAAATATTATTGCAACCTCTAAACATTTATGTATTTCTTATCAATAAGAAAAGTTAGCAAGTCTGTTGCCTCATTGGTTTCCACCTTAAATTCTGCAAAGACAGTGTATTCCTGGTGTGCTACTTACATGGTAACAGACAAGCAGGACAGTAAGCTGGGTCTGCCATGCTCATCCCCTGGCTCCACTCATTAACATGCTTGCACTGCTCACTGCTACACTGGTAATAGATTTTTTTTTCTTCTTTTAACAAGAGAGGATTTGTGAATTAAACACACTTACAGCCCTAGCAAGGTCATACCACAGGACTCTGAACTACAGTTGCTTTTGAAAAGCAACTCATTGCTGATCAGTCTGACTCTCCACTGCGCCAGTTGCTAGCACACACCTGCACAGAACAGTCATTCTGACGCCATTTCAGGAGATGAAAGAGCTGTATAACTTCAGGACTAGGATGAAGCTTTCAAGCAGGTATTTCAGCATGTGACCAAGTGTCTGTTCTGAATGATTTAGTCCAAGTGTGCCCTGAGGTGGGGGGTTCCTTTCATAGATTATGAGAAAATAAATGTATCAGTCTTCCAAAGAACCTTGTGCAAACCCTGTGGAACACTGCCCAGCCAGGACATCCTAGAGTATCACTCAAGTCAGCACTCTGATACCCTAATTCATATAATGCTGGTAGTGCTACAGATGTGCAGCCTAATAACACTTGCAGCAATCTCTGACCTACGGTATGTTTTTACCTAGAGTTTGCCTCACTCATCAACATTTTTTCATAGATTTTGCTTTACCAGCCTCCCTGGGTTAATCTATTTTTATGTCTTTATAAATCAAACAACACAGTTGTTACTATGATTATATTGAAATAAAGCCCCTTTTTTCCCTCGCAGGTACTTTGCTTGTCCTCCACCTCTGTTTCTCAGCAGGTTCTCAGATACCACATAAGACTTTCAAAGCCTCACAGCACACTCTAAGAAGAATGTATCTGTCCTGAGGCTATGAGAAAGTAGCTCTGCAATAATATAATTTATGAAACTACAAGCTCAGCATCCTCTTTCTCCTTCCTATGCAAAGCTAGATAGGAACCAGGACTGCTGAATTAACCTGGAAGTCTATGCCTCACATGACTTGTAATCTGAACTGTAGTTGCTTCTCAGATACTTCACGTTGATTTATCCTTTCAGGGCCAGATCCTTACCTGGTATTTTCCCCTCAGGTTAACCATTCCAGTCAGGCTGGATGGATGTAAATCAGTGAAAACTTATCCCTTTTTTTCTAAACACAGAAAAGTGTAACTTTCTGTATCTTTTTCTTTCATTTTTACTTCCCCAATCCTTTATATAGTCATTATACATGTTAAGAAGCCTGTTTTGGAAATGATTAATGCTATTAATATTTTTCTAATTCAATAAACCCTCTCATCTTTGAACTCCTTGAAATATTTTTCTGTTTTCTCCAGCTTTCCACTAATTCAAACACATGACGAATGAGAGTCTTCGTTTCAGTTTTCTATTATTTCTCTTGTCTGATCAAATAAATTAACAGACTTTCATTCCTTTCCCAGGAGTGATGCCCATATGTTGATGAAGGCAGCATAAAAATATTACCTGTTCAAACAGGAGGAAAAAAAAGATAAAAGTTATCTTACGATATGCACTATTACATGCACACCAGACAGAGATGGTGATCCTATTCCTTTCACCTTGACAGCGCCCACCATGTTTAACAGTAAATATTGCAAGATTTGCAGAACACCCATCAATCTGGTTTAGCTGCACTGTGTTATAATGTCCCTTTACAATCTCTTCATATAGTGGCAGTTATTTTAATCACATCACAGTACTTTAGTCATTGGGAAAGAATCAGCTGTCCTATCTAATGTACACTCTCCCCAGTCACGTGGCACCAGTCCGGCAGAGCAGCATGCTGCTAATGCAGTTTTCTCTGTTTGGATAGTTAAAGGTACGTCTCCAAGCCCGATTTGTACCTGTGTATTGTTGATAGACAGTGTGCCACGGGCAAAGAGATACTGCAGGAAATGGATTCTCATTTGACCGTGTTTAATTTTGTTCTCTGGATCTCCATCGTACATCTTTCCGTTTCTCTGCCCACCCAAATTGCTGATGTGAAACAAAGCTACTTCCGTCACTACAGCTCCTAAACTGATGCGTGAAGATGCAATGATTGATTCGCCACTCCAGGAAGAGTGGGTCGTTGTACATGTTGTACCACAGCGTGCTGAACCAAGCTGTCCATGCCGACATCTAGGTTTTACAGATTTATTTTTAAAAGTTCAGACCTGAAGGGACTACTGTGAATATCCATCCTGAACACCTCCGGTTTCTGATGGGAACGCTGCTGTTCTAAAATCTTTCTTAGCAGCTTATAGAGGTCTGAAGTCATCTGTGCTACTCAGGAGACAGTCTCCTGCTTATGTATTCTATATCTTGCTTGCATGTTTACTCTGGGAATGGAAAACATGTAATTCCTCCAATTCTAAGATATGGGGGCAGTTTCAGATTTGTAACTTTCCAGGATAGGAAACTGTAAACTACTGTAAAAATATATTTGTAATATAAAAGGTATAATGAATAGCTTTCACAAAGGATTTTGAAGCAGGGAGACAAATACTGATGCAAAGTGCTTCAAAAAAGAAAATCCATTTCTTTTGTTCTTCTTTTGTTAGATTGCAATAGTGTTTAATAACTTTTCACATTTAATGACACCTGTTGAAACTCACTGTAAGATTGCCTCTTACATGCCAGGCAGACATCATTTGAAGAGGTAAGTCTCAGTATTGGAGGGGAGTCTGCCTACTTAACTGTTGCACTGCATCACTAAAGTCAGGAATAGATTGCTGAAAGGGGAATATTTTGCAGGTTTTTCCAGAGCCAATGAGTAAATTGATGTCACTGGTAGGGATTTGCTGTTGTTGCTGTTGTTTTTTTCATAGGAACAAGAAGTCAGGGAAATTTAGCTCTTTAAATTTTATCTTTGTTTTTATGAGAGTTGAAACCAACCTTCAAACTCCACCCGTTTTGGGAAATGACTTAATGAACAGTAAGTTGGATAAGAACTTTCTTCAGGGCCTATACATCTTTTGCTTTTAGATAAACCCTTAGCAAG
Organism: Chauna torquata; assembly: GCA_013399475.1. Lineage (NCBI taxonomy): Eukaryota > Metazoa > Chordata > Aves > Anseriformes > Anhimidae > Chauna > Chauna torquata. Next base: position 33,488 of record VXAL01011317.1, read on the forward strand.
TGCCTTCTCCACTCTTTGCACACCCCAAAGGGTGGTGCCCTCAAGGGCAGAAAACATCTAATCAGTCCTTAAATCCTTACACTGTTAAAATCCCTATTGGGATAAACACAGTTTTCCTTAGTAAGGACTGCATTCTTAACTTCCAACTGTGATTTTTGGCAGGCGCAACCTGGGACGTGGAGAGAACGCAAAAGAAAGCCTATGAAAATGCAGCACCTCCTAATTAGGGGCCTTTGGGCTGCAGCGTAATCCACTGATTGGCAGCCTGTTCTGCGTGGGGCAAACCTGGGCGGACACAAAGCCACTGCCTCCTCCAGAAGATTCAGGATGACGCAGTGGTGAGTACTCAAGCCTTGGAGGGCTCTGCTCCAGTGATCCTTAAGTTGGGGCAAGGGGAGGGAAAATCACTGCCATTCCACTGAATAAATATGACTTCTGAATTTCCTTACTCTGTTCCTCTTCCTGCCCCCATCTCCTCTCCTTTGGAAACACCACGGATGTGGAAGGTTTTCAGGTAAGCAAAGAGGAGACGGTCACAGCAAACGACAGAGCCAGAGATGAGCACAGCATGCACTGATAAACCCCTGCCAAACCCTTTCCCTTCTGAAACAGAATCTCTGTAATGGAAATAATTACCTAAGAAACAGACAAAAACTACTTCTGAATGAAATTTAAGCTTCAGCAGAGCACAGCACCGCCAGGAAATGCCAAGTACAAGTAACCATCCCTTCATCCTGAGTTCACACCATTTTCTGTTTCTGTTTCCTGTGCAAAGTTATCAATCACTCAGAAACTGCTGCTGGGGGTGGGCTGTGGATCAAGATTTGGATGCAGAGTACCTTGGGACAGGCTTCACCTGACTGCAAAAAAATCAGACGACTGCCTCATTTATGGGGGCATCTCTGGAAATACCTAGTATGATGCGCGGTACTGGGAAGAAAAACAGCAATTTTGGGGGGGGATCTCTGGCAGTTCCCAGAATGATGCATATTACTGAGAGAAAAAAAAAAGTGTTTTGGGGGAAGAAGGGGGCTCCTTGGCAATACCCAGCACAGTACTGGGGGGAAAAAAGAAGCTGTATGGTTTTGTGGCTGACCTCTGGCAGTACCCAGAACGAGGCATAATACTGGGAGAGAAAAAAAGCTGTGTGATGTGTGATTTTGGTGAGGATTCCTGGCAATACACAGCACAGCATTAGAGGAAAAAAGCTGTATAATTTTGGGGGG
>VXAL01011318.1:0-172508 GCA_013399475.1 Chauna torquata
CTGGGGCGTTGGGGTTGACGGGCGCGGGGCTCCGATCCCTCGGGCCAGTGTCATGCACGCAGCTGCTCGGGACTATTTCAGTTGTGTGGGAACGTTTCAGTTAAATGTAGCTGTGCTCTGGAGAACTGCCGCTACTGGGCTGAGAAGGCACCCGGCTTCTAAAACACCCGAACTTCTACAGAGGCACGTCAGGCTCCCCGACAGTAACCCCCCCTTCCCTTAACTCTGCCCGCGGTTTTGTCCAGCCCGTGCAGCGTTTTCGCACAGGGAGGGCCTGGGGCATCGCAGCGATGCAGCGCGTTCAGCTTTATTTATTTATTTGTTTTGTGGTGCTTTTAAACACCGTTCAATTTTCGACTTCAGAAGGGCTGCGGGGACTTTGCCAGAACCCCTGCAGTAGGAATTGCACTACGACTAAATATAGAAATGAAATTTTGGATGAAATACAGGTTTGGGTACATTTTGGCAGAAGTCTCAATGTTTTTCTCACAGCACTGGCTCCGTGTGGAGTAGAATATTCCCAGGAATAGCCATGGATGGCACTTGGGACCGGTGTTATGAAATGTGTAGGGTAAGTTTGCATCAGTGTGTGGGGAGTAGAATAGAGGAGAACTCAGATTTTATGTCCTGTGAAATTCCCAGGGCTCATTTCATTCCAAAGTAGAATAAAACTTTTATTTTTCCTGAAAAAAGCCCACGCCAGAATACTCTGGAAAGAAGCATTTGCACTCAGAAATATTACAGTCAGCACTGAACTGTTTTGGCTTGGGTAGTTGATAAGCTCACTCTGAGACTTCCATTTTGACTTTTAGAGTCTTTTACAAGCGGTGATGTGGTAAGAGTCAAAAAAAGAAAGGCAAAATAAATGGCAAAGAAGAACTGTATCATTCTGATATTTTTTTTGAAAAAGCAATAAAATGTAAGCGGAATTGTCGTCCTCCTGAAGCCACTTTGCATTCATTGAATGGCATCCGCTGCCTGAAAAATCTTCTGCAGAGAAACTTTTGACCCAGCTGTGCTCAGATTCCCATTGGTGATGTAAAGAACAGCGTGCGCACGTAATCTACAGGTCCGGGTGAATTGTGATTTATAATTTTACTTATAAATTGAAGTATATTTATATGTAAATATTTGCACATAAACATATATGTATTTCTATGTGAATTTATAGGGTTTTTTTTCAGCTGCTCTATTATGATTTAAGAGGTGCAGCCTGCGGGCCACTCTGCTGGTGAGTTATTCAGTTCATTTCCTTCAGCCCTGCCCCTGGAACACTGCAATAGCGGATGAGTCGGAGAAGGGGAGCAGAAAGGGGTGCAGGGGGGCTGCGGGGACGCTCAGAGGGTTTGCTGGGTAAGACGAGGCATGGGGGAAGCCCCCGCTCAGCCGTGGTTGCTTCCCTCACGCGCACGGCGTGTCTCGGGGCAGGCGCGGCGGTGCCACCAGGCAAACCAGTTGGTCTGCGGCGTGCTGACAAACTGGGGAAGGGCTCCACGAGCCTTCCCTGGGAGCGGCTCTTCGGAGGAGTTCTGAGCCAGCGGTACGAAGGACCGTGAAAATTAACCAAGCGGAGGGCCGCCCCTGATGCCCGTAAGCTTAATTTTGTCAGGGAAGTTTCTTGTGCCTGAGGACTGCAACAACCACTCCCTGCAGGGTGCAAACGCCCGGGGGGCTCCAGTCCTGCTCTGCCACGCTGCCCGCCTCGTCCGTCCCTCCCCGGGTGTCCCGGGGGCCACGCTCCAAGAGCACCCCGGCCCTGGCCATCGGTGCGTGCTTACGAAGAGAGACGGACCGGGGACGTGCACGCGTGCGAGCGTGGGTGCGCGCAGAGGAGAACTTCTCCCTGCCACGCAGACGTATACCGGTGTGTTCCTGTTTGCGCAGGGGCTTCAGGCTTTGGTTTTGCGCCCGTGCCCGCCTGGCGTGGGCGCGCACCTCCTTGCGGCGCGGGTTTGGTGCCTCGGTGGCTGTGCTGGGTTCGCGCGGGCTCAGCCAGCTTGTTTCTTTGCGCGCCCACGGGTGTGCCGAGCCGCCGGTGAGGCTGCCTGGGGAGGGGTTTATGTGTTTGTGGCTCGGGGGGGTGTCCCTGCGAATGCCTCGAGCTGTGTGAGAAGGAGGGATTTTGTTTTTCCCTGAACGCTCTGCTTTTCACCTTGCGGTGCAATTAATTCGCCAGGAGGCCATCGCTAGTTCCCGGGGTGGGCTGATGGGGACCTCGCCACCGTCACCAGCAGCCGCCCCACCAACTGCACGGGGACTTCCCAGCGACTGCAGCTCCCTCTTCTCCTCATTTCTCTGCTCTCTCTCCTGTACTTCTGCTCAGAAAGACTGTGACCCAGCTGAACTCACCAGGGCTTTGATATTGAGAAACCAGGAATTCAGCACCTCGCCCAGTCCCAGATTTTTCAGTGAGCGGGGAAAATGAATGCAAATAGAATAAAATCGCCAAGGATTCGTTAGCCGCCAGCTGCAAATGAGGAGGCAGGGTGGAGAGGGAGGAGGTGATATCTGGGCTGAGAAGAGAGGCTGGGGTTTGCTGAGCTTCTGTGGCATGAGGACTTCCCTCACCGAACCAGCCCGCTGATAACTTTTTAGCTTGCGTGCCTCTGATTCCCATCGCTGTGCTTTTCCTAAGCTCCTTCTCAGCCAACAGGACCGGTGAAATTTGGGGTTTCTGCGGTTCTCAGGCTGCCTGCAAATTAACGACCAGAACTGAGCACTGGTGAAATAAGCTACAGCCTTGAAGTGTATTTTCAGCTCCCCCAGGATAAGTAACAAGGGGCCTGATTAGGAGGGATGGCTGAGAGCAGCTCGGTGTTTCTGTGCTGCTGAGAAACACAGACTCCAAGGTCCAAAGCTCTTGGGGGACTCTGTCTGCTCCCATGACTTTTTATCGGAAAAGTTTTCTTGTGTTTGGGGTCAAAGTTCTGTGAAATGAGAAGAGAGAAAGGGAGCAGAATGGCTGAGAAGCTTTGCAGGGAGATGGTCACCTGGTACATAGGAGGACCTGCTCCAAATCCTTGGTCTTAGTTAAAGGGAAAATGAATCCGAAGCTTTCTCAGCTCAGCCTGTCCCTCTCTATCACCAGTGCACTAGATCGGTAGCGTTGATAACTCTCCTTTAGGTGTTATGAAAAAGGCAAAAATGTTTCATTATAATCCACACCGGAAACAAATAAATATTGTTAGTATTAATATTGTTACTTTATGAGCCTCTCACCCGAAAAACAATTCGCTCCCAAATGTAGTCCAAGGCTGCTTTTTGCAGGAATGAGGCCGGGAACCTCAGGCTTGTTCAGCCTTGGCTGGTGACACTTTGCTGTCCCCAGAGCACCTCGTGGTCTCCTGGTGCCACGTCCTTCGTCCCAGCCCGGAGGGCCAGCTGGCTCTGAGCTGCTCACTCCTTCCCTCCGCCTCCGCGGGAGGTGGGAAGGGCCCTCACTGCCCTTGACCTACCTCCAGCGAGGGTTAGGAAGCATAATTAGTTCGGATTCAAAAGAGCTTGAGTTCCCAAGAAGAAAAATGTTTGAGAAGTGCAAACCAAGATTAATTATTATTATTACTTCTATAAATTCCCACTTCTGCTTGCTTGGAAAGCAGGTTACTTAGCAATGCCTGTGGAGGTAGACGGGGCAGAAGGGTGGCCTGGCTCTCCCCTGAGGTCTTCGGGCTGCAGTCACGTTCGTGGAGTTGCACCTGCCCAGCGTGGGTGTGTGGGAAGAGAACCGGAGCCCGCGGTCGCTTCCTCTGTGCTAGTGGGAAGCGCTGAATGCCGCTGGGCTCTGCCCGGCGCCCGCGGGAGGCAGTTCAGTACGCGCTGTTCCTCTCGTTCTCCCACGTGGAGGGGCTGCAAGGTTTAATTCAGTCATATTCCTAAATGGGAAATAAAAGTGTAATGAAAAACGCACGGATGTCTGTGGAAAGAGTTTTGTCTTCAGTGAGTTTTGATCTGGATCCTGAAAGAGCGAGACAAAAGCCCGTGATTGACACCCCTGTTCTGCACTAGGGGCCTCGGAGGAAGCTTGCAGAGCAAAAGGTTTCCTTTGCTGGAGGGGGAGTGGAGAAAGCCCAGGTTTCACAGATGTTTTGTTTTTTTCCCCTATCCTATGTGTAAAGATGCAAGACCCTGTGAAGTTTGATTCTTCAGGAGACAGCAGCCCACCTCAGCAGAAAGACGGGGCTTTCCAAACCCGTCCTCTCCAGTGCGGGGCTCCAGTGCAGGGAGCCTCTCCCGGAGGGACCTCCAGGCACCCAAACCCTTCCCAGCCCCTCCGGGGGAGGGGGCTGCGAGCTCAAAAAGCGAAGGCAGGATGAGGCCAAGAGACTGTCCCAAGGTCCACCAGGAGCCCCCCCCGCCCCTCCCGGGGGGCTGCTCCTCCAGCATCAGCCCTTTGAAGGTGCTGGGAGATTTTTGTTTTCATTCCCCCCGAGTGATGCAAGTCTGCTTGGAATCACAGTCGCCCTGACTTTGGCTGCAAGGCAGACATCTCGTTCCCGTGATGAAGACAACGCTTCCCTCGCTGGAGCATCGTGCCCAGCTTGGGCCGGCCGCGGTGCCGGCTCAGCAGCAGTGCGCTTTGCAGAATACCCTGCCTCTGGCCTGGGTTTTCCCCTGGGGGCGGTTTTATTCCATCCCTTTCTCCAGCACAGCGGGAGCACTGGAAATCCCATGACCTTCCTTCACCACCAGGGTGCTGGCTCCGAGGGGAAGCGAGGGATGCTTGGCGGCAGCTCACCCTCTCCACATATCACTGAGAAAATGCTGCTGACAAACAGCGAGATTCATTCTGGTGCCAGCCGACCATAAATTTATTTGCTTGTTAATGCAGCTTCCCCCAGTTCATGTTTTCCCTAACTAGGAGCATCAAAATGTCAACCTGTCCTCAGGGGTAGATCAGCCTCCCGACCAAAGGCAGTGACGAGACTGGAGTCCGTGCTGCTCACAAGTGCCACCTCTCCCGCGTGTGCTCCCTCACTCACTCACACTTATTTTTGTTATCTGCTTTTTTCTCCCACTGATGTATTTTTTCTTTCCTCTCGATTCCTCTCTTCCTGAGTTCTCTATGAAACAAGCGCAAGCTGACACACACCTGGCACCGCGTCCTCTGTCCCTGTTTGCCATCTCCGCCCTGCTCCTTCCGCAGGCTGGCCAGGCTGGGGCACGGGGAGGGCTCCAGCTCGGGTCATGCCCCCCACAGAAAATCTCTGACTTTCCCCCGGTGAAGCCTTTCCGTACGAATGTGAAATGAGACAAAGAGCTGCTTGAAACGGAATAAATATGCAAGTATGCGGCAGCCGGGAGAAGGGCAGGTTTGTGGCTGGTGGGAGAGGCAGGAGAAGAGGACATCCCACCCGGCTGGGTGCAGTCTGTGTGGCTTAAGGATCGTGCACGTTGGAAGGAGATCTGCTGGATGGGGAGAGGTGGCCACGGTAAGGCTGAGAAACACAAAACAGGTCCTTGGTCGTGATGCGAAGAGGTTTGAGAGTGGAGAGAGGAGAGAAGGGTGCTCAGGACAGGGACAGCCCCATCCAGCTGGGAGGAGGGGACAGGAGGAGCCGGTGCTTTGGTGGCCAGAAGGGCACATGTGAGGAATAAAGCTCCCTACTCTGCCCCAGGCAAGCCGCTCAGCTGCTGCCACCCGAGGAGAAAAGGGAGCATTCGCTTGTCATCACGCTTGGCTTTTAGGTTTGACTTCAAGCCCCCTTTGTCACCCCGTAGTCACCCGCTCTAGCAGCGAGCTCTGTGTGATTCACGGCCCCTGAAATACCAGCAGATTTGAAAGGCTGCTTGTTTGAAATTTGCATTGAATGTAGCTAGCTGGATTTTTTTTTTTTTTTCAGCTTGGCAGCCATTTCACACCACAATTCATCGCCATTTCACACCACAATTTATCGCCATTTCAATTGCCACAAACAGATAATAAGTACGCAGGTGGAGGCGAGGGGCATGGGAGCAGGATTCCTACACCAGGGACAAGAGCTTGCAAATACCTGTACTTTAACCTTTGCAGGGTCCACTCCTCCTAAATAGCTGCAAGACCACCGTGGGTGTGACTGTTGGGACTCACTAAGCAAACAGCAAGCCCAGATCTCTTCAGAAAGATTTCCCTTCTGCAGAGAGGTGCCTGGGTGCACGCAGACTCTGGTCCTTGAACAGGCGGCTCGGAGGGACAGAAAAGTGCTGCTGAGAAGTTAAACTTTCCTTGAAGTAGAACATTAAAAAGTTCTTCTACTAAGAAATTATTTTCCTGACTTTTTAATAAAACATTTGACCTTCGAGGACGAAGGAATGAAGGTTTTTTCCCCCTTAAAAATTTTTAAAAGCTTGAAATTTTTCATGGAAGAAGGTGTCTTCCATCCTGATCTCATTCAGTCTTGTACCTGCAAAGCACACTCATGCCACTAATTCCTTGCTTTTCTACGCATGAAATTCACCCATGAAATAAGGGAATTATGAAATGAAGTGTCTTGAGAACTCAGCTTGACTTGGCTCAGTCTAATAAGATGAAAGTACACAGTAGGCACATATATATATTTTTAAAAACTATCTATGTGGTGCAGCTGGGCTCAAACCTGGAGAGCCCCTATGTTGCGCCTCTTACTTCTCTAACCTCTGCCTGAGCAGCAGCTCTGATGAAATAGGACACGCATCACACTAACTCCTTTCCTGAAAGCCAGATCCCTGGCTTGGAAAAGCAGCATGGCCCAGGCATTAGTGCAAGGGAACGGGAGTCAGCGGTCCCCTCTGACTGCTCTGAAGATGGATTTTTGGCGTCTGCTCCCCAGGCAACACACGGCCGTTACAGCTCCTCCCTGTGGGACGTCCAGCGGAAGCTGCAGTTGCTGCTGCGTTAGGATTTCTGGGCCACTTTTCAAGCTCTACCAGCGACGTGTTCTCCTGGACCAGCCTTTAGCACTGCTTCATGCCTTTGTTTCCTCTTGCTCCTGTCTGCCTGTTTAGGCAGTAATCCCCGCCAGACAGACGCAAACTCCGTGGTGCTTCAGCCCAACACTGGCAGAAAGTGGGTCCTCGTCCCTGCTCTCGTCCTGTCAGCCTCTTGTTCCTCCCTCCTGCAGCTCAGCTCCAGAAGACCCCGTCCTGCCTTCCCAGCCCTGCTCAAACACCCCCCCCTTCCTGGTATATTTCTAGGTTTGATGACTCCAAAGGCCATGTAACATGAAGCAGCCTTGGCACAGGTGGTCTCAGGTCAATTTTGGCCGCCACGGTGACCTTAGCAGTGCCAGCAGCCTTCCTTCTGCTGCCTTTCTTCTAGCTCATAACTAGAAACTGGGTAAGGAATGATTAGGGTCTTCTGCATTCGGGTTTGGAGAGAGAAGGAAAAATAAAACAGATACTGCTTCTGAGCTGGGCTTTCCCTGAGTAAATAAATTATAAAATTACTTTAAAGCATCTTTTTAGCTGCATATAAAAGCTAGGAAATGAATGTCTCCTGCATAATTGCTGAGAAGAGCTAAAACAGTCATTTCTATTTGTAGTTTCATATTTCAATAAACTTTTATTTACTTCCATTTGAGTGAATGTTCCTGCTCATGAATATTTTGAGGTATTCAGAACACTGTCCAAAACTAATGTTGATTTTCACTTGGGTAACGCCACATTCCCCTTCAGCCTGTGCTGATATTCCTCCCGCAATGCCCATGGGAAAGCAGCACGATGACTGTAACCGACATCTTCATAAACAATTGCTTTAGCTCAAACACAAAATTAATTTCTGATAGGTTTTAAGAAAACAAGTGAGCAAGCAAACGAAGTCTCTAACCTCTCATTATTTGAGTAGTACATTTATTTCCTTTTTTTAATTTTTTTTTCTAATGGAAACATGTCATTTGTGGATATAGCTGCACATTCTGTTTTTAAATTGAACCCAAGTTATGCAACTTACTTAACTAAATTAGGAAATGGAGGAAATTGCTTGCTCACCTTGTTCTTAAAGCTCAAAGCCAGGAAATGAGAAGGCTACCCTGCTCTTTTTTTTTTTTTTTTTTTTAATCCAAAGCTGAAATAAGAATTTGTTCTGTCAGATTTTTTTACAGGGAAAGAGTTTGGTCTGGCAAGAAATCAGCTCAGCCGGGGGTGTGAGACAGACCCAGTTTTAGATTCCTGCTGTGAATCATGCAGTGGATAGTACCTAGCTTCCCATATCCTGCAAGTTTTTTGGTCCTTCTTCTGCCTTCTGACCAGTTTTTCCACATTGAGAACATTTACTCTTGAACCTGAAACACATCTGCAGAAAAAAAAAAATCTCATTTTAAATAAATTTCTCAATAAATATAAGTAATTACAGAGTGACCTATTTGACGATTCAGGCTGTGTTGTGAAATGTTGGACCCACGAACTCAGTGCTCCCTTTCAGACTTGCCGTACCAGCAGCATCGAACGTGCTTCACGCGCTAGAGCCCCCCTACCTGTGCCTTCAGAGGCAGCGCCTTTTTTCCATTCTGTTTTTAAATCGTTACTTCTGGGGTTGGGATTTTGTCCTGTACTGGATCTACAAGACTCCGAATGTCCCCTCAGAACCTCAGCGCTGGTACAGAATTATGAAAACTTTATTTTGCTGAACTGCCCTGTCCCACAGGAGGCACTTGAGTTCCTGGAGGGATAAATACACGATTCCATTCCCATCCGTCGGCTGAGCTGCAGTGATCGACTCTCTGCCGGGTGTTAGCCCGGTGCCACTATGGAGCAGCTCCTGTTAGCTCAGACCCCTTCCCAGAGCTTCGTCCCACTTTCCTTGCCAATCAAGCTAATGCATTTCACTTTCCCGGAGAGCAGGATCACCAGCAAGCCACTGCCTCATGGAGGCTCGGGAACCCGGTTGCTTCAGAGGATATGTCCCATGTTGCTGATGGGTGGCTTCTGATGGAGAGTTGGTTTTTTTTCCTGTGGGGTGGAGACCTGAATTTTGGGAATCTGGAGTGAAACCAGCTCAGCGGAATAGGAAAGTGGTGCGAGAAGATGCTTTGAGTGGAGTTATTCTGTGCACTTAATTTTTTTTCCCAAGGAACCAGTGCGGGAGCACCTGAGGGTCGCCCCAGCTTTTGCAGGGCTGGCAGTGGGGAGTGGAATGGGGGGAGCAGAGGCTGCTGGAGCGCGCTCGGCCCATATGTCCTCAGGCATCCCGGAGACTGCTGCAATATGGAGCGGTTCAGTGTGTGATGAATGTTGTCATTAGCGTGCGTGGCACTTACGGGCTTCCATTTATCCTGAGCAACAGTGATTTATGTCCGGGGCACACATCCAGGTAAAAAGTACTTTAACACCTAGGGGAGGGGCCCTCAAAGAGCTTTAGCCTCTTCCCCTCCTCGCCTTCCCTGCAAACCGCTCACAGATAAAAGCGTGATCCCCTCCATGGCTGTCCTACTGCCCTGATGGTGCAGCAGGCAGTCCCTTCATCTGAGAAGGCCCTTTACCCCTAAAAATTTGCTTTTCAAGGTTGCTGGATTTCTCCTTTCCTCTTCCCATCTCTCCATTTCCCCACCATGCCTCATGTGCTGCTAAGGGTGCATTTTTCACAGCTGCCTGCTCACCCCGCGGTGCTGGGGCAGGGCTGGGCTGGCAAAGGGACAGCACGGCCCGGCCGGTGCGGGCTCGGGCTCGGGCACCTCCCTGGCCCAGCCTGACGGTGGAAGATGCAGGAGGGCAAATGGGGGAGCAGGTTTGGCTGTTTAGTGAAAAACAGATTTCTGTCCGTCCCCGCCCCCCCAGACCCAATTAGGTTTTAGTTGGGCAGAAAGAAAACTCAAAGCCAGTTGTTTCATTATGACACTGAGAAAAGTTGGCTTATCCACGTTTATTAGATATGAACAACATTTCACAGAGTCAAACTGATAAATGTTAGGCATTCAAAAACAAAGTTTTTATTGAACCCAAGTGCCTTTTTTTTCACCCATTTTTAGTTCCATTTTAAGAAAAATAGACCATTTTGCTCCTGATTTGGATAGGGAAGCTGATCTCAATCTTTCACAGAATGGGAACTCGGCTTCCTGATGAGCTCTGCCTGCGTATGGACTCCCCAGTCAGCAGTTTAATGCCACTCCATTCATTTACACCAGTGTAAATCAGGAGTAATTGTCCTGAAATCAATGTCACTGTGATTGACCAGATTTTCAAAGGAGCTCAGCTCCCAGCTAAGCCCCTGCTATACGTGGCCAGATGTATTTATTTATTTCATTTACAGAGCGCTGTGGATACCTAGCCCCTGTGAGATTGGGCGCTGAGTGACAACATTGAATGCTGATTGCAGCTTGTCAGAAAATGAGGGAGGGGAGAAAAAGCAATATTTGCAAAAAGCTTTGAAAAGGAGGGTTTTTTTTTTCTTTTTCTTTCCAAAGTGCTTTCTGTTTTTCTCAGTTGACTTCCATCCTCCTCCCCCTCCCGAGCCTGTGTGTGCACTTCCTGCGTTCTATTCCTGAGTCTCTCCCTGCCTCTGACTGTGAGATTGCATCTCATCACAAAATGCCCATGAGGCACCCCATGGGCTCTGGAGGCTGCAGGAAATGAGAACTTCCCCAAAGGAGAAGTGTTGCCCGTACATCTACTAGGGTAACCACTGGCCTCCACGGGTACGAGCCTTTCTCCCTAGCTCAGGGCTGAAGCATGTCCTCAGACTTAGCAGTGTGCTGCTACCTTCAGAGGTTTGGGGTTTGTTTTCCTCAGACCAGGACATCAGAGGTGGCTCTGCACCAGAGCTGGAGTTTGGGGGTGGGCACTGCTAAGGACAGGGTCATGCCCTTTGCTCAAATGTCCTGCAGTTAGACTCCCCTTTGCAGCTCTGCCATCATCGCTAGATGTTGTCCCGACAGTCTCTGACTTGATGATCTTGAAGGTTATTTTCAACCTAGATCATATGGTCTGTTCCACGCCGTAATGGGAACGGGACACGAGCAGCCGGAAGACGAGCACACGGAGGCAGCCACCACGGGGAGATGTGGCACCACATGTGGGACACTGGGAGGAAACCTATGTGGGCTGCCTGAAGGCAGCACCCGTTAATCTGGCCTTCTACACGCACGGTGCCCTTTATTGCAAGGTGGCCTTGCTGCCACCTCACTTGCATGTGCTGTGGTGCTCCCACGCTGGCTGCACGAAGCAGCAGCCTGCTAACAGCCTTGCTCATGCAGAAGGGCTGGTTGCAGTCCTGAGGGTCTGCCCTTGCTGAGAGACGTGTTAGTTGCCTCTTCGCTAACCTCCTGGCTATTTTCCCTCCCTCTCTTGCTTGCGAATGAATGGTAAACACCTCCGCGATTCAGGCTTTGTGGGTGAGGACGTGCAGGGAGCGGGCAGGGGTGCGGGATGCAGGGAGCATCCTCGGGGAAGGAGGACGACGCACGTGTGTTGAACCGCATGTTCTCATTTTGATTCGCATTGAACATGAAAGGCAAGCAGAAACCCAATTAGTAACCTCTGAACTAGCCTCGTGTTATCTCCAGGAACACATGCCATCTGCCAGCTCCTCCGCCACCCCACGGCCCCCTCCCTCTTCCCAGCTAAACAAAACAGGTGGTGGAGCTGGCTTCTGGGCTGGAGACGCCACACGGGACTGATATTTGATAAAACAGCACATAGCCACCTCCACCCCCCAAACTCAGCCCCGGCCCATAGCTATCTGCAGCCTCCTCTCTTCCCTCCCGTCCTCATGTTCATCCTGCAGTCTGGCTCGGCTCAGACGCTTTTTCGGCTTCACTGCCCCTGGAAGAGATGAGAGTGACCCAGAGCACAGGTGAGGACATTTTTGACGCAGACAGGCCTCTGATGGCGGGGCTGGCAGGGTTCAGCTCCTGCCACGGGCTGCTCTCAGCACTTTGCTGTATGCTGTGGTCAGACAAAGCTGCCCGCAGCCAGGGAGAGGAAGATTTCCAGGGAGAAAGCAGCAAATGAACCCTCAGCTCTGGCAACCGAGCTTGCAGGATCTGGGCATTGCTGCGATGAAAGCCACGGGCAAGGGACTGGCAGAGTTCATAGCAAATACACTTCTGACGTGAACAGGCAAGGGAAGGCTTTTTCTGCAGTACTGATGTTGCTTTTGGGGTGGACTCTGTCACAAGAAGGTTTGCAGGGATGAGATTTTGTACCGCGTGGATGTGGGCAGGGATGCTAGGTGGCTGGGGTAGGCTGTCCTCCCTGGTGGGACGTGACAGAAAAGGAGGAAAGTGGAAACATCAGAACTTGGCTGCAATGATGTGGGTGCAGTGAAAGGCTGGGCTCCAGCTGAATCCTGTGTTTGCCCCCTGCTTGTGGAGGTCTAGGATGGATGGAGCTGCTGGTGGCTCCTTCTCCCCAGGAGGAGAGAGCCCCCACTGCAGCTGCAGTGCTGGAGGCGAGAAGGCAGGGATGCCTCCACCAAGCTGCCTGGTGGGAAAGCGAGAGGTCCCACGTCCCAGCTCAGCCCCTTCCGTGAATGGCCAAGGTTTGGCTGAGCTGCTTTCCTTCCCCGGCAGCCTGGGTAATTGTGTGTTTACAGTAAAATTGACAGATGGGAGTTTCAGCGTTTTGCAGAGGCAGATGGTATCAGAGGAGGGTGGGAAAAGTCTGGCAAGGAAAAGCCAACTGGCTCTCCTTGTGCCAGAGCTCCAACATATGCCTGCCTTATGCAAAGCAGCCCCGTTTTCCTCCAGAAAAGTTTGAGGAAGTAGAGCTGTGAATCAATAACCTGGGTCTCCTGTCAAATGCTGCACGTGCTGATGGTCTCTGTCTTTCCCAACTAGAGAGATGCTTGTGAACATGGGAAGGGGAGAGTCACCTACAGTCTGGAGCGTGCCTCCGGCTGCACACGGGGGCAGATGGGATCAGAATAGTGCTTACCTCTTGGTAGATTTGGGAGGGCTAACGACAATCCTCAAAGTCACTTTTCTCTCCTCCTCCCTTCTTCTCATGGCTCCAGCTATGGTGCCAGGACCTGGGTTACTTTGAGGCTTGAGTTTTCCCTGTGCATGCCAAAAGGGTGGGTGGAAAAGAGGAGAAGTTGCTGATGTATGGAGTCGGCTTCAGAGTACTGAGGTTTGCTTAAAGGATCAACAAGAGCAAGGCTGCTTTGGATGTGTTTTGGGGTCCCTCTTGCCTAACAACATCCCGCTCCCATACCCCACGCTGTCCCTGCTGGGGCTGGGCTGTGATGAGCTTGCAATGGGTGTCAGTGTCAGGCAAAGCATCCATCAAATTCAAATTGCTGGGCCCTTCTTGCCACCAAAAATGTAGGAAAGAAAGTTAGAAAGTTTACTGGGGCAGACATCAGTGTCAGCTCCTTGAGAACTGCAAAGGGATATCTGTTGGCCATGAATGACCAGGACTGGGTTGTAAGCCTCCTCTGACAGCAGCTTCCTCCACTGCGGCTGCTGGCACAGCATTCGGCTTGCTGCAGGGCTCCAGGTTTTTAAGACCTTTCCATGTTTTCAATACCTTCTTCAGAGCCCCTGATATGAAGTTGACAACAAGGAGGCTGGGAAGTGAGGAGGACTCCACATTTATGAGGAAGAATAGTAGATTTGGGAATTATCAGGCTACTCAAACAAAAGATAAATCATTGAAAGCAGCAGGCCTTTCTCTCAGGGAGAGAGCGCACTCCCGGGCAGTCGTGGCTGCACACAGGGGAATGGCAGGCACAGTCCTGAGCCAGGGCCTGCAGCCTGATCCTGCACTGTGCTGGGGAGCAGCAGGAGGTGCTGAGCTTTCACCAGGTCCAGGGGAGAGGTAGTATCTCCATGCATCACTCTGGATTAGCCACTGACGTTTTTTAGGCCAGTCACGAATAGTTTAAACCGCCGAAACCTTCAATGGGAGTTCAAGGGAGCCTGCTGCAGAAGGAAAAGTGAGGTGGATTAATTGAGGAAGAGGAGCTGGCAGCCAGGTGAGCGAGGAGTTAAGCCCTCGCCTTCCCCGTGGGACCGCTCCCTGCAGGCGCTTTGCTGTGCCTGAAGCCTGGGATTTACAACCCGGCGTGCAGGATGCGGCCAAGCTTCTGCATCCCGTCTGGGTGGCTGGCGTTTGGAACACGGAGAAAAACGGCCAGCCTGAACGTGCCCCTTTCTCTCAGAAAGCACACTTAACGGCAGTGAAATGAGCCGCCTGTGCCAGAGCACCCTGTGCAGCGGGGAGGCTGAGAGCCCGTTTGTCACAGGTCTGGGCCACCTCTGATGAAAGGGGCACAGAGGTCCTGGTTCGCTCTGTGTGCTGGCGGCTCGGGGAAGCTTTGGCGGTGGGAGGTGAGGAGAGGGAGGCCGGTGCTGCAGCCTCGCTCTTCCTTTCCTTCCTGCTCACGCCAGGGCCCCGGTCCTCGGGCAGGAAACAGCGCGGTGCTCCCTGGGGAGCGGCCGGGCGGCCTTCTCCTCTCCCCACGTGGCGGGCAGGACGGGCAGGCTGACACCCCTTTGCCAAGCCTCTGGTCAGAGCTGTGGGGTGTTAGCAGAGAAAGAGCATCAAGACCCCGTCTGCAGAGGAAAGCAAGGTTCAGCCCACTCCTGCTGAGACCCCCAGCGCAGGACGGGGTGGAGGGGGCTACGTCAGCAGACAGCCCAAGGAGCAGCGGGTGATGCATCAAAAATATTACAGCTTCACACGGGGCGTCTCGAACACGGGGATGAGGGCCTCTCTGCAGGACAGCGGTCCTGCAGCACTGCCCGTGCTCCTACCTACAGCAAAGTCCCCCGGGCATTTCAGCCGCCCTTAGGTGCTCATCACAGCTTCTGAGGCTCAAAGCCGTTCCACGGCGCTGTGCCCGGCAACGCACACGAGCACATTTGTTCTGCGCAGAACGAGCTGGGGCGGTGAGGAGAAGGGGAGCGTGGGAGCAGAAGGGGAGCTGGAGGAGAGCAGGGAACTCTTCAGGTCGTGCTTGACTTACAAGGCCAGAGTCATCCTGTTTGATGAAACCCTGCTGCATTCAGTGCTGAATAGTGCCCTTGAAGGATGGCTCTTTCTCAGCGGCGAGGTGGATATCTCGCAGCCAAACAGCTCCAGCCCAGGCTCATCCCACTGGGTGCTTTCAGCAGCCACTGCATGCAGCAGTTCCAGCGTGGCCGTCACGCTGGGGCACCCAGGAAGGGTGACCACCCAGAAACAGTGACGCGTGCCCACCTTACTCGTCGGGACAGCAGCAATCCTGAACTGGCTGGGGATGCTGTGAGCACCCCACGCTGCAGCAGCGCAGGTGAGGGGCGCAGAGGCACAGCCCCAGTGCCAGCGGCGGAGGTGACGAGGCACTGCCCTGCAGCTAGCAAGTGCCTGCGCTCGGCTCCTGGCTCGGAAGCCCTGCTTCCCCACGGCCCTGGTGGTGGATCCGGCGCTCTGGCTGTCTGATCCGCTGCTATCCGTGCTGTTATCTGTCCTTTCGCCTCTTTCTCACCTCTGGCTTTTTTCCCCCCTCCTTTCTATTCTCCTCTTATTGTCCTTATCTGGTAGGACCCTATTACCTGCTTTTATCTGCAAAAGCGTCTAATCTCTGACAGCACCTGGCGCTTGGCTGGATGTGGACAAAACACATCAGCTCTAGTTTTTGTATTATTTATTTTTTTATGTGAGATTTTAAACTGCCTTTCAGCTCTTGGGATCCCTCTCACTCCTTGTTTAACTTTGCAGCAAGGCTTTTGCCTCTCCGCTCTTGCAGGAAGAGGATGAAGGACCAGCTTGTGTATGCACGGGTCCCGCTCCCTGTCCATTCGGATGAATACGTGTCAGCCCTCGGAGTCCGGATTAGCTGATCAAAGGGCTCGGGATGCGTCTATAAGCACACGGCATCTGAAGGCAGGAGGTGGAGAGGTGCCACAGGTAAATCCTTGCCTGCACTTTCCAAAACCAGGACACAGTCGCTGCTACTCAGTGACCTTGGAGAAAGCACTTTCGTTTCTCCTTCAGGCTGCCGGTGCTTTGGGAACAAGAACAGTCTCTCATTACAGACGTGCATATAAATATATCATTTAGCACAGTGGTGGGCGTCTTTACTGCTATTACAGTAACAACCTGTCTCCCCCTCCTATCTCCATCTGAGAAGAGAGAAGTGCTTCCCTGTCTCTGGTTATGATTAACAGGATGGGGTTTGCTGCTGGGTTTTGATCAGAGAAAGGACTCTGTCTTTTCCTTTTTTTCCTTTTTTTGAAAACGGGTTTGGCACTGGTGCCCAAAGCCAGGCTGAAGCCTGCAGAGTGCTGGTTGTTCTCCGTTCACAAGGCAGATACGCGGCAGGTGGAGCAGCCCCGATCTCCTCGTGAGCTGCCTGCTCACCAGATCTCACCTTTCTCCCCCTTTTGGTAAAGACATCTCTAACGTTTGAGCAAGGGGAAGGTAGGTGGCCTGAGGGACCTCCTGCTCCCTTCTCGTGCCACCAGGTCTGGGTCCTTCCACCAAGCGGTGCCTCAGTTTCCCTGCATATAGCATGATAGCATTGGTCTATTATCAAACTCTCCTGGAGAAAACCATTGCTCAGGAGTGAGCCTGCTGCTCTTGGCTTGACCTTGGGTCTTCAGAGCTGCACTGCTGGACCCAAACGACTGCTGCCTCTCCTGCTGACCCCACCGGGAAAGCAGCACAGTGAGAAAGGGATTGAAAGGCGCCGGCAGCCCCTTTCAGCGCTGCAGCTGCAGCAGCTGCCAGGAAGCCGGGCAGGAGTAAATCTGCCACTCGCAGAGGTGAAGGGTGCATGAGAGAAGGACATGATTGTTTCTGCCCTCAACAGGGGAAAAGAAAGGGAAGAGATGGAAAACTCATTTAGTGGTTCTCAGCAGCTGGAAGCGGAGTTCTGTACAGTGTAGAACACTGGGGCTGCAAAAGAGAGTGGGACGAGGAGGAGACGAAAAGAATTTGAAATCTGTGGGGTGAATTGACTGACCCAGAAACATTCCCCTGGGTCGAATGGACCTGCTTTGGCCAGGCAGAAATTGTGCACTGATGCACACAGGACCAGGAGGGCCATGTGTCAGCAGCGCTGGAAATGCCAAAACGCAGGAAGGGGAAGCAAAGAGGGAGGGAAGGAGAAATACATGAGCAAAGGGGGTAGACAGGCAGGAAGGCTAAAGTCATATTGATCTGTACAAGGAAAACATATTCTCGCCGCTTCTCATCCTCCTTTCAGATGATCCTGTATATATAAAAAAATAATAATAATAAAAAAGAAGGGCTGTTTTCCAAGCCTGGCTTTAGAGATCTTTCCAATGATATAGCAGATAAACAGCCGCTTGCTGACAGTGAAGGTGCCAAAGTGATTTTTTGATGATATAGGCTGAGCTGGGAGGGAGAGGGGAGAGGAGGGGTTGCTGAACGTGATAAAATGTGGAGGAAGGTGACGGGCAGGGCTGGAGCCAAGGACACCGGGCTGACGGCGGACACGGCAGCTCAGTGCACGGCAAGCACTGGGGTAGATGTGTGGCTGGAAAGGGAATGGTCAATGCCAGGAGCTGGAACTGGATTAAATAGGTGGTAGGCAGCCAAGATGCTGTGCCTCCAAAAGGTAAGTAATTTAGGAGCTTGCTAAGTAGTCATCAGACACCCTTAAAAATAACCAGGACCCCAGTGCATTGCTCTTGGCCTGATTCCCATCACATATTGGAAGAAAACTGATTATTTGGCTGGAAGTTCACCCCTGAGGAGGCAAATGCTCATCATTATTCATGGCTCTCCCACTTTTCAGGCACTTGTCATCCAGCCAGATGAGGAACCAAAACACAAGGTGCTTGGCCAATTGCTCACAGCAGTGGAGGAGAGTACCAATAGTGCCTACACTCCATGGGGACTGGAGTAGGTGCTTCTCTGAAGAAAAAAACAGCTTTGATATCACTGCAACCCCTGGCTTCAGGAATGGAAGATGCTTCTGCAGGCCTGAATATGTGTGACGGTGTCTGTGTCCATGGCCGCAGTGGGCTGAGAGGTGGAAGGCAGAAGATTCGAGCATTGTTGCTCACCAAATCCAGCAGCCCTTCAAGAATCCAGCTGCACAATGTCCCCAGGACAAAGAAGACGGCTGTCTTTCATGTAGCTTTTCTAAGTAATTGAATTTTCTATGTACTTTTCATGTAATTGTAGCTCAGTCTCAGACAAATAAGGAAAAGCAACAGAGGAAGGAAAATAGTCCAGCAGGAAGGTGGGAGAAGGTGGAGTGATTCCCAAGCGGAGCACAGGAGCTGGAGGCAGTATCTCAGGCAGGAACAAATATGGTCTAAAGTGTGTCTGTGGTCCAAGATTTAGGATCATTGTTAAAGAACTAAAAGGATCTGTGAAAGAACCTCTGAAGAGGCAAAGGGACCTATCTGCTAAGCACTTCTGGGTAGTTCTAGGAGATCTCACTCCTGCAAAGACTACAACATCATTCCGAGCTCTGTCCCACACAGAAAACAGGGTCTTTGCTCAGCACCGCCCCAGGTCAGGATCCTCAGCTGAGCGCAGACGTCTTCATTTCAGGAACAGACACAAGCCACGTTACAAATCTTCTACCACTTGCAGTCCTGGGGTGTTTTGTTTCTTGCATAATGCATGCTGGGTGTGGGGTAAATGGGACAGACACAGAACCGAGCCCTCACCCCAACGTGACCGGAGGACAAAGCCGTAACTCCTCTCTGCAGGGCGGCTGGTCCCTGACACTAGCATGGCAGGCAACAAACTTGTGAGAAGCACATTAGGAGCAAAGAAGGGATTTCTGTGGGGTCCTGGGCTCCATCACAAGCCCTGCATTTTCCCAATTCATTTGGGCAATTGAATTCCACCTCCCTTGCCTCAGCACTCCCAGCTGTTTGATGGAGCTGAGTGCTTCTCTCCGTACAGCACTCTGAGATATTCCCATGAAAGGCTGTGTATAACTGTGAAGTATTATTATTGCACACCTTTTGGAAAGTGCCTTGAGACGTCTTGGAATGATAAGGTGCTATAAGGCAGAGAAGTTGTGCAGAGATAAATTCACTGTGAAATGTGTTTTGCTAGAGACATTTATGTAGCATATCATCTTATCAAGGAACTCTGCCCAAGAAACAAATTCTCATGCCTGTATAAAGAGACTATAATTGAACTGTTGACTCACAGTTTTGGGAAAAGACAGAGTTGGGGAAATTTTCCAGGGCCTCTAGGACCCCAAGGAGGAATATAATTAAGAAAGACATAATTGGAAACCTAAAGCAACCACATCCACCTAGACCAAGTGCTGAAACAGCAAGCTGGAATAGCTGGGCTGAGCCTGAATTGCAAAGCAGATGGCTGAGGATTTGTAGGTCAGTAGCTCTTGGATCAGCTGGGCCAAGATGGGGTCAGGGTACCATATGGATGAAGGGCAAAAAAGACAGCATATCTGAGCAAGCCATGCACTCTGCTTGCCCAGAAAGATCATTCAGAAGCAGGACAAACGCTCATGCAGTTTTTCTCATATTCTCAACAAGATAATGAGTCCCAGGCTTCCTCAGTGGCACTGGGGCTAGTATAGGCATGGGATATTTGAGGTCACAGAGCCAAGAAAGGAACAGAGTCCATTAACAATACTTTGTGAGCTTTAAGGCTGCCCTGTTCCAAGTTTGGGTTAGCCCTGCCAGCTTTTGCGGTAGATTTGGTTTAGGAACTGGTTTTCCTCCTCGGTGAGGATCTTTATGATTTCAACCTTTTATTTTTTTTCCTCTCCAGCATTACAATGAACGTATTTTGAGAGAAATGATCAGAAAGCAGAGGGGAAAACCTTCTTTTTATCTCTAACCTCTGATTTATGGCACCCTGGTTAGGGTATAGCCTTCAGATAGGGGAAGTGCCATGCTGAGGACCCTGTTGTGGATTGCTTAGCCTGGGTTTCTTCTTGGTGCCCAAGCTCACCAGATTAGCCAGAGCACCAGCAAACCCCTGTGTCCAGCTGTAGCTCCTTTCCCTAGGCCAGAAGAGGTAGCGGAGCAGACGTAACTCTCCAGCTCAGAAGCTGAGCCCATGATCCCACGTCACTGCAGCTGATCTCTATTTTCCTTAAACTCTACAGACAGCATCTTCAGAACTTAATTTGATTTTGATTGATTTTTTGAAACTTGAAACACTTCTAAACTAATTTTCAGTATATTACGCTTGTCAACTCTTAAAGATTTTGTCAGTAAGAATTTGCTGAACAGACACAGTAATTTTGTTTCTCATTTTGGCAGATCACCCCTAAAGAGTAAAGTGGGCAGGAGGGGGTGTTATTATAGCTGCAGTTATTAGAATATACGTTGCAATTACCCTGCTCCTATTTATGGGTCGTTTCAGAGCAATTTCTGAGAGCAGCCACTAGGAGCTCAAGGCGTATCCATTTGTGTAAAGCTAATTATATACAGCCTCACAATTTGCTTGTTACCCTGCTCCCAGAGTGATTTTTAGCTTTGAGGTAAGTCCACATCAGAGGTTGGGTTCTGTGATCCTTCAAGCCTAAGGTCATCTCAAACACGTGGCCCAGATTGGGAATGGTCTAAACTTGGGTTTATACTTGGAAAGATTGACAGGCTGGTGGGTGGGAAGGGAAGGGAAGGGAAGGGAAGGGAAGGGGGACATTCTCAGGCAGGAGCCAGAGCTAGTTCCAGGGGTCGGTGTAATCTGGCATAATTCATTGTACGCTTCCTGAACTGAGTGGGCAATTGAGGGCTGGGAGAGATGGAGGTCTGTGTAAATTTGGCTGCATAGGACTTCAGCTGTACGGCACATCATTGAAAAAGTCTGTTTTATATGTAGCCTTTTTGACAAGCGACGGTATTTTTTAGGGCAAAGCAGTTTATATTCTCATAAGAAAAACCTACTGACTTGTTTGCTGGGTATACATTTAGGACATCTCATTTCACGTATGAAGCAGCCGTTGACTGGGGTGCAGGGTATCATGCCAGATAGCCCTCATCATCACGATCTTCAGGAAAAACCACCATTACCTGGATCTCAAGGCGCAACTTTCCTGCAGCACTGGAGTCTGGGCAAAGAGGTGAGGGCGGAGAACCACAGCTTGCAGAAACCCTCCTGGGAATGCCTGCTCCACCAGCCAGGGACTAAGCCCTGCGCGTGGGCTAAGGAAAAGAGCCAGTAACACTGCCTATGACAGCAGTGTCTGGGGGCTCCTGCAAGTGTCATTCTCACTGCTGCTGAGTGTGAAATGCTACTAAGTGACTTAGCTGTTTTCCCCCGCACGGACAAAAACGTGAAATAGAAGCCAAGGTGAAACGGGATACCCAGTCTATAGGGAGCCAGAAAAGTGAGGAGGAGGTTGTTAGAAGAAAAAATTTTTGAATGGTAAAAATTGTGAGTAATATCCCATGAAATGAGGTGGATTAATCTAGCACCACACCGCTGAAGAACCCTGCTCCCCCATCCCATCTCTGGCTGCTGGCTGCAGGCACCTCCCTAACCACACCTGGTGCTGGTAGCTGATTTTCTGCACTCTAACCAGAAGACAGTTTGTATTTTTGAGGGGCTGGATTAGTCTTCTGGTGGGTTAAAGAGCCGAACTGGCTCGTTGAATGGTCTAGTGAGCTCCAGAGCTCAGCAGAGGGATATGCAGAGCCCAGACAGAGGCAGGACATCCAGGACAGCATGAGGAGGAGTATAAAAAACCATCTCTTTTTGACATCAGTGAGTTTTTAGTGCAGCTCAACTTTCAGTTTGAAGCCCTCCCCCAGGAGGACAAACAGAGACATCACCTCTCTGAAAAGCAGCCACTTCTGGGGTAGAACCTGACAGCTTTCTGCCCATGGACCATCTGTACCACCAGGAGATGTAAAGCATCTCACTGCGGTCCCTGAGAAGATAATTAGGTTTTCTTTGATTTCTTTTTTCCCTCCTTTGCCTTTTTATATATGGATTTTCTACCTTGTTTATGAGCTTAATTGCACAGCAGAGGCAGGCATAAGAAACCTGATACATCCAGTGACCTCCGTGATGTGGTCTGCATTTATAGGCATGTTTTGCCCTGTTGTGGCTGCTGGTAGCTCTCAGCTCCGTGCTGTGCCTGATGCACCATGGGGGCTGTGTCTCTTAGGCTGTCTTAGGACAGTGATATTAAGTGCCCACCACTGAGCAGCTAGGGATTAGGGATACAAACCCACAGCTCCCCTGCTGGCTGGGGTATTAAAAGCGAATGCGGAGAGCACCTCAGTGCTGGAAGTCCGAATGGGCACGGAAGCGGTGGCTGTGCTGAAGCAATCCTCGTTCGATGGAGTACCTAATGAAGGCAGCTTTCCAGGGCTGCTTATTGCTCCTGGACATCTCAGAGCAACCTTTGCTTCCTCCAACCTGTTGCTTTTTGAGCTGGCAACTTTAACTTTTAACCTTTTTTTCTCGTGTTATTCTTTCTTCTCTCTCATGGACAGGCTTTTCAACTCATGCTCTCAAACATGCTGATGACTTGGACCATTCATGCAAACTGGAATCTTGAAAGTTCTAGTGTGCTGTTCTGAAAAAGAAAAGATAAATGTTTTTTCTTTTTTCCCTTTTGAAATACCAAAGGGAATGGGGATGAGGCACAGAGGGGGGCTGCCTACCATTGGTGCTGGAAGACCTGCTCAGCATTGCTCTCCTCACTCTTCCATCACTTGCATCTCTCATCAATTATCATCATGGATCTGGTCGATATTGAAATGAAGCTGCCAGGGGATCGATAACAGAATTGCTGAGGAGCTTTCTGTATGAATGACGTTTTTCTCTTTTTGTGGGCATGGAGGATGAATTGGAGCAGGGGGAGGCGGGGGGGGGGGTGGGGATGGAGGCTGGAAAGAGGTGCATGCTAAGGCATTTGCCATTTCTGAGAACTTTACAGAACATCCAAACTTAACAGGCTACCCCGTGTATCATTAATGTGCTTGTGGGGAATGTTTTTTCTTCTTGCTGTTTTCTCTGCATTTTGAAAGCTACCACAACCAGCCACAGCAGATAAATACACATATGTGGATGGGTTGGGCATAGCTGGGTTGAGTTAGTAAACATGGGTATTTAAGGTGCATCTGTGCTCATGTGGATTAATTGCATTTTTATTGTGTAAAGGGCGAAGACACCAAGCCTGCCTACAGCAATGGTTTTCACATCCTGCAGTGTGTTGACTCCCTAAACTTTTCCCCAAGGGAGGCATAGACCCTGTGCAGCAGATGTGAGGCCTGTCACAGCAGAGTCAATCTTTGCAGTTACCACTCACGGATCCATTAGCAAAATAATTGGAGGGCCTCCAAGGATTCAGACTCCAGATTGAAAACCACCGGACTACAGATTTACAGGCACGTCACTTCCCTGTGCAGTCCCTTCACAGAGAGGTGAAAGGGGGGATTTCTTGGGCTGAGGGCAGCTCCTAAGCAAAGTCGTGCCTCTCACAGGCATATCCAGACAGTGATGGTCCCACGGTTTAGCATAAATTGGACCATAAAGCTACAAAACATATAGTTACTTCCTGTGTACTGTCTTCCTCAAAGGTAGGTGGGACATTTTCAAGACAGAGCTGGAATTTCTTCTTCTTTATAAACATATATTCTTATCTTTACGGAGAAAGACTGAGATGCTTCCATTTAAAAGCATCATTTAAAATCTTTTTTAAATTAAAAGTTAAAAATAAAAAGTACAGGAGTGTCAGAAACAAAGGCACAATAACATCTATCAGGCTTTTCTAAACAACAACACAAAACTGGCCACAACTAGAACACTGGCCTGATTCAGCCTTGTTTTCCAAACCGAGTGCAGTGCCAGCACAGCCCGAGCAACGCATAGTTTCTGACTCAACTATTTTCAACTCTCTTACCAGGCATTGCCTCCTAACTTTTCATCCGTGTCACTGGGAAATTACAACTTAAACACAGTGATGCTGATCCCTAGAAACCAAGCGGCAGACCCCCTTGTTCTCTGTGCTGTATGAACTGAGCCCAGACCTCGGATCTCACTTAAACACTTAAATGCCGTTTCTCAGCTCCCCAGGAGGCCCTGCAGAGCTGAGCCACCCCCTCTGCTCCTAGCAGGGGCACTGAGTGCCGTGCACCTGAATAGCTCACCCCTACTGAATGACAGCCCTTGACCCAAATACCTGCTGTAATGTTAGTCCCTTGCCTGCTGCTTGTTATCAGGTGCTATCAGCAATGGACGGAAGGGATTTTGTTTTAAGCAGAAAGATGTTTTCATCTCTGGCATCGTTACGCTGACCTCACCGGAGCTGGAGCTGCTCTGAACTCGGCGTGGCACGTGCTGCTTTGAAGCTGACGCTTCCCCTAGCCCTCCTCCTGCCTGCGCATCCCGTGTCCCCAGTGAGGACTCCGCCAGCGCATGCTGCTTCCCAGCGTGAGACTTGCACAGGGTAATTATTTGAAGCTGTCTCCTCCAGTGCTTGGTTTTCCATCGTTTTGTCTTTGTTTTGCTTCCAAGGGCCTACTTCCCCCCCTTTTTTTTTGTTTTGTTTTCTCTTCTAGAGAAATAGGGTGCATACAATGATTTGATCTCATCCCTAGGCTGCATTTGAAGGATATTTGTCTATTTTCAGAATCCTCAGCTGTGTTTATGCTCCAGGCTCCAAACCTCTCTCTCCCTTTGAAAAGAGGGAGCAAATCCTCCCTTTGCATCCTGCCCCACAGAGCCTCCGGCTCAGGAATGCGTTGTTCTAAATAACCGTTAACCTCCCCAAAATGTGGGTCAGTCTACGGCAATGACAGACCTTTCTCCCCATCTTTCCTACACCCCTTTTCCGTACTCATGCCTGTGACAAACACGCCTGTCCACATGTCCCCGCAGAGTGCATTGCTGTTGGGCACGCTGGTTCACCTTGAGAAGGGAGATGCTCTGTGGACCACAGAAAATAAAACGGTGTTGATTGTGGTCACCAGAAAATCTTCAGACCAACAAGTTGCTCCCAGTCAAAGTCCTGGACAGCCTCATTGAAACAGGAGAGGATGGAGGTCTGTGACCCTTCCTGGCGGATCACGTGTAGGCAAGAAGCTGCAGGTTCCCCTGTGTGATTCAAAGAGTGAGTTAAAACATTCCAGGACATCTGAAGCTGTTTTTCAAGGATGATGGTCTATGGAAAAGGCCCTGTTTTTGGATAACCGGCAGCTGCTTTTCATGGAGCCAATTTCTGTTTCCCAGACGTGAGTAGTTTAGTTGCTATTCCCCTTCTATGGCGAAAAGCGTGCTTCGAACTTGTCCATACAGAGGGTCAGTGACTAGGGTGCCCATTGGGTTCAATTCTCTGTCTCTCCAAGGACATTTAAAGATGGGTCTCAGTGGCTCTGAGGGAGCCTTGTCCTTTGGGTGATGGGTTGACTGGAGATTTGGGGGCATTGCTACCATTTTCCAGGAGACTCTCATTTGCACCAGCCCCGAGTGAAGGGTGTGAATCCCTCGGGATCACACAGGAGCAAGAAGATCCTGGGCCACCTGGTCATGTATTTGAGGTTAAACCAACCCTCGGTCATCCACACTGGTGGATTTTGGATAAAAAAGTTACCCAGTAGCCCTAGAGGTCATCAGGAGCAAAGTGAGCTCCCCTCTGCCTGCAGGCGTACCTGCAGGCTCTGGGGCAGACTCGTTCCCTGTATTCCCTCGCGCCCAGGTCCCACGGCTCCCTGTGGATGACAGGCAGCCGTCGCAGCACTCGCAGTGAATCTCAGCCCCTCGCATTAATTCTCTCTCACATCTTGAGAGGAGGGTGACAGCAGCAAACCCTCCGAGTGAATCTTAGCCCTATATTAATTCGCTCCCAGGTCCAGCTCTCTGATCTGCTGTCATCTGAAAGTGATACTAATGCCAGGTTTCCATATCCAGCATCCTGCTGTGCCTCCCGCTGCAGTCAGAGTCATGCTGGGAGAGATCAGCTCCGCTTGAGAAGGGTAAACCAAGTGCTTGATTTCAAACAGCACCAAATAAGTCAAGAGAGAGTATGTGGCAGGGGAGGAGGGAGCGAAGGAATGAATGGTTGGGAACACATTCCCTTGAAAGGGGTGAGCGGAGAAAAATGCAGATGGGTTTGTTTCTCTCTCTGATCTCTGTCTATCTTTGCTGCTTACACCCCACTACTTTATTCCTCCAGGTTGTCCCAGTTCTCTCTTGCAAGTCCGATTTTCTTGCCCTGCTTGAACTTAACCAGGCTCCGCATGCTCCGAAGACAATCTAACAAACCTGACACAAATGATCACCCCAGTTCTGAAGGATAAGGATGATACTGCTTGCTGCAAAGCTTCTTATGTTGTCAGCTGCTGGGCCAGCTTCGTGCTCAATTGCCCACAATGCTGCAAGGCACAGGACTTGCCAAGGAGATGTAAGGTCCTGCTCACCACAAGTGTAATGGGCAGTGGACAGGCTGGGGTGGGCTGTCCAGCTCTCTTGCCTGTTGACAGCCTCTGACAGCCAAACCCGTGTTGGTCTTCCTCTTCACCACGTACTGCCCATCCAGGCAAGGGGGAGGAAGGTGAATTCTGATTTAATTTGGCACTCCAAGAAAAGAATGAAGATACTTCAACAGAGATATCACCTTCCCTTCAGAAAGCTCCCTGAATATTTTACCGGCTAGCAATGCTGTAAAACTTCTGTGAATGTCAGTAAAAATTACTTAAGAAATCCAAGGAAAAACATTCACAACTGGCAACAGTCACTGCTAAAAAGAGCAGAAAGGAGCTTTCAACAGATTCATAGTGATTTGTGGTAATGACTGCTTTGGGCTGTTGTTGTTGTTGTTTTTGTTTTGTTTTGTTTTTGTTTTGTTTTGTTTGTTTTTTGTTTTCTCCCCATGTGTTTTATTTATTCTGTATCTGAGGTATCTTCAGAAACCTAATTTCCGGAGATCTTTTTTTCCAGCAGTTTTGGAGAATTAAACTCTTGAAGGGGTCTCAGATTGGGAAGTCTTGGCCTCCAAACCCTCTTGACATTTCTGACAGTGCTGGCTGCTGGTGTCCAACACACCCTACTGCGAAGGTGAAGCACTGGGTCAGGAGCAGGACCTGGGGTCCCAAAGAAACTCTCAAACAAAGCCTGAAGATCTCAGCTGTATGGACCCTGGATGCCTCCCTCCCCTTTCTCTGTCTCGGTGGCTACCACCACGGCCGGTGGGAAGTACGGCTGAGTGCGAGCGCTCCTCACCTGCTGCAGTGCCAGCTCTGGGGGCTCAGCGGAAGCTGTCGGAGGAGGGACATGTGCGCGGAGGTGGCAGGGAGAGGGACTGACATTAGGTGTCCAGTTCCATAGTGTGGTCATGGCATGTGCATGTTTTACATTCATCTTTCTTTCTGGGGAAAATGGGAACCTGCAGGACAGGGGCAATAAAAAACAGTGGGCAGAGAACATCTTACCTCTCCAGAGTCTCTTCTGATGCCTACCTTGCCTGAGATCTTAATTTCTCAGGTGCTAGGGGCTTGAGTCTGCCAGCACCTGCACTAAGCAGTCCCTTACTCCTGAAAGAAACCTGCTGAAAGCCTCCCCAAGGGCACGCTGCAGAACAGGAGCGGGCTGTCCCCACCCTGGCCGATGTTTATGGCAGCGTGGCTCTCTCCCTTGGCTGCTGCCTGATGCTGTGCCACTTCATTTGCCCTGATGTTCCTTTCTCTAAATGGTAGGAAATCAGTACTTACCAAGTGCTGGTCCAGAATTTATTTGACTTTAATTTGCCTTTATGACCCCGTTTGCTAATCTCTATTGCACAGATAAAGAGAGGTAGCCCAGGCACCATTACCTGTGATGTGGAGAATTTTCTGCAGTTCAATTATAATCTCTTTTTTTCCCCTTGAGCAATAAAAATCTCTCTGTCTCTCTCTCTCTCTGTTCCTTTAATCTCGTTCTCATAATTCTCCCTCTACCGCTCTCAAGATGAGGTTAGGTACTTTTGTGATGTCTTTTTGGCTGCCGTGTTTGTGGAAGTCAAAGCAGTTAGTGCTGGAGCAGAGGTTCAGCAACACGCACGCGTTGTTTAATGCGATGCTGAGAAATGCGCAGAGGTGTGGTGCAGGTAAGACATAAGAACTGAATAGATTAGCACATGGAAAGGACTCTGAGTTCTGCACAGACATCTCTTTCTGGATCGTTTTCAACCTTTATTTCTCTAGAAATGCCAGCTTGATGAGTAGCAAAGATGTTGCTGAATTGATGATTTAATGACTTTTTTTCCTATTGCCTTTAGAGGCATTTTAAGGAAGGCATCCAGTCAAAATCATGCCGCCCCTTTGAAAGGCCGTTCTCATTTGTCTGCAGCTTCTTTGAAAGGTGAGTAATTCTCAATGCATTCTTCTTGGGCACCACTTGGCCCGGCAAGGAGATCTTTCATGTATGCTTGTGACCTTTAGGACTGCAGGAGCCTCGATAGATCTTCGGTGCATGTGTTGTCTTTGTCATGTGGTGGTTATTTGCAAGGGTGAAAGAAGCTTTCATTTCAAAGTTTGGGACCTAAGAAAAAATAATCCATTTCTCCTCTGATTTTCTTTCTTTTAACTCTTTTATTGGGAAGTTTGTTTGTGGTTTTTTTGTTTGTTTGTTTGTTTTTCATATAATATTTTGACTTAAATTTAAACTGAAAAGGATGGAAGATGAACAAATAAGATGGATCCCTGCATAATGGTGAAGATGGCCTTAAAAAGTACATCAAAATGACAGAGTCCTGGCTGGTGGGTTTTATTAATAGTAATGATCACTGTTAAAATAGATCATCATGACTTGGAGATGCTAAGCAGGCTCTCTCAGAGCACTAGCCTCCCAAGTCTGTATTTATAAAGAAAAGGAGGTTCCCGCCCATTAGCAAAAACTATTAAGTGCGTTTGAACCTGGACTCAATCAGGCAAGTAACAGCTGACTGGTGAAGGGGCTAAACCCATGTCCCCTGACTCGAGCCAAGTCTATGAGAAGTGGGTTTGAGCGGCTGGTGCATGCCTCAGTGACACGTTGCCGGTTTGAGCCAGAAGCCCATGTTTACATGAGTTCAGGCTCGTGGAGGTCCAGTTGCATACGTAGGAAGACAGACGGTGGCTGAGCTTGCCTTCTTCTGGTAAGATGAAATGATTTAGCCCTAAGCCATCTCTAACGAAAAACCATCTGAGGGCAGTTTGAGACACAGGCAGTCTGAGAGTGACCACTTATAGAGGCTAGGCTGTTTTTATTTTCCCATGGGCATGGCTGGAAATAAAATCCCTGTGTATTTCAGTGGTTGTCATACAATCTGCTTCATAAAGCAGCAACTTTTTAGCATAGACAGCACAGAGACCCACATACTGATCCCCATCCTCAGGCATTTCATCCAATTTCATTGTAGGATTAACTTCTTCGCCATAAGATTTGCCTATAACGTTTACTTCTTCAATATGACTGTGAGATTTTCTCAGCAAAAGCAGCAAAACAATGACCTGCTGCGTATTCTCTGGGTATTTTAATGATCCCATATCCATATCTGTTACAATTTACAATAGAGCAGAGCTGTGACTGGCATATGGTTGTCAGCCAAGAGAAAACTGTGAGACCAGGAAGCAGATCAATGTTGACATTGTGGAGGCACCTCTGGAAAGAATTAATCGAGTCTGACCTTTGCATACCCTCTCAGTATGGATTTTCATTAGACGTGGTGCTGTTGCCACACAGAGAGAGTCCAAGGTGCTCTCCTCAAGGTCAGCCCACTGAAATTGATGAACACTGTATAGACTGCAGGCTCCTTCGGGCAGAGACCTTGGTCATCTTGGTGCTGCAGTAGCGTGCTCTAGTGGAGCTATGGCATCTGGGCAGGGCACCGTAATATCTAGCCTAGTATGAAAGCCCTAAAAAGCCTTTGAATGGCTGTGTGGAGAGAGAAGAATTTGGATTTGAATTTGTGGATAAATTCCTAGGAAATTAAGCATAGTCAACACCCAAGCTGAACCTCATATTTGGTAGAAGTGGACAATCAATACCTACTCTTCCTGACAAAGGACAATTGGATGGGACTTTTTGTTCAGGGGGATGCCTAAAGGTATGCAGTGGAAGTACTCTTTTATTCGGGTGATAAAGGAACCCTCAGGCCCCTGGTTCAACCTTAGTTCAGTTCCATTGGGTGGACTTGTATGCTGGTAGCTCACCTGAGCTAAGATCTAGGTTACATTCATCTTACCAGCTGGCTAACTCAGGCTAGCCACGCTGTATCATGGCTTGCCACCATTTATTTTGACTGGTAGCACCGATATATTGCAAAGGCACAGCATGGCTACTGCTCCATTGCTCCTAAAGGTAAAATCAAGCCCTTTATTAGTATTTGTTGTTAGCTGTTAGTTGCAATCAAACGCAATGATATGTCCATAGTGAAGCACAGAACAGTCATATTCCTTAGACAGAACTTAAAACACTCTAATAGGAAAATGCAAGATGTATCATATTTCACATATGTTGTATTTCAAGACAATGCCAGAATAGGCATCATGGGTTTGGGATCTAAGCAGTAATCTTATTAATTAATAAAACTGAAGCTATCTAGTAAACAGATACTGAATTTGTAATACATAATTAGTCATCACAACAATTTCTTAATGGGCTATTAAGTGACTTAGGGTGGAATTCTCAGCAGCTGACATGTAAGTATCTAAAACAAAAAAACTCTCTTTTCCAAATAAATAATGGTCTAATTAATATTGAAAAGAACAGCCTGCTTTCACTGTTTCTTGTGTCTTTAAGAACAGAATAGGCTTATAAAATAGAAACCTATCCAGCATATGCTGACTGCTGCCAGAAACCAGTTTTTCAAGAACTGTCATTGAGAGTCATTAATTATCTGCAGGTCCCATTTGCTCTGAATCAACGTCAAACTTTGGGAGATCTTGGATGGTTTTAATTAATGCATGAATACGAGATGTAATATGCTTCTTGTTTGAACAATTATTATCCTAGCACGACCCTTCTGTTGAAAGATTGTGGGAAAAATAAAAATAAATGGGATACTGCAGACCTCTGAGCAGAACACACCTGGGGAGGAACATGTGAGTCAGTGCAGGCTCACACGATGCTGCCCTGATCCTACACTGCGAACCTTGTGTCTGGGAAAGCTGCTGCGACTGCGCACGTCTCTTCACAACATGAAGGCCTACCGAGGAAACGTTACAGTTGTACAAGGACAGCGGTTCATTTCTCTGTTAGATGAGTTGATACTGAGATGCAATGCGTAATTTTTTTAAACTGAGACAGGAAGCTTACACTTCTGTTTCAAATCTAATCCAGATGTTTGGAGGTTTTTTCACCCCTTTTCAATTCAACACAAGCTGCTGCTTCTTTTCCTTCCTTCCTTCCTTCCTTTTAATGCTTCACTGACATAACTGAAAACCAAATGCATTGGACTAGCAAGCAGGACAACAGGAAAATCTAAGTACGATTGACTAGGCTAGTCTCACCATAGAGGCTGAATAAAAAGTCCAAGGCCATGTGCCTACAAACAAATCTCTCAGTGGCTTTTTTATGTTCACAGCTCTATCCTAATACACCTACCTGGCCTCCAGATGGGAGACAGCTTATTTCTGGCCAGCTCAAGCAGACAAAAAGGAATTTGGGTCTTCCACGTCGCTGGCTATAACAGGTGTGGTTTCTTATCTCTCTTGAACAAGGCATATACTGCTGTTCCAAGCAGAATTTCTTCTGTATTTAATAGGCACAAGCTGCACAGTGGAACGAACAGCAAACACTGAGCAGTGCTTAGCATTTAGAGAGACAGATCAGGAGGGTGTCGAGTCCATCAGAGTTGTGCTTTATACCAACACAACTATTTTGGACAGGGAAACAGTTGTTTTTTGATTCACATAGTTTCTTTGTCTTCCCAGTGATGTCAAAAAAGTTGTTTGGGTGTTTGCCTTTAATTTCACAAGGACCACACTTTTACTCATGATTTCACTCAAAAGTGTTATATTATCCTGCTCCAGCAGGACCCTGTATCCTATTTAACTTTCAGAACTTGTCTTAAGCTGCCACATTTTCATGAATATACTGGCATCATCTGAATGCTCACGAAAAAGGGATAACATGACTATGCATAGCAGACAAGTCAAAAACCCAGAGCTTTTGCTTATGATAATTTTTTTTTAGTTATTATTTTTGCACCCTGCCAGCTGTTGGTCTTGCTAATGTGCAGCTTAGCAGCCAAGCTCTGTTCCCTCTTGGTTAATGAACTATGCAAGAAATCATGGGCCAGTGGCTGGCGTTAAAGCTAATAGTGATACCCTACACCACTAGGATTGGAGACCTAGCAGTTCAGTTGTCAAGGATGATGGAGAGAAAAGGTGATAGAACACTTACTCCACCCTTAATGTACTTATACTTCTTGGACACATGCAGAAGTTAAATCTTAAGACTTATTGCACATGCTGTGGGACTGACAAGGATTTGTGGCCTGGTGAAATATACTACTCTTCACTCAGAAGACCTTGCAACCCATTAGAGGTCACCTGCTTCACATGACAAAGCATAGCCACAGGCACTTGGAGATACTAGCTGTCTCCATGCTGTCTTGGAGATCGCCCTCGACCATGGAGTTTGGTTAACAAATCTTCAAGTCCAAGAAAGGGATGTTAGATCTGGGAGCCTCCTCACTTTCTAATAGCTTGGAGAACAGGCAGTGTGAGCTGCCCTCAGTCCCGCATGCAAACATGCCCATGAAGGGACTTTTGACCATCAACGTGAGTCCGTACCCTCTGCTGCAGGGGGTGCCTGGCGAGAGGAGACGGCTGGATATGTGCCTGACAATGCCGTTTCCACTGGTAGGGAGCTACAGCTTTCAGCAGCCGGCAGTTTGCTGCCAGCAGACTGCCTCATTCTCATTCAAGAGCTGAAACTGAGGTTGCTGCCAACTCACTCCTATTGCTGGGGCTTCAGGAAGAGCTGCCTTTTCCCCCAAAGCCCCTTCTCAAACATGTTAGCCCCCTGCTTTGTGGAGCTATCTTTCTCTATCCTCCATTGCTTGCTTCTTCTTTTGTTGGCTTTGGGATTTCTCGCGGACTCTCCGCTCTCCTTTCCAAGCACCTCTTGGTTATTAAAATGCAGCTCAGGATAGTTCACTTTGCCTGGTACATTATCATTCCTCGTTAGAGACCCCTCCAGGGCCTGTGATATGCCTGCACTGACTTTATAATTACAAAGTCAATTTCTAAACAGACATTTGCAAATAAGTCAATTTAAATACCGAGATTTGCAAACAATAATTAAGCAGTAGCTTCTTTTTTAATATCTATATATATAATTAATGCCCATGGGCTTTTCATTTTACCTTGTGACTGTGTAGCTTGCAATTGTTTGTTGAGCTAAAGCATTCTCAGAAAGCAAATCAAATCATTGATGGGTTTTAAAGCTATTTAAGAGAATGCCCTACCTCATTCCACCCCAGCCCCATAAGCCACTTCTTATGCAGTCTGCTGTCCGCCTAACAGCTGCTAGGAAGTAATGTCAGATGCCTCACATCAGAGCAGCTGAGCTGGAGGGCTTTCCCCTCCAACATAAGGTCAGCAACCTGATCTGCCAAGAACTATCCCAAACCACAACAGACTGGGGAAGACCGCATTAAAGAAGCTGAGCAATAAAGGTAGTCTGCAAGCACAAGGGAAAAAGCACTCTGGAGGAGCAGGTGAACATAGTCTATCTGAGGTTTCCTCCAGGGATATGCAGTGAGAGGGCTCATGCCATGAGTGGAGTGTTAAGAGAGGAACAAATGTGCCTGATCCCATCGTGGGTCCAAGATAAGGAGGGATATCTTTCCTTTTTTTGAGACAGGTCTTTATGTTATCCCATGTCATCCCATCACGGTCTCTGCCAGAGCTCTCCTTCTACCTCTCCCCTTCTCTCCCTAAAGCCCTGGGCAGGACTCCCGTGATCACCAGCCAAGGATCACCAAAGCATTAGCAGCACCACGCGAACTAGTCTTTGAGACCCTGTGAAGAAGAGACATGAAGAGCTGAACCTGGACATAGAGGGCTGCATTTCATTTTAGGAGGCTGCTTGCTTTTCACCCTGATGGCTCTACCTCATTCAGATGCTCTATGTAAAGGCTGCAGCACTGTTCCTGTATGCCTTGTTAACCTGGGGCTATTCCCACCTCTCTAGAGAAAGCTTACCCATTCTTCGGGATCACTCTTCCCTCCAAATCTCCTTTGTGCCTCCGTGTGCTTTTCAATCTATCCAATGACCTCAATAAGATCTTAACTCCTCCCATCTGGCCCTCACTGACCTCTAGTTTTTCTTCTGGCGCAATGCAGTTACATCTGTGCACAGAGTTTCCCTCAGCATGCAACGGCCGTTGACTGGAGGCCCCATTACAGTCAAGAGCAACTCGGGTTTTTCACAGCACAGCCCATTCCTGGCCACTCTTCAAGGACTCTTTTCTCTCACACCATCTGACCCCTGTGGCCTTCAGCTTTCTTTTGCCACAGATTATTTCTCATGCCCTGGTTTTCCTGCTTTTCTTCCAGTCCTCACAGCAGGAGCTTTTGGCTTGGCCTTTTCTCCAGCCCACTTGACCCTACACTCACTATAGCTTCCTTTCTGGCTCAGGAGTCACTCACACTCCTGTGCCACTTCGTGGCAGGTGGACCTGTGACTTGGTGGCATGTGCTGTCCACATGGCGCTTGACAAACAAGCATTGAGTTCCTGCCCTATGCTCTCTGAGTTGTCCCAGCATATGATAGGTGTGTGGTTGGCGCGCCATGCATCCCCCAGGGGGTTATGAGAACAAATCTCTACACAGCTTTGCCTAGAAGGTGATAGGAAAAAGGTTGAGTGCAAACGCTTCGCACTCATGTTGTGGTGCATTAAAGATGGGTTGTTTCCTGGTTTGCACTTGTGCTCGGTAATTTCAAAGGTCTTATTCATTATTTTATGTTGGTTCCACATTTTTGAGCATGCTCATGTCTTTGCTCATCAAACTTCAGCCAGCTGGGGCCAAAAA
Source organism: Chauna torquata (assembly GCA_013399475.1). Classification (NCBI taxonomy): domain Eukaryota; kingdom Metazoa; phylum Chordata; class Aves; order Anseriformes; family Anhimidae; genus Chauna; species Chauna torquata. Next base: position 34,797 of record VXAL01011318.1, read on the forward strand.
TATGCCTTGCATAATCAGTTTGTTCATCCAAACCCAAAAACCTCATTTCCCAATCCAAATAGACATTCACCATCAGCGTATTTGAAGGGAACATAGCCCTCAATATCATCTTGAGTGACATTGCTGAAAGGAGACTTCCTTGCACCCTGGCACTGTGCATCCAATTGCTATAAATATGAGCAACAATTATACAACCCTTCTTTTCCCTTTTTATGGGTGTGTGAGGACAATAACTTAAAGTGCTTGCTGCTATTCAGCACAAAAACAAATAACAGAACAACTCTGGCTGTGATGCATTTCAATGGCATAACTTAGACATGCCACTGTTATATTAAGTTATAAATATCTATCACTTGACAATGCCAGTACTTTTCGGCAGGGATAGGAGTATTAAAAAAAAAAAAAAAAAAAGCCCAAACCCTGAATTGTGGTTGCTATAGCAATTAACAATGGGCGTCCTTCTTCAGGAGCCAGAGATGCTGACGCAGCTAAAACAAATGTTTGTGTATGGCCGTGGCAGGGACGGTGACAGATTAGGGAGTGCTGGCCTTGAGCCTCGGTGTAATCCAATTCTAAATAAATCATAAATCTAAGTGCAGACTGGCAAGCTGGAGGGAATACCAATGCAAGGAGGGTGGTGGCAAGGTAGTTTCAGTTTCTGCTGTGGGAAGAGGTAAGGAGGTGGCAGAAGCGGGATGACTGTGAACATCCAGGTGGAGAGGTCTGTGGTCTGGATTTCTGGACAAAGGACACAGCTAGCTTACATCTGCAACCTCTCACTGGTCCCCCATGGGATTCCCTCCTGTAGCAGCCCCTGTGTCCTTTAAGCATCTTTGTCCTCTTTGCTTCAAGGCTGAATGTAAGCATTAAAGCTGGAGGAAGAAGAAAAGATTTCTTAGCTTCCTTTCCATCACAAGATGTGGCCTGTGTAATCCATCACCTTTCACCTTAGCCCAATCTACCCTGTTACCAGAAGATTTGGATGTCATCTGGGTCCAGGTCCTAACAAAATCATGTCAAGGTCTCCAAGGGACCTCTTGCTGTCATACAACATGGGCAGGCCCACACACCCTGGGGTTACTGTTGGGCTAGAGACAAACCTGTGCCCTGTGGAAAATAAAACAAGCAGAAGACTAGCCTCCCCGACACAGGGATTCAGCCTTGATATGGAGTGAAAAATGAAAATGAGGACAGTTCAGTCAACAGCATGTCTCAGGAATTAATGAGCCCCTTTGCCTTCAACACCTGATAATTACATCTTTCAATTAAATGAACTCTCTCTCTGTCCAAGTTCTTATAAATTAACTCAAAGTGATGCATCTTCATGGGCTGCCAAAGTTTCCTTATGCCAAAACCTGTGCTAGTTTCCAGGTCCTTGCAATGATGGAGTCTTAGGCCCTGGTGTAATTGAAGGATTTGGTCCCAGTGTCACGGCAGCCCACCTCCTAGGTTACTGTCAGGAGCAGAGTCCCTGGCCCTGAGTTCAGCACTTTGTCTCCCTGTGAAACGAGGGAGAACGAAGACCCTGGAGGATCCCAGGCAGTCAGCTGCTGGTACGGGAATTACTTGTACATGTCTTGAAGTCCTGCCCTTTGCTTGGGCTTCTCACTGCTAAATATAGGATTCCCTCGACTCCAATCACAGCTTTCATGTGACTGTTTAGAGATTAGAGCCTTCAGCAAGGTGGTGGAGTGATTGACTCTGCTTTCTGGGGGCATTCACACCATTATAGGCAATTGGTTATAGTAAAAGGCACTTGCTGGGGAGAAGAGAGACCTGTCACCGTGCTAAGGCCTATTACCATATTTTGCAGTAAGTGGGCTTAGGGTAAAATAGCTAAAGCTGCTGGAGCAAGGACTGGAAAACAGGACTTGCACATCCTCATGAGGTTATAAACTCTCACTCTTCCTGGCTTCAGCTCCAACAGGAGAAATTGAGATCATTTTCACCCCAACTCTGCTCCCAGCCTTGAACTCAAGAATAAGGGAGTAACCACTGTGTCTCACCGTCAATCTGATCTGATGGGCAAGCTTTAAGAACGCAAAAGTATTTTTAAAAAGGTCAAAAGAAAGTTTTAGGATGCTAAGGGGTCCTGAGAACAGCTGAAGCTGGATACATATGTGTCCAACACTGGGTGAATTTTTTTTTTCTTTTTTTTTTACTCTTTGATGCAGAGAAGTTGGCAGATTTGGAGATCCTCTGGGGTCATCTGGCAAGTGACTGAAAGTGTTAGGAGCCTAACTCTGTAAGTTAGGTAGGGCACTGGCATCTTGGTCTTTTTATGTCTGTAGTGAGGAAGCCTGAGGGACCAAGAGGTCAGATCTTCTGCCACTGAGCCATAGCTACACACCGTGGGACACACGGGAACTATACCAAATGCCTGCAGCTCTGTGCCACTTGGACAGAGGCTGAGCAAAAGGGCACAGGGACGCACTGAGATATGTGCTCAATTTCCTGATGAGATCACATGTGTTCAGAAGCAGGGAAGACAGATGACTTTATGTCTCCTCCTCCACTCAAATGAGCCTTGAGATATTTCTAAGGCTCTCAGAACTATCCTGTTCCGTTGCCTTCAGCCTGGAGAATATCCATGCATAAAGTGTGGGATCCTGGTCTAATTCAGTTTGCTGTACATACAAGCCTTAGTCAGTCAGAGAGGAGATGCTGAGTGTAGGTAGAAGGGGTGCAGACAGAAATCCCACTGCATCAGGGTGAATGTTACAAAACCTGACAGCTGCTCCATTTTCTTTCTATTCTCCCCTTCCCTTAAGTAACCAAGTGCAACAAATGCAGCTTAAATCTGGGTTTTTATAAGCTCGCAATAAATCCAACCAGCTTTTCTAAAGCACAGCAGGCAGATGATGCAATCACATAATTCAGCCCAAACTCATCGGACAATGGCTGGGAACGCTGGGGATATATTTTCCTCTTAAACCCACACAAGCAAGTACTCCCATTTGTGCAGATGCATGCCATTTCAATTAAGGCAATTAGCAGTGACCAAGGGCAACTGCAAAGCTCCAATTGAACTAGCGCAAAGGCTAACGTGATCTACAATGTCATGGAGCAGGTTGGAACATGTATCCCCGACAGCCACTATCTGCCAGATCAAAAGGTTGTACGCTCTCTGTTGTCCCCTCACAGACCTCCTACAACCTCTTCTTCTTCACTAAGCCCAAACTATAATCTCCAGTCTTTGTATCTCCTCATTAATTTACCCCTTGTCAGGGCCTCAGGGGAAGATGGAAGATTTTACTGTATTTCTGTCCCTTTTTAACTGCAGCTTACAGCCACTGTACCCTATTCCCCTTCATCTCTTCAGGGATAGCCTGGGAGCATGAGTTAAGGCTTCGGTGACCCTTTCCTAATGTTGACTGGTGCTGGACTGTGTGCTCGCTGTTTGCATGGGCAGGCTGTGATAGAAAGGAATGGAAACAGACTGCAGAAGAGCAGCAAGGGAGGAAAGTGCTTCTCTGCTCAGGCACAGTGATTTCGTGCCGGGATGATTTGGGATGGCCCCTACTGTAGGGGAAGTGTGAGGGGAAGCGGCTGCCTCAAGACCCTTCATTTAGAGAAACACATCTGGGAGACAAAGGATTGCACTTTGAGAAATCTGCTCTGGATTTCTACATCCGTGTAGAGTGGGGAGCTCTTAGGCTTGGAGACAGACCAGAGCTTGGGGCTGTTTTGCAAGTGAGATGGTGGTGTAGACTCAGCTAGAAAATATCCAAGATGATGGTACGTACGATGCGCTAGACCATTCGCTGCTGAGATACAAGCTGGAAGAGGGTTTCTAGAAACAGTGTCTGAGCTCTGCCTGTGACTAATATCCTATTCCATAGTATCAGTATTTGTAGGCTCTAGATTTGGCAAGGCTCTTCTCAGTGGACCCGTACATTTGGACACCATACTATCCATGCTTAGTAGCTGGCAGCTCTGAAACACTCCAGACAAGACGTGGCTTGCAGTCTACAATCCACTTTTTATTGGAATGTGTTATTAACTGGACACTGCATCAAACCAGGGGCAGAGACTGGCACAGAATGCCTCTTTCAGACTGAGATTGGAGTGAGACCGTGGAAGGAGGGACAGTTAATGACAGGGAACTTTCTGAGGATGGGGGAAGACTGTCAGAGGGGCGCTGGGGGGCTAATGCCTGCACGTGCATGTCGCAGTCAACGGTTCAGCTCTAGCAGAAACTGGTGATGGGTTGCAGTGATTAGCCTCTGGCAGCTATTCGGTGGCCTGAGCTAAATGCTCAGGTCAGATCCTGAGAGAGTCTCACTTGGTTCCTTGCAGACTCCTACTTATATGGCAGAAGCCACTAGTACAGTTAGTGCTAATTGGTGCCCTCGTTAGCAGTTACTGCTGAAGAGCCGCTTGTTGAACAGGCCCAAAGGTTGAACTCTTTTCCTTAAAGGTGAGTGCTCCAATTAAGGATTGACAGGCAGGTGGGGTAAGCTACTTGCTACCCGCATGAAGAATATGTAGAAATTTCAAGGTTAGAGCCCAGAAACCTTCCACACATTCTCTTAAAAAGAACATCCTTCAGTTTGGGTATGGTTGTGAAGGGACAAAATCATAAAATGCGTTGATACAGAAAAATGTCTTTAGTATGTCTTTCTGTGGCTCTTGCACCTTTTGGCTGTGCTCAGTTTTTCCTTACTGTTTTAGGTTTTCTTCCATGTTAGCACCGAAGATAAAACCCATGAAATCCCTTGGTTTTGAAACAGCTCAGTAAAAGTGGTTATGACATGGCCACAGGCCTTGAATTAACAGCTGATCCAACAAAGAAAAGAGGTGAAACAAAGTCTCTCCCATGGAAGCTGGAAGGGTTGTTCCTACAGAAATGCTTTGACTCACGACAGCATCAATAACAACAGTAATAATATTGTCGACAAATGCAGCTATCCTGGATCAAAATGGGAATCAGCACTAGAGCCATGCAGGTCCAGCCTAACGAGAGTAGCAAAGCCATCTCAGGCACTCCAGCTGGGGCTGGTCTGAGCAACATAACCACAAATTGGGAAAAGCAAATGCCCACAGATATAGTTGCACAGGCTGCAGGAATTGGGAGCAGCCCGTGGGCCACTTTGCTCTGCAACAAGTGGCCGCCTGCGGAGGTGATGCTGTGGCATGGGGATGGTTTATCTCAGACTGAACCAGGAGCCTCATTTCACACGTCTGATCTGGACTGCCACTCCAGAGGAGCTCATTAAATTGAGCATAACAGATCTTCTTCTTCCTTCACTTACTTGATTACTTTTTTCCCCCTGCATAGAATGAGTTAAAGTCCCTTCATTCCTCATCCATTCTTTCTATTAGAATCTTATCTCATTCCAGTCCTCCCCCTCCTCTCACACACTCCTCCTTTCCTCACATACAACTACTTGCTCCCTCCAGGAAGCCAGTTAATTATTTCCTGAATGCCCCCAGTGTTATTTTGCCTTGAGAACCTCTCCTGCTGGGACTTCTCACTCGCTTATGATTCTCTGTGTGACAAAAGGTTTCTCAGTTTAGCTTTGAATGGGTATTTCTTTAATTTCTACATTTAGTCCTTTTGCCTCATCATCTGCACTTGGGCTGAGAATAGAAACTTCACTTGACATTATCTAAACCATTATCAATTAAATCCCTTCTTAACTGCCCTTTTTTTCCCTTAAGCTGTGTAAGTTTTGGAGTTTTTTCCTCTCCTTCCTCATTCCTGCATACCTTTCGTTTGTAGATAAAGCCCTTTGCCCTTCTGCATTAACTTTGCAAACATAAAACTTCTTTGTTAGTGGTGGGTTTTTTTGTTTGTTTGTTTTGTTTTCTTGTTGTTTGTTTGTTTTAGTTTAATACCACTGCCATGATCCAACAAGAACACAGGATTCCAGCTTATTTCACACCTGAAAGTCAATGCATCTTCTTGGATCTTGTCCAGACGTTGGTATATTTGCTGCATAACAGGTTCTCCAGGTGGGCAGGGAGATTGTGCTGTTGCTGAGTCAGTGGCAGAATAGCACTGGTCACAGATGAGACTGAGACCCATGGCTTTAAGTGACCTACAGACACACGTAGATTGTACAATCTGCAAAGAGGCAAAAAATAGTCCACAAATCAACATTGCTATGGTCCTTCATACAGAGAAGTCAAAGCGGAGACTTGTCCCAGGCTACTGCACTGGAGAAGAGTTTTGAAGCCAGTCTCAAGAATGATAACACATGAGCTTACCCAAATACTTTCACATGGTGCCTCTCGTATTCCCCGAGTTCCAGTGACTGCATATAGAGGTTATGTGAAGATTACAAAGAAAAGCAACGGTATCTCCACTGTGCTTCAGTTTGCTACTGATAGCCCGCACCTCCACTGCACTAATCTCAAGACCACTCCTCTTTACACACAGCACAGAATAAGAGGGTTGTAATCCTCAGAGCAAGACTGAATATGATCCATTGTAGTGGGCAAACCTTTGGCCAGCATGCATGCATGCATGCATGGGCCAAGGAGACATTGCACTATAGCTCTGCCATAGTTCATCCCATTTTGCAGTAAAGGTATCCAGCTCACAGCAAAGGGCTGTTGTGGGTGGAGGAATTCCAGAGATAATGGAGCGGGTGATGAAGACACTAAATGCCTCTAGCAAGGTGACTCAATGGGGGAAATGGGGGTGAAACAGCGACACAAATACATGGAAACTGGGATTTATTAATTCTCATGGAACAATTTGTCTCTTCTTCTGACTTTTTCAGGATTCTTTTCCCCCTGCTGGAATAGAACCAATGCAGAATTATAGTTCTATGAGTCAAAGACATATAGGTCACATCCTTTTGACCCATACATACTTGTCACAACTGGAGGCATGCCAAGTTAAAAGCATAAGCTGCTGAAACTTAACCTAATCGTCATAATTCTGCAACAGTTCATAAACTATCAAACACACACACATGGGGATTAAAAAGTACCAGGAATTTATGACTTGGCACATTGTTTAATAAGAACTTTATAGATCCAAAGGACTGGAGAAAATGCAGGTAAGCAGCTGAAATCTAAACCTACAGCTCTGTGAAAGTTTGTCTTCTAGAGGTTGCAAAAGAGGGAACATTAATTGGTTGCTGTTTCACCTCTTTTCTTTGTTGGATCAGCTGTTAATTCAAGGCCTGTGGCCATGTCATAACCACTTTTATTGAGCTGTTTCAAAACCAAGTCCCAGTGAACCTTTTTGTCATTCAAGCAAAGAAGGAGAGTGCCTCCCAGCTCTGCAAAGGCTGTGCAACCTAGCCTCAGAGCACCCTGAAATCTATCAGCGCTAATTAGGACCTACTTAAAGGATCCCAGGCTGCCATTACCAGTTTGAAATGCAGAGTGGCATGTGAAAGCCCTTTACGCTTGGCTCCTGACAGGAGCAAAAGCAAGCAACAGGCCCTGCTGTGACCTCCATTTACAAGACTCATTTACTGCACTGAAGGCATCAACTTCTTGGAAATCAAATGGACAAATTAGTTTTGAACCCCTACCAGTTAAGATGGACTTCTCACTGGGACAGTGCTCCTTCCTGGCTGGCTAAATGTTTCCTTAATCTTTGTATCTGTGGAGTTTCTTCAGGGAGGTTGGATAGACAAGTTTGCTGCTGGGAAGAGACCTGGGAGCAGGGACGTAGCACACAGCAGGCAGCTCTCCAGCTGCCCCTGCTCTCTAACACCAGGTGGGTACCAGCTGTCATGTAACTAAAGCTGACATCACGATTTTCAACTAGTATTAGCCATTTTCTTTAAATAAAGGCAGAATCCTGTGTTCTGCCCCATTATTGCACTGCCTTTTTCGCCATGATGCAAGAGCTCCGTCCAGTGATGCTTTAAGTGGCGTGCCCCACGTCTCCTCCATGATTCATGCTAATCTTCATAAAACCCTCTCTTTGGGGGAAGAAGGGGTCTCTAATTCATCCTCATTCTTGGCTCGATAGGACTCCAAGACCATCTGTCTATTTTCTGTCAAGTCTACCCAAATTCCCTGCACAGTGGACATGAAGCCACCCAACGATCCTTCCCTCCCAGAGTTCAGCCTAGCCAAAATTGCTTCCCATGCAGGCCAGCTATTGGAAAATGTGGGTTGAGAAATGGGAGCCTTAGCAAACAAAAATGACAGCAACTTGCCCAAGAATAATAACGTTTAATTTGTCACCCTTGGGATCCTTCAGTCCTTATGGCAGAAATACCAAATACTTCCACTTCCCCATCTGCCCCGCTGCCACCGTTTTTTCCTCTGCATTTCTGTCTTAATCTTCCTGAGACCCAAACGCCTATCTCAATATGAGATATTAATATTTTCCATTCTGCCGGCATATGGTTCTGTGAGCCTTCTCAAGTCTTTCAAGGGGAATGTGTATTTGTTGAATGCTTCTCTCCCCTCGCTAGGCTGCATCTGAAAGCCAGCATTAGAGGCCCATCCTCTGAGATTTCTCTCTGTCTCCCTGTGCAGTGTCAATGGGGAGAAGCACTGAACACATTAAACCTTTTAGTGCAGCTCAGGCTTCCCCTTGCTTACCAGCTCCTCGTCTGCTTGACAAATACGTGAGCATTTAGCTTAAGTAAAGGCAGTTTAACATAGCCATACCTGTCCTGGAAGGGAATACGGGGATCATATGTGTCAAGAGGAGTCAAAAGCTGGAAGATAAGTAGAGATGATACTTTTCCTCACTGAAACTGCAATGTGAATATTTGAGATACTCTCTTTAATTCCCACAACCTCCATAATCTAGCAGGGGGCACCAATGGTGGCAGTGACATCATGTGGTCACGGTCACAGCTAGGACTCCCTGTATGAGATCAGAATCCTGCGGTGTAAGATGCTATACAAAGAATGAAAAAAAAAAAAGTGCCTAAATGTGATGAATGTCCATTAAAAAACAGCTCTTTATTATGTTTATTGTTTCCCTTAACTGCTTCGTTCTGGAGGAATTTTAAATCTTCCTGTGTTGATATTGATAAGGAAGGGTTAGTTGAGTACTCTTTTTTTAATTCTTTGTGTTAGTATTTATTTAGTGAGTGAAAAAGTAAACTTACTAGTTTTCTTTTATATTTAAAAACATCTCCTGCTCGGTTGGTGGTGGGTACTTCTCAGTCACGTAACAACAGGGAAGGCCCAGGCCCTGGAGGTATTACTAAATAGACGAGACACGTTCACAATGGAACCTTGCAGGCAACGAACCAAGGAGCTGAGGAATGAAATCCACATCCTCATACACGCTCACAGTCGTCTGCAGGTCCCTGTGACGTTCTGTGGGACCTACGTACCTAAATAAAAAACAGACCCTTTGTAATCTGGATAAAGACAAGGAGAGGCCACTGCAGAAGCAGGAAATGAGGGCATATGACGACCGTGGTGAACAGCGGCCACAGCTACCCAGCGATTCTTCCTCTGGTTGGCGCTGTGGGAAACGGTTGTTTCGTGGCTACGAGAGCGGCACAACGCGGGCAGCACTAGTGCAAGCTGCTTTGAAGCAAGGCTTCCAGGGAATCTCCACACTCAGGGGTTGGGGCATTTTTCTGGTGCATGAGAAGGAATTGTCCTTCATTGTCTGCACAGTCCACAGCCAAAGGTGGAGCTAACCAGTTTGGGTGATGTTCCCAAACCTTACTAACGTTTGGGTTCAGATCTAAATCAGATCACCATTCCTGCCCTTTTTACCGTTTATCCCTAGAGAGGACCTTCTCCTCCACTTAGCACGGTACTCTCATCACCAGGTGAGCAAGCAGCCCATGACAGACCTTTCCTTCTCGAATTGCTGGCTGGGGATGCCCCAGGAAAAAGCAGAGTTTGTGCTGAGAGGAAGCCTCCCAGCCAAATCCCACCTAGGTGCTGTCAGGGTAGGCACACAGATCTAGAATGGGTGACATGGAGAAGACGAGGTCACTGTCAGACTGAGTGTAGACTCCTTAGGGGCACTCTGAAGTCCTGTTTCCTGGCTTTTGGCTGAAGTGACCTGGAGAGTGGAAATGTTGTTTCTAAGGTTGTACACAGGACAGAAAGAGCACAGGCTTTGGAGGAGAAGATCTGTGCCACTGAGAATCACAGCAAGGAAGCTGATGAGATGAATTGATTTCGTATCTGTGAGTAATATCTCCGTAAATACTGCCAGATGTTTTCTGTAAACCCTGCTGACATGGCAGGGAGGTTATAGGGGATCCAGCTCCCCCAACCACTTCTGTTCCCAGCCCTGTTCCCAAACCTTGGGAACCCCCATGCTCTTCCAGCCCCGTCAGTGCAGCAGGAGCAGCGTGGTTGCATGCACGTGGTAGGATTCATTGCACCGAGCAGCTTGCTCTGTTGTGTGCACAAGATGAATTATGACACAGGCCCCACAGAGCCTCTCACAAGCTGTCCCCTCCTATATCGAGACCTGGCCTAAGCCAGGAGGGAGCACGAAGGAAGCAGATGGCAGCCTGGCAGAGTGATTAAAGCCCTAGATATCTGTTTTAATGAATTGCCCACCCAGCAGATTAAATATTGCAATAGTCAGTCCTATTCTACGCCATCAGTAATCTCAGCCTTATTTACGACACTGGGGAAATGCTGTGCTTTTCCCTCTGTCGTGTGTTGTCATTGCAGGCAGAATTACAAGTTGGGATGGAAAAGAGACCTGTGGGTCTTATCTGTTGCTCAGAGCAGGAGTGAGTGGGTACCACTGCTCAGGCGAACCGCCTTGCAGGAGGACTCAGTGAAGGAAATGGGCAATAGCTGATCTTCTGACTCATGGAGATTTCTGTATATATATGTGTCACGTGCAGATTTGGACCTGAAGACAAGTGCAATTTCCATTCAGTTTTCTCTGCTTTTACATCTCTTGTTCCCCTCTTCTCTCTCACCCCATTTAAATATCTCCAGCTATCCCTTTCTGTGTGAGAGCTGATTTGGGAGTGCAAAATCAAATCTTTCTGTGTCGTCCTACTTCTTCCTCACTCCTTTGCTCCTTACAGGGATATTGGCAGAGGAGCTGATTTGGGTTTGCTGTGTTAACAGGACTCCTGTCAGTATATTTTACATAGCTAGACAGACTTAACAAGCACATGAGGAGCTGCTGCCAAACCCCACTACATTCATCACCTGTAGGGCAGAGGCTGCTTTCTGTGCCTCACTTCTGCTTCTCTCAGGACTTCCCAGCTGTGGGGCTGGCAGCCACTTCTTCCAGGCCCTTGCAGGATGCTGGAGAGGAGATGAACTTGTAGCTTTCGTCAGCAGAGATGAACAAGTCCTCCTGGTGCTTTGTTTCTTTTGTGCTTGGGTTAAGGAAAGCACTTACCTGCGTCCCTCGTCCCTGCAGAGCCCCTGCTGGGATGGGTGCCGGTAGAGCAGAGGGGCACATGTCCTGAACTGGGCCCTGATTTCTGTGGGATGAGGAGTCCTGAAGACACAAGAACCACTGAGTCCTGGTTTCCTGGAGACTGCCTGGCTTGGGTGCCTCATAAACCTCAAGCTCCAGCTGAAGCTTTCAGGAGTCTTAACAGGGTGCTGCTGACGAGGAATCTCTGAGCCAGAAATCTGGGGAAAAAACGTTACTTTCAGGCACTTTGCTGGCAGAGCTCAGGGTCTAAAAGCAGAAGTCTCTATGACTGGAGTGAAAAATAGAGCCAGGACTTTCATCTGGGATTTTCTGGAGAGATATGTGTGCTGTGCTCTGTGCAGCTCGTACAGAGGGAGCGCAGCAGGTCCGCCGTGCCTCGGATTTACTGCACATGCGGAGGGACAAGCACATCAGTCCAGGTCCCACTCACCTCTGCTGCCCGGGGGTCCGTCTGCTCTCAGAGATCACATCGGGATTTCCAGCTGCCCCCAGCTCCACCGGCACAACAGCATCTCTAACACCTAGCAGCACAAGAGCTGCTCGTCCTTGCCAAACCCCTAGTTCCTTCTGGGTAAAGTTTTGAGGTGGAAAAAGAGGACATATCCAAGGAAATCTGGCTGTACTGTAGGCTTAGATTTAAAGAAAAGGAAGAAAAAAAAAGCCGTGTGTTAGCTCCAAGCTGTGGAATACCCCTCTGGGTGAGATCCAGGGGAGAGTGGCTGAGAGCCCTTCTGCACCCTCCTGTTACTGTGATGCTGTACTGAGGCTGGCTGGGTGGCAAAAGCTCCTTCGCCTGTAAATAATGGCAATTTGAACACTTGATTTTAGGTTGGTGTTACAGAAACGAAAACAAAATAACAAGAATTTTCAAAATTTCTCCGAAAAATGATAACGGCGAATGAAAACAAAGAGGAGAGACCTCCACTTCGTTAGCTCAGATCACCTTAGCAGTTAGGGCAGGGCCAGATTTATATCCCCGCTCCAAAGCTGGGGAGCCCGAGTTTGCATTCCCCACCTCTGCGCCAGGGAAGGCAGGGAGAGGAGAGTGACCGAGGGGGTGGATGCGCCTGTGCCCCCCAGGTACTGCCACTGCTCCCCAAAGCCTGTGCTGGCAAGGAAGAGAAGAAGTCATAGCAGGGCCCAGAAGAAAAATCAGGGAAGAGGCCACACAGACACATCCTTCCCTGGGGAGGCTCATTTTTAGAACAGACCAACCTTCCCAAAAAAATGTTTGTCAAACCCGATGCCTTTCTTCAAAAACTCCAGGTGCCAATAAAAGCATTTGGATTTTTTTTTTTTTTTTTGGCTAGGAGCAAGCACAGAAAGCTTAGATGGTTGTTTGGAGGCCAGCTGTGCTGTTTTTCCATTCATTCATAACTGCTGTGAACAGTGAGACCAGTCGGTGAATACAGGAGGAACCAGTGCCTGGGTCCGTTCCCTACACCTCAGCTGCATGTCTAGGGAGAGTTTGGGAACATTTCCATGCCGTGGTTATTTATATTTGCCACCCCTGGGTTCTGAACTTTTGTGTGCGTTGGTAATAATATCCCATTACTAAACTGTAATTTATGTGTGCATCATTTGCATTATTGAACAGCTGTTAGCCTCTCTAAACTGCTTGCCTGCCATATTGCATAGATAATAATATCTAATCCATATTAATTATAAATACACAAATTGTCTCCTAAATAAGGCAAAGTTTTGTGAGCAACGCAAACCAATGGGTGCCAAGAAACGTTAGTGTTACGCCTGACACCTCATCCTCTGGCTGTCATGTCATGAATGAAGAAGAGCCCGCAGCACAAGTTAAGGATGGCATCTGAGCTTTAATAGCCTGCAGCCACTGCCATAAACCCTCCAGCTATGATTTCATCACATCTCACAAGCTAAACTGCAGTGGGTCAATAAGAAACCTCTATAGAGAAATTGCTGCAGGAAGTGGGACTGCAATTATTATTCACTACCTGGCGTTTGTCGGCAGCGGATCTACGCTGGACTAACCCCACCTTGTGGTGTTGATGGGGTCTGGCTGACCTGTTTTGGAAGAAAACACTGATTTCCACCCTATTTTGGTTTGAGCCCCCCTAAAGCTTTGCCTGCTGGAGGTGGAAGTCTGGCATAAGCCCTTGCAGTTGGCTTGCTTTCCTCTGTTGGCTTTCTCAGACTTCTCAGGAAAAAGCCCATGGATGGCCCAGCCTGCATGATCCAGGCTGAAAATTTCTGGTATAAAACAGGAAATCCACTTGCAGTCCATGTACGGTTATCCATTCTCTCCCACCTGTTTATGGAGTAATTAGCTGCCGCTCCTCTTATTTTCCAGCCTGAGTACTTCCTGTCTTCTCCCCAGCCTGCCCTTCACTATTTCGGGCGGTCACTGTGCAACACAGCTATCAAAAAGTTCCCTTCTTTCTTTCCAGAGGTGGCTGCATTTCGGTGTGGTGGCTGAAAACCTTGCAGGTCAGCTTCTGCTCCTTTTGGATAGTATGTGAATGGGAGAGTATCTGAAAAGCAAAAGCAACATAAATGGCACATTTCTCAGCTTTTTCTGCAGTGTTACAGAGATAATATAAGGACTCTATACTGCTTGTCCTCGAGGCATGTCTGGTATAAATGCCAGTGAGATCCTATCTGTGGTTAGACCAGTATACTTGTAAAGTATCCAGCACAAATGTGACTCTGATTGGAAAAACAACTTCATCACAATAATATTTAAGCTGGGGATAGCAATTTTTGTTTTCATAATGGCTAAAAATGACCATGTTTGCCCTTCCCCCTGGCAAATTATGATGTCTTTTTCTTAACAGCATTGATTTCCTTTAACATTTCAACCAAAAAAAAAAAGAAGAGTAATTTCTGGAGAACCAAGGCACTGAAAGACCCTAATTGTTTGCAATACAGATGATCACAGGACTCAGGGAACATTCTTACAGGTTTCACTGCATTATAAATGCCCATTCTTAAAGATTTCAAGAGGCAGATTATCAAGCAGAAAGAAACCATCACAGGCATTTAGAAAATGTTTAAGATCTACACAGTTTAGCAAGAGTCATATCAAAGACCCCCAAATCTATGACTGCTCTGTAGACACAAGTATTAACAATATAATGCAACCTCAGTTTCTCAAAAAAATCATAAAGATAGGTATAGTAATTGCAGATTAGCTTAAAGGCAGATGCAGGCTGTGGTAAGACTAGAATTTAAAAACACTCCCATGAAAATTTCCTGCTCTCAAACATACCTTGAACACACAAGCTCAAGATACAAAACAGAACTGATTTGGGAATGAGAAATTACAGAGGGAGGTGGTGTTTATGCCTCTGAGACCCCATCCTGAGATCAGACCCACGCACGTGGCTGCTCCTTGCCTCTCTTTTCCTCTCCTTGTACCAAGAACACCTACACAAAAGCCCAGCAGAGCCTTCCCTGCAGTTGCTGGCCAGCAGAAATGCGTGCCCCGAGGGCCTGGAGCCTGGGCTAGGGCTTCGGAGGTGAACACGACAGGGATGCTGCATGCTGAGCTGGAGCAGGAAAGTTATGGGGCAAGCTGCAGATTAATTAGCTCAGAGGGAAACCTATAGCTGGGATTTGCAAAATCAGAGCAGGAGGATCACTAAAACACACGGTGGTGAGCATGCCTGCTTTGGAAAAATGAGCAAGGTGTATCTGGTGTTAGTTCCTACTTTGCATGGTACAATAATCTCAAAAAGGAGACACATCGTCATGTTTTCTCCAAAAATATCCTCAGGTTGTCTCTGTTTCTCTCAAAGGTGTCTGCATGACAAGACAGAAAGTGCAAAAAAAGAAGGGTGGTGGCCGTGTTTGCTGTTTCTGTTGTGTTTTTCTCCTTAAAAAGGAGTTTGACTCCTGCCTGCCTTGTCTGGGGGCCAGTAGAGGGAGACAAGCCTCTGAGCTTAGTTCATGCGTGCTTGCTGCTCTCCAACAAGTTCTCTGTCTTTTTTTTTTTTTCTCTTCTACATTATTATTATTTGGTTTGAAATATTGTTTTTATGAAAAATAGCTATAAATGACCCTTACCTTGCAGTTACAGAGAAGATTAGATTAAAAATGCTGCAGGGAGATTTAGGTGAGTGAACACATGGCAACAATCCTCTCGTGGCAATAACACAAGCAGCAAATTGGCCCAGGTAGGGGCTGCAAATGCTGCGCAATACACGTTTTGCTACGTGAGAGAGTCTCTTCATCACCGCTTGCATCCGTGCATAGGCTTGCCACACGTCCGGGTTTGACGGACAAAGTGCGTGCATCAGGTTTGTCAGGATCTGGTGCAAAATCACAAATTAGATCCAGAAGACCCCAGGTTTTCCTGGCTCACAGCAGCTACAGCATAGATGGAGCAAGAAGGAGGTGCTGTGGATGGGCACTTCCCTGCAATAAACTTGCCAGGAGCTGGGCAATAACTCCAAGGCTGGGGAGAGCATAGGTTGGTGTGTCCTGGCCCAATTTCAGTCCAAGCAAAGGTATCTGTGTTCCCCCCGCTGCCTTTTTGTGCTCGTAAAGAAGTGGTGCACTGAGGTGTGTGTGGACATTGTATGGTTTTTGCAGTGTGCGTGAGTGAAGAGTATTTCCCTGTTGGAAGTGGCTTGACTGCAAGGACAGAGGACAGGGCGAGAGGCAGCAGCCTGTAAGGGAAGTGCTCGTAGCAGCTGGGGGGTAGCTCGGTGTAGCAGGAGTGAGAAGACTGGTCTTGTGCGTGGGCTGGGACGTGCCAGAGAGGGTACGTGAGGGCTGGCTGTGTGTGTGTGAGTGCGGGGAGAAAAGGATGCGTGCCTCTGGGCTGAAACCCAGCGTACGGTGTCCACATCCCCCAGGCAGTGCTAGAAGCAGTGAGTCCCGTACGTACGGGCTCTGGGCCTTGCAGAGAGAAGGTGCTTTGCAGCATGTCCAAGAGCTCCCTGCGTGTGGCTGGGCTGCAGAGATGCTTGTTAGTGCTCAGCGTGCCTGGAGGGGCCATCTCAGAGCATCGCTGAGGGTGTCCACAGGCAGCTGGAAGCCTCCGAGTGCGTGCACACGGGATGTGCATCTTCTGCGCATCCGTGCACGTCCTCCCGCTTGTTCAGGTGAAGCTGTTTCAGAGCGCGTGATGGCAGCATCCGCAGGCAGCTGCACGTGTGTGCGTCTGTGCGCATGTTACGTCCCTTTGAGCTTCTGTGCACTTGTGTGCGCTGGGAAGCAGCAGCTCTCAGCCTGGGTATCACATCTGGATTTTGACTCTGTTGCCTCCAAGTCCTCAGCAGAAATTCGAGCAGATAACGCTGGGTAGTGGTTGGGAGTCCAATACACCCCAGGGACAACAAAGGATGAAAGGAACCAAGGGAATGAAACAAGTGTTCTGAAGTCCTTGCAGAAACAGCCCTTCACTATATTTTGTGAGCCTCACGACTCCATCAGAACAAAACTGTCGTCACTGGAGGGAAAGGAGAAGTTGCCCTGAATGAGAGTAATCCAGGGAACAGCGCAGAGGAAGAGCGAGCGGGAATACAGGATGGAGAAGACAACGTTTTACGGGAGCTTCGAGCCTGTCGCAACGCTCACTAAGATCAGCTCACCTCCGTGGAGGGGCAGCGGATCTGGCCCTGCGGGGGCTGCCTGGGGCAGCGGGCTGGCACCTACCTGGCCTCTGCCCTCCCCCTGCCCCAGAGTGCCTGGGACACCCAGCCGGGAGCAGACCCCGCTGCGGGCAGAAGGATAAGTCCCAGCGCTGGTTTGGCTGCTTTTAAGGGTGCAAATTTGATGAGATGAACCTGGGCAAACGCCTGCTTCAACTTTATCACCTCTTCAGGGGTGTTTGCATACAGCCTTAGGGCTTCTGCTACCTTTGAGCATTGTGTTATCAATTACACTAATTAGAGGTTTGAACCTTCCTGGCATCAAATATTTTTCACTCATTTTTAACCTTTTCCTTGCCAGGCTCCTCAGTCTGCGCTCAGAACCCTTCCTCTAAAACAAAGCGAAACACAAATAAATAAATAAAAAGAAAAAAAAGAAAGGAAAAAAAAACAAAAAGCAAGCAAGGTGAATGCCAGTTTGATTGGTGGCTGGCTGCAGACTCTGAAGGTTGTTCTCCATCAGTGCCTGCACAGCGAGGACCTGTGTTTGCATGGGCGGCATTAAGCACAAAGGAGGTGGTCAGGCCCTCACCTTGCGGATTTAATCACTTCTGTGCCCCAGTGCCAAGCAAGGTCTTGGCAGCCACATCCCCTCCTCGCAGCACGCAGCATCTCACCTGCTAGGTGTCACTCGCCGTGTGATCCGCAGAATGAGCTAGAAGTAGCACAGATAAGCAGGCAAGCATAAGCTTGCATTTGTTTTCCATGAGCGTGCAGACAGCCAGCTTCAATCACAGCAGTGTTTGCTGAGAGCTAAAACAAAAGGGGCAGCACCATTGTCAAAGGGAGCTAGGCTCAAAGTGGCTAATAACAACAATCAGACTTTCAATTTATGCATCGTCTTTTCGGTAGCACTTATCATCATAGTGTCTCACCACCTCCCACCCGTTAATGGGTTTATCCGTGCAAGCCCACTGTGAACGGGAAGGATTAGCATCCTTCCTGACAGATGGGAAGGAGGGCTGGGGAAGGCAGGACCACACACTGCCGCAGCAGCGGGGCAGGAAGAGCAGACCCAGGAGCCCTGACTCAACAGCACGGCTTAGAGTTTCTCAGCGCTTTCCAGGCCAAAGACAGCTTATCCAAAGCTCAACAGTTTTTTTTTTTTTTTTTTGCTGCCTCTCCTCAGCTGCAAACAGGAGCAAAAATGTACCCGTGATAAGCTTATAGACATGCACAGCGAGTATGTGTTTGTGTTTAGGCGGATGTGTTTGTGAGCATGTTTGCTTGTGTGTGTATGCATTTGGAGAGGCTGATGAAGATTACTCTGGAGCATTAGGTTGTTTTCTCTGCTCTAGATTGTAATCATATTTTCTGCACTTTCGGAGGCCCCCAACTGTTTATCGTGACCCTCCTGGGGTTGTGACGTACCAGTGGAGAAACCTGATCCAGTCTGTGCAGTGCAGGCAAAGCTGCCTGCGGCTGGTCCTAAAGACCATGGCTGAACGAGCTACATTCGACTACCAATCAAGAGACGTTTTTTCAACAGTTTCTTGAGATATTTGAGGCTTCCAATAGGTTTGCCTAAAGACAAGCTGTATATGTTGCAGAGCAATGTCTAAATTTAGGCCCTAGCATCTTGGGAAGCTGCTGGTATTTGCCATGCTGCTGCTGTCTTGGGTACGCGTGATGCAGCCCAGGAAAGACATACAGACCTCTGAAACTATCTGTTCAGGAAGAGGTTTTCCACAGAAGCCATAAAACATTCATAACACCTCCATTGTGCTGTAAATCCTTAGCAGGAGTTGATAACAGTGCATGAATTTTTAATGTAACATTTATAAATGGTTATTAAAACTATCCTTAAAGTAAAGTGTCAGTTTATTTTTAATTAACTGTTGGCTATTTAAGCTCCCGATGGCCCCGGGGCAGATCAACAGTCTAACAAGTTAATATTCCCGATTAACCCTTCAGCTGCTACCTCCTTGCGTGCGGAGGATGGAGCTGCATACACAAGATCAACAGCGGGAAAAATGGTTATTCCTCACTCACCGAAGAGAAATGTCATGATTTCATGGAATGCGCTTTCTTAGTGCTCAGTTTAAGAAGTTTTAGAAGCTGCAGAGGGAGTTATTTCCTGAATATTGAACAGCTATATCAGATAGTGGAGCTGGGTGATTCTTCCTGTGAAAAAAAAACAGTTTTGTATGACGTTGGTGAGAAGAAATTTCCACTGAAGTCAATGAGCTTGGATCAGAGGACAACACTTCACACCAAAAGCAATTTCAGGCAACCTACATAAGAAGAGCAGCAACTCTGTGATTTGTAAATATAGGCTCTGCTGCAAATGTTCCAATTGGCTGTGCAATTTAAAAATTGGCATTGTGAAATTCGTAACTGTTTATTTAGCAGACTATACTCTTTGGTAGGTTTCATCCTCAGCAGCCTCAATGAAGCATGTGGAGAGTGTGAAGAGGAAACTGATGTCAATTTTTAATTAATTCATATTATATTATATTTTTGAACTGACAATTTTTTAAGGTTTCAAATTAAATTCTTTTTCAGCATGCTATGCAGATTTTGCATTTGTTGTTGTCATTGAAATTAGACACAGGGTAAGGGGTTTTACTGACGTTACCTTTTCTATAATCTGTGCTTGCTGATATTATCCATCAGAAGGCTCCTGTAGTTATTCTTTGAAAATGAAAGTCGAGCCACTGCACCCCTACAAAGCAGTTTGGTTTCCGTGAATTATCCCATCAAAAAAGGTTCAGTTCATAACATTTCAGTCTGCTTCATGCTCAGGAGAAGACTCTATCAAAGGGGTTGGCCAAAGAGCAAGGTGGGAGCTGGTCCCGCAGCCCAGAACCCGAGGCTGCAGAGGGGGCTTCTCAAATTAGAGGAGACTGATCGTGCTGCAATGTTCGGGTTATTCATGCACCTGAATGATCATTTTTAGCACTTCTGCCACACAGAGACATTTGTGGTGGCAACAAAAGTGATACCAGAAGATGTTAGTGTTGGCTGGTGGAGTTCAGGTTGTTGCACTCCAGAACAGTGATGTCCCAGTGCATTTCTTTGTGTCCTTTGTTTGTCTGGCTCAGTTATACCCAGGGCTCTCTGGGGCAAAGAGCCAAAGTCCTTCTCTAGCCGGGAATTTGTGAAGCTGAACTTTGCATTGCTAGTGTCCCTAGAGTCAACAGCAAAAGGTCGGTGTTTCCAGACAGCAGTTCAGAGCTTGTTTCTCTTGGATTTATCAAGAACTGCACCTGGATAACACCAGGGTTAGGTCCCAAAAGCTGGAGCACACGGACATCCCGTGCCCGGGCTCAGCTTCCAGCCCAGAGACGCCGTGCTCTCCCTTCAGCCCCCGGTTTCATCGTACAGCACATTCCCCTGCTCGTTACTGCTCTTTGCCATCCATCACCAACCAGTCCCTGCCTCTGCCCTATCACGCCTGTTGATTGAAGTCCCCCCAAGCGAACAATTGTTATTTGAAGTTGTATTTTCCTTTCCAGATGCTTTTCCTCCTCCTTTCCCAGATGATCAGCCTGTGCATTGGGAAAGCATGAACTTCAGATCTTCCAAGCATGCAAAGCAACAAGGCATCAAGGCAGCAGTGACACGGGCAGCAGTATCCTTCGGTAAATGCTGTTCAACGCAGCAGAGCTTCCTAGCGATTAAAGGAGTCTTGGAAATGTCATTGCCCTGACCAAATGAGATAATTTGTATCTTCTGTCACTGGAATCAAATACTATTTTTTTCTTTTTGTAATTAACTTGCGACTGTGGGAAGGTGGGATCAGGGATGGGGGTTGGGAAGGGAATTTTATGGGTAATCCAGCTGCAGTATGGAAATGATGGTTGGGTAATTGTGCTCTCTAAACGAACTTGACTCTATGGTTGGTGTCAGGTTTTGTTAAGTGCCCTGGGCCAATGGAGACTAATTAGGAATGCATTAAATATTAAAGCTCTCTGACACTGGGGCATTGACGGTGACAGAAGAAAAGAAATCCCGTAACCTAATCTGCACCCAACAGGAGTAATTTATGTTCCTTTCTTTTAACAAAGAAAAATCCAATTATTTGGCCTGCTGGAAAAAAAATGTATTTAAAGGAAAAGTTAATTTTGGGGGGTGGGGGAAATTGTATATGAAAAAATAATACAGATGCTGTCAACACAGGCTGTGAGTGGCAGTCCCCCTGCAGTTCTGGATTTGTCGATTGCTTTCATTTGCAATCAGGGGTTGGGAGAACATTTCCCCAAATCCCCGTTCACCATCCCAGCAGCAGAGGGCAGGAGGGGAAGGCTGTGCTCTCCCTGCTCTGGGACTCATGGCAGCGGGGCACGGGGGATGGTTGCGCCTGGGTGACGAGAATTTGTGGTGCTGGCGTGGTATCCCTGCGCTGTAAGGCAGCGCGCGTGCTGCAGTATGGGCGTGCTTACAGAGGGTGCTTTTGTGGTGAGGCATGTACAAAGCCCTCAACAATTCTAGAAATTAAACTTTCTTCCTGTCTCTCTAAGAGAAAGCAGCCCTAAGAGCTCCACCTCCACGCTTTGCTGTATCTACCAGTTTCCAGGGCAATTTTGTCTGACCTTTAGTTAAATGTCCTGCTCTACCAGGCAGCTCATTTCTGCTGGCCTGTCTACTTATGCAATCTAATCAAATCCAGAATGGAATATAATCAGCCTCATCTTGTAACAGCGACTTGCACAAATATCTGTCTCCCTGTCTGCCGTCCTGTCTGTGTGTCTATCTAATCTCATCTGCCGGCCTGACTCTGTAACTGGTATTGAGCAGCTGCCTGCCATTGCTATGGTGACATTTGGAAGAAATGGCTGGTCGGATATCCCAGTCCCTGGATCCTGGACGGAGTACTGGGGTGGAAAAGAAAGGTGGCCACGGCTGTGCACATCCGCGTTGCCTGACCTGAGGCTGCAGCCCCGCAGCACGCAGGGGGCCTATGGCACCCGGGCACACGCGCATGGATGCACACTCAAGACGTGTTCCCACTCACAAATACACCCGTTGCCCTTCTCTAGCCTCTTCCTCTTTTTTTCCCGTTTCCAACCAAAATAAAAATAAAAATAAAAATACACCCTCATTTATGAAATTACCAGAAAACCGTTCTATAACGGAACTTGGTTGCCGGGGTTACCAGATGCTTATCTGCCACCGGTGTGATTTTGCTAGCTGCAGCCATTAGTGGAGAGGCTAAAGAAGGGAAGCGGGGATAGCTGTGCCCATCAGAGCACTGTCTGCCTGCGCAACCCTCACTGGTGTGCACGAAATAGCAAGGAGTGTTTTCCCCGGCAGATCTGGCAACCAACTTTTCCAGGGACTGGAGATTCTTGTGCCGGGGTGAAGAGAGGTATTGGGCTTGGGAGTCTGTTGGCAGCATCTCTCTGCAACGGCCGGGGCTCGCAGCAGGCTGGCACTGAATGTAGCGGTGACCCGAAACTTCCTTGCGTTGGGAGGGGGGGAGTGGCAGGTGGAGCATCTGAGGTGCCCAGAGGAAGAATTTCTGGATTTTTATTCTGATAGTGGGATTACTCTGAAAAGGTCACAGCATGTGTGTGATGCTTCCAAGCAGCAGTGGCGAAGAGAAGGGAAGCCTCACTGAGGAGTTTCCTGGGAAGAGGAACAGTAGGAAGAGCTGTAAAGAAACCCAGCCTTGTCAGCCTGGGGAAGGAGACGGGGAGGACAAAGAAAAGGGGATCATCTGGGGCTTCGTGATAGGCAAATACTCAATGCGTTTATATCTTTCATTTGAGCATCTTCTGATGGTTCGTTATCCATGCAGCCTCCACCTCCTCAGGGGATCCCTGATGCTGAGCTGTGTCCCCTTCCTCCGGGCTGCTCTCCTTGCTGCAGTACTACAGCTGGTCAGCGTTACAGAGCTATCGGCTGTTCCTCGCTCCCCTCATTCCTGTTACAAAATCTACTTCTTAGCCCCATGTCTTCAATGCTGTGGGTCCCCAGATTGCTCTTTTCTCCATGGCCTCTCCCAGCCCTGGGAATCTCCAAGCCCCTTTGGTCCTGCTGCAGTTTCAGTATCTCCATCAGCACAGAGAGTACTTTGCTACTACAATAATGAGAGAAAAAGAAGCTAAAAACAATACTTTACATTTCAAATAACTCCTGACACATCCCTTGTCTTTTTCTAACAGAATGACAAGTGACTTTATCTTGAAAGGGAAGGCAGCCTCCTAGAGCTGTCTACATTGTCAAAAAAAATAATTCGTAAATTCTCTGATTACCTCTGTCACTGTTAGAC
The DNA here is from genome assembly GCA_013399475.1 of Chauna torquata. Taxonomy (NCBI): domain Eukaryota; kingdom Metazoa; phylum Chordata; class Aves; order Anseriformes; family Anhimidae; genus Chauna; species Chauna torquata. The sequence continues at coordinate 57,961 of VXAL01011318.1, forward strand.
TTTTCCATCCTTTTTCATTTTTCTCTCCTGCTAAAGTCCCTTTATGTGACATTTCCCAAAGTGCTGCACTTACTTTGAGTGTTTTCAGCCCAAAGAAAACTCCCTCTCATCTAAAGGTAGGAAGAAAAAAATCCCTGCCCAGAATGAATTAACATGCTGCTATTTGTCTCGCTCTGGTCCCTGCATTTGGATCTTATATAGGATATGAATTTAAAAAATAACTAGGTCTTTACGACTTGTTCAAAATAAAAAAAAAAAACAATGTTCATGAGAGAGAAAGACAGACAGAGGCCCTGGAAGGAGGATTTGTTCGATGCAAGAATAACTAAAATATTTACTAATGAAAGGCAGAAGAGAAAGTAATTTAAAAGATTTAAAATAGTTGTGCGGTTTTTTTTACTTGTGTCTCTTTCTGTTTCCATTACATATTTCAATATTTGCCTACCTTTCCAGCAAAAGATTTACCTCAAGTGCGTACAAATTATCTGGCATTTGGCTAAGGACAATATGTCTAATTATGGCTCTAAAGACTTGAAATATTTTCGACTTAAGCTAAAAGTCAAACTCCAAAAAAAAAAAGTGTAAAATTAATAATCCTTTTAAAATTCATTCCCATGATCGCTTTTGCACAGAACACCTCAATGCAAACAATTAAAACAAGGGGAATGTGAGAGAGGGAAACAAGGGAAAGAGAGAGAAACATAGATTTTCCCTCGTTACGCCCTGACTCTAACCTGACAGAGCCATGGGGAGGCTGATGCGCAGACATCGCTCTGTTGGCAGAGATGCAGCCTGGCTGCCGGAGCGCCGCAGAGCCAGACCCTCTGCCCCACGCCAACAAAAAGGTGCAAACCATGGCAATAAATAACTACTTACTGTTGTAACTCCTCACCTCTGCTTTTTCTCATCCTGAATAACGAATGAAGCTAAATTGAGCATATTAATTATTTTCCCCTGGGGCTGAGGAGGAGGAGGACAAGCGGCAGCATCTCCAGGGGGCCGCCTGTACTCCGGCAATTGGTCTGCGGTTTGGAGGGCGCGTGGGGTGCAGGTGTGCTCATCTCGTGAAGACGGAAGGCATCACCAAGTAAAGAACAGATGGCTCCAGTCACCAGTTATTTATTTCTATAATTAGTCACCAGCTGTGATCTCAGACCTTAAAGAAATGGATGACTTCTATGAAATTCCTTGCACCCTGGGGCTGGGCTATGGCAGCGTGCCGGCCGGGACGCACCCAGCTAGGCACACGCTGCGTTTGGCTCCTTGAAGAACTGCAGTGTGCTCGAGAAATGTCTCAGGCACTTCCCTCCAGCTCGTGGAGCCAGTACAAACATCAAGGACAGTTTAGTCCTGTTATGTGGGAAAGCATTCAAGTCTGAGCTAAATTCAGCCTTGTTATCCTCTTGTGTTGCTTTTTCCCCATCACCTTATTTCTCCTCTGGTTATTTCCCCAGCTTGTCCTCTTCTGATCTCACTGTTTCTTCTTTTTTTATTTTATTTTATTTCTTCGGCTTCCCTTTTCTTGTGTTACGTTTTGTCAGGGCCACACTCAGCCTCCTTTTAAGCTGGGTTAACACGATCAAGAGCAGCGCGGACTCACCGTGCCGCAGAGGCAGCGGGAGCCAGACCGCGCGATTAATGCAGGGTGGGCGCGCCGCGCGGCAGGCTACTGCTTTGGCAACGTGACGCCTGCTACTGCAGCGCCTGTTATCTGGCCTCGCAGAGCCTGGGCTCGCTCACTCCCAGTCCTATCGCTAAGCCTATCTGTTCTCCGAGGTAGGATCAGCAGAGCAGAGGGAATATTTTATTTCCTGCTGGAAGCATCAGGTAGGATAGGTGTTTGACAGCCCATCTAGGCATGTCTAGTTTTTTTGTTTCTGTTTTTGTTTTTAGTGATAGCCGCTAAACTGAAACTGTTAGTAAATGCAGGCCTGCAAGGATCTTGGTATTATTTTCTAGATCTGTTAAAAAGAAGCCAAAAGCACCTCATGACAATCCCTTTTAATGACACAGGATTACTAAAAAATAGCAAAAGTAAAGGAAAAGAATTCTAGAATGGCTTCATTTAGCAAAACTTGTGCTTTTGACTTTAAAAAGGTACTTTCTTTATTTTTGTTTGAATAGCTCCAGACAGATAAATATAAGGATGCTTGTTTCCACTATTTAACAACTACCCCCAAAACCCACACAAACCCAGAAACGCTCAAACCTAAACCTGAAGAAAATTATCTGCCTCGATGGGAAAGAATCTAATGAAATCCAATCAAATCTCAGCTGGAAGAACACAGAATGGTGGCTTTGGGCATAAATCAGAAATGGAATTAATTTTGTGCTTTATTACATGCCTTAAAAGTAAAAAGAGAGCACCCTACACCTGGGAGTGCTGAAAGGGTTGAAATGATGTCCACAGACTGCCAGCTCCGGCGTTCAGACAGACAAGACCGGTTCAAAATCAATATGTACCCTGCTGGTGGTAGAAATGCCCACAACAGAACTGATGACAGAGAAGCTTTCTGTCTTTATCACAATACACAGAGCGGGAAGGTGGACGTGTGCCATGGGTAATACAAAAGGGGCCAGGTGACAAGACCGATGGGGTAGGGGATGTCTTGGGTTTCCCTGGAGTCACTGAATGCTATGGAGAAGGTGAGAAGCATTTTGGTATTCATATCCAAAACACAGAGCAGTTCTGCAGCTCATAGCAATGCGAGAATGGGTCAGACTTTCTATCCACGGATTTCTGGTGGAGACACCAAAAACTCTGCAAAGACAGAGACGGAGCCTGGGCAGAGTTAAAATTTCCTGCTGGTTTTCATTAGTCAGAACCGTCTCTGTGCTTTGTTTGTTCTCAAACTAAGCGGTGATGATCCCTTCTTTGTACCTGCCCAAAATTGCTCTAAACATCACTGGTATGAGCCCACTGAGATCAATATGTGGGAAAAGAGTCTCACTTTAATTTCTCTTTTTGCTGGCTCTTCACTTTCTGTCACCATAAAAGGAAGAACAGAGTTAAAATTGGAATTTCTACCCCAGGTTTTTATCTCAGCTTGCAACGAAAAGTTTAATTAGGCATTTATTATGGACAAGGAATTGTAAAATAAAAATGCTCCAGAGTGGAAGAATGCTTTATTCTGGGCGTTTCCATTGCAATTACTTCCAACAGGGGGAAAAAAAAAATCAAAATATTTTGCTTTGATTTACTGAATTTCCCTGAAATTTTTCAGGTCAATTCAGTATTAAACACCTGTTTGCCTTTAGAGCTACATTCCTTGCGGGAGCTGTAGTATAGCCAGCACACTGCAAAAATGAGGATAACAGAATTCCAGAGAGCATATTCAAAAATATCTTGCAGTCCTGTAATGAGCCTGATGCACTGTGACTCAAAAGTGCAAGAGGAATTCTTCTCTAGAGAGCCTAGCTGTTAGAGGAGAAGAAGTGTCCAGCTTACAATTTTTATGAATCAGTCTTTAGTGTATTATAAGTAAAATATATTTAATACCCTGTTGCATTGTTTTCAAGCAAAGCCTTTAGAAAATTACAATATTTGAGCTGTGTTTCTATTTTAATTGGTCTTATTCTGGCAAAAAAAAAAAAAAGTATTTCTCATTGATTTTTAAAATAAACAAACAAATTTCAGCAAATGTAAATTTTCTCAGTGAGAAACTGCATTTTCCATTTTGTTTTTCCAAATCATCCCAAAGGAAAGTGCCTGAATAACTCAATAACACAAAGAGAACTGAAGGTAAAGGAAAAGAAGCGAAGCCTGAATGCTATTTGGCCAAAGCCCAGAATTAGGGGAGGATTACAAAGATGAGCACGGAGTGATGCAAAACCCTCTTAAGTGAGGCCTAATGATTCACAAATGACATGAAATGCACAGGTTTAGTCATTTTTATCCTATATTCTGACAGCAAGGGATTTGAAAAGTGTAGGAAAAGAATTATTGGCCTAATAAGAAGAAGGACCAAGATGAGTTCTGTGTTACTTAGCATAAATCTGGAGGAACCGCAGCAGCCAGACGAAGGTCTCGGTGAAGCAGCCCTGGAGGTGGCTGGGGTGAAGGTGGTTGAGCGCGGCCTCGGAGGTGGTGGCCGGGCTCCCCTGGGCGCGTGGGGCTGGGGACGGACGTCCTCCTGCACGGCGAAGTGGAGGCTGCTGGGTGCCTCCGCGGGAAGGGAGCAGTGGTAGCAGTGCAAAGGACGGCTAAAGGTTTAAAGGTAAAATCTCGTTTCTGAGAGACTGCCATCGACTCTGAGGTTTAATTAGGTTTTAAGGCATAGATGCAGCCCTTCTAGCATTCTGTAGGGAACTTTCCTGGAGTGAGCAGTGGTCATCAAAGCTGGGAGAGAACAGGCTGGATTTTGGCTTTTTCTGTGGGCCAGCTGGAATTTGGTCTTTAAGAAATAGCCTGGATTTTAGGTGAAAACATCCGAGTATTCCGTGTCATTATCTCGGAGTTACCTATGAGAAGAAGGGTAGAAACTCCTCTCACAAGGAGACCTCTCTGATGCTTTGATATTTGGGTACAGAGTTTCCATTTTGCTGCAAGCAACAAGAGCTGTACCACATGCCCGCTGCAACACAGCGGCACGTGGGGCAGGGACTGAGGACCGTGCTCAGGCACATGCGTTCTCTCTCCTTCTCCCCTGCCATTGAATTCTCCACATTTTTTATTTTAAATTAATTTTATGAGACAAGGAGAAGATGCTGCCTTAGCTTTGTCCTTGTGAACAGCAGATCTTTCCTTGATTGAAGAAATATTTTTATAGCCTAGATGTGCAGGTTAAAGTAATTTTTTGACAGGTAAAATACTTAGCAGCAGCCCACAGTCACTCTCTCCCCCTCTACACTCCGCCCTCTGATTGTGCCCTGCTAATCTCTCTCTGCTTTCGCCTAGCCAGCAGGTCAGAGCTGCTCCTTAACCGCCTCACCTGCCAGGAGCCAGCACGCCCAGCTCTGCAGCCCGCTCATGAGCTCCTAAGTAGTGAAACCCTGGGCAGGTGGAGGAAGGCTTGGGGAAACTTCTTCAAGCAGCCCCATGAGAGAGCCAGCAAGGCCAGGGCAGTGCCCACTGTAAGCCTCTGCCAGCTGCCAGATGCTTTCTCCTGCCAAGGTTCCCAAGAGCAGGTCCTGCAAACACCACTGCCATGGGGCCTCTCTGAGTCCCATCCCCAAAACACAAAGGCAAAGCTAGGAAATGAAACAATTGTGATCTTGCCATTTGTAGGCAAGGAACAGAAGCACACAGAGGTTATTCACTGCAAATGAAACTTCGCTGCCTGACTCATGCTTGGGGAGGTGAGAGGGACCCTGGTCAGAAGTGGCTTGTCCTGGGCCGCAGAAGGAATCTGCTCTTGTGGAATGAAATGTGAAGGACAAGACCAATATGTCACCAATACAGTGTAACCGCCATGAAGTTGGAACCCTGCAAATTACTTCGGGCAAGAAGTTGTGACATCAGCCTTGTCACCTGCTCAGTCCGAGGCAGAGCAGGTGGAGGTAAGACCAAGGTCATCATTTATCTCAGCAAGGAAATGCTAAGCTGAGCTACACGAACGTATAACCCCGCTCTGTCTGTCTGCCAGGCTTTGATAGGCAAATCTTCCAGCTCTAAAGCTAACATGTCAGTGGTGTGGAAGAACACTGTTATCTTCTTATCATGAGATAAGATGACAACCACAAATACCTTGGCCTGAAAGACTCTGCTATCACCAGGGGTGAACATCAATGTGCTTCACAAATAATCTAATTTAGGTGAATAACAGAGGATTGAATGTGGGAGGTAAAACTCAAAGCTCTTCTCAGGCGCAAACAGGACAGAAATTTCTTACATGAATGCAGGACTGGAACAGCAAAAGCATACAAACTTTTTTCTCTATAAGCACATCTGAAGTGATAGAGACAGGGAGTGACTAGGTTAGCAGGCAGGTTCCTAAGCAATAGATACACTAATCATAAATAGGGCATTAGTATTCAAAGTCCCCTGATCTTCCTATAACATGCAAAATGCTCTCTCCTGCCGTGGGTGGGTTGTTTCACCAAGTACTGCACTGTTCTCTGCTCTAGTCACAGCAGGTGTAACTTCCGCAGGGACTTCTCGGTGTCAACATATTTTGGACTGTGATGTCTCTGAGACAGAGAATTTTCTGTTTTTTTTCTGTGTTTCTGTATCTCCAGGTAAGCTTGGGGGGGCTTTTAGAAACAGCACGTAATGAGTAACCGCAGTCAGTCACTCCTCCATCCCTCTCTCCCTGGAGTATTCAGTGTCCTTGTGCCTTTACCCAGACACATTGAAAAGAACAATTTTTCTTGTGACAAGTAAGGCAAGAAGTGTGAGTTTGTGTCTGACAGGTTCAGGGAGAAGCTCGCAATGAGGCAATTAGACAAGGAAAGTGCTGATTAGAAGCATTGTCACCCATAGCAAGGCAAGAAACAAATTTTAAGTAGCATGAGGAAATGGCNGAAGCATTTGATAAAGCAGCAAGTTGTAATAAAAAGTTTTGTGACTAACAAGGTCTGATCTCAGGCTCCAGGGTTGCTCGAGCCTTCCCAGGAGGCAGCCAGGCCTGGTTACCTCTGGAGGCAGGATGCTGCCCTTGCTGGGCTCCTCTAATTTAGTAGCTTTTCATTCCTGCCGTGGGGCTGCCAGTCAGCGGTGCCTTGGAGAGCTCCCCTCTGTCCTCCAGACCAAACATGCTCCTGGAGACCCGTCCATCCCTGCCTCCAGCAGGAGCCGTTTGACTTCTCTGCTTGCTGGGTGCTTGTGGCCTCCAGCGAGCCGGCGATGCCCAGTGTTCTCACAGTGGAGGTGCTCTTTTCAGGATGGTTTGAAAATCGCGAAAGAAAGGCGCTTTATGCAAATCCATTCCACACCTATGTGACTGCCTTGGGGTGGGCAAAAGGAAGCCTGTGGCCCTCCTGTCACTGTGGCCATCAGCTGCGCTGCAAGAGGTCGTCCGAGAGCAGATATTAGCCACCGAGGAAAGGCAGACTGCTGGGGTGTGCAGACAGTGCTGCTCCAGACATGCTAATTTCCAGGAGGGCTTTTTAAAAGTGTTCTTGCACACCCTATAATTCATTCTGAGCTGATGAGTGGGGAGGGAGGGAAGGAAATAACACAGACCAAGCCCTCACTGAATCACTCTTTTTAAAATATGTATTCTCCACTTTAGTCTTTCCGGTAACTTTATGTAGCATCAAATAGCTATAACGTGAGCCCTATGTAACCATTCCAGCAAATGTACAAAGGACTGTGGACCACCCTGATCAGCTATATGAGTAACTGGATCTGCCTCACAGAGTGGTGACAACAGGCAGTAAAATATTAACAACAACACGGTAATAATAACATTACAAAATGCATTCATCTCTAGGACTGTCTCTGGGCTGATTTCACACACAGGTTTCAGCAACCGCTTGCTCCAGGTGCACAGCTCCTCTGACCTCCGTGTGAAGGAGATGGCTGGGTAGGTGGCTGCCGTATGGGGCTGGTGACCTGTGATGGGACGTTAAGCAGCCCACCTGGCTAGAGGCACTGGCTCTATGCAGACCATGCAGAACCATGCAGAAGGAAATACAGTATTTAGCTTGCTCTACACTGCACAACTTTTCGTCCTGTTGTTATGAAATGTCCCCAGCTGTTGCTAGCTCCTTACACAGAGCTGAACGCACACGACCTGGAAGCTGACCGCTAAAGGGGAGCCAGGTGCTTACAGAGACACCCAAGCAGCAAACAGCAACACGGCAGCTGTTTAAGGACAGGAAGTGAGAAAGTGCTCTGCCTTTTATGGAATTTAGGTGAACGGACTGTAATTACCCAAATATTTATGGTTTCTCTTTATTGTATGAGTCACTGAGGACTTGTGAGGGGGCAGACAATTTCCATTTTGTTTAGGGCAGAAATATCCCTGGAGACCAGGCTGATCTATGGAGCTGCCATATCAAACCCTCCTAGGAAAGTAAAAAAAAAAGATAATGCATTTATTAGTCAGCTCACATTGGACTGTTCTGTGTAGAAAAGGAAAGAACTCAACTGAAAAATGCTTTTGAAACCACAATTCCATAAGCATCTGTCTCATTTCAAGTACGGCTGGGGCCTTTCTGTCTCCTGAAACGGAAGGAGAGGGTGAATTCAAATGATCTGCAGCTACGGAGTGCTGAAGGGGGAAAAAAAGTCATTTCCAAACAGCACAGAGTCCCTGCAGACAGTGACCAGGCACAAATACGCTCCTCCAGGGAACGGCGCTTTCCCCCAGCGCCCAAGTGCTTCCCCAGATGATTTGCTCTGCCATCCCTCTGCTCTCCCTGGGGCTGAGATCAAAACTGTGTGACGCAGCCATAAGAGAAACATAATCATTGTTGGACACGGGGCAAGTGGAAAAACAGGGGGAAAGGAGAAGGTGGGTAAGTGACCTTACTCCCCATGTTAGTCCTGCCGGGTTCCCCGTAACTGCCAGGCTTCTGCAGGACACCCCGACCCACGCAGCAGGTTGGGGGAGCTTTGGTGGGTCCCAGCGTGGGCAGGCCCTGGAGGAGGTTGGGCACAGGGACAGGAAATGCTCCTTCCCACTCTGCCACCCACAGCCCCTGGCACGACGGGCACAGGGCGAGAGGTGCCGCCCCCCTGCACGCACTAGGACTGTGTCCACTCTGGACGTCACAGCTCCTTTGCCTGTAAATCCGTGAAGAGGGTAGTGAAGGAAAAAAGGAGCCATAGAGAAGGCAGGAGTAGGTGTGGAAACAGTCCTGACCATTCCTCTTGGCCCTTTGGATCACCGCAACAGCCTGGAGGCCTTGGCCAGCACAGGGCTCCCCAGCAGCAGCCAGAGAGGAACCGTCCCTCCTCTGATCCGCCGCTGCTGGTGGCGGAGCATCCCCAGGCCAACGCTTGGATGACTCCCCGCTGCAGTCCGGCAGGGCCGGGGTGGAAGAGGAGCGAACGGGGCACCCCACGGTGCCAGCAAGGCCCTGCATGTGCGAGGCGTGAGGCACCAGGGCCTGGCGTTGTTGAATCTGAGGATCAACATGAGAGGGAAATGGAGAATAAAGAGCAGTAAATGAGCTGGATTAGAGGAGCTGTTTTACATAGCCCTTCATTTAATCCTTTGCTTTCCTTTCATTGTTTAATTGGTTTAGCTCTTGTACTTTTAATGCTTCAGGCTGAGAGAGCCAACCTCCTCTTTTCCTTCCCTTTTTGTGCCTTTCCTTTCCTCTCTGCATCACATGATGAAATCCCATTTCTCTCTTTCTCTCTCCATTTCTGTCCCTATCCCTTGTTCTCCTTCTCTCCTCCAGCTTCTTTCTCTCTCTCTTTAGGCCCCTTATTACTCAAGCAGCTTTTGTTAACGCTGTCAACTGCATCAGCGTGTAAGTGAAATTGTACTGTAAGTGAAGTTAAAAGTATTTCTATGGTGGGATATTTAATCATTTGAATCCTTGATAGAAGCAGCTCTTTTTATTTTCACTAGCTATAAATCCAGGCTCTATCTAATCTCTGATCTCGACGAGGAGAGAATTAACCAACTGAGTGTGTGACTAGAAAGGAGAAAGCTGGAGAGAGGGGACCACTTTATCTGAGCGTGGAGTGGAGCAGCATAGGAATAAGGCAAGGAGCCATTCCCAGCTCCCTGCCATTCTTCTCTTTGCCTTTCCCTGAATCTAGCTTTGTTCCCCTTCCCCAGACACTCCAGCAGATTGAAAATGCCCTTTTCCATTTGCAGTTCTTTCTTTCCCCCTTCAGCGATTAACCCAGCCCATGATGCAGGGAGGAGATGTATTTGAGCCCACAGAGCACAGGCTCAAGAGACAGGAACCTCAGTTCACCTCCAGCTTGTGCCGGCCTGCATCGGCCTGGCTCCAGGTATGGATGGCAACTGTGGGCTAAACACTACCTCAAGGAAACCTCAGCCAAGTCCGGGATCTCGAGGTGGTCCTTCCTCTGGTCTGCTACGGGAGCAGGCTGTATGAAAGGACCCACTTGTTCTTCCTCTTCTTATCACCTCGGCCTGCTTAGGGCAGGTAGGAACTTCACACACTGTCATCGCTCCAAACCGCGGTGCCAAGTGCCTTTCTTCAGGCTCACTGTCAAGATCCCTCTTCTCTGTGCAGTGGAGCCCACCCGTCCTACTACTGCAAGTTAAGTTTTTTTCATGTAAAGTGCTGGATGAAGGCATCAGACTCAAATCTAAGCGCCTTTCCTTCTTTAGTCTCTTGTTTCATGTCCAGGTGCATAGGACGTAGACCACCCTGCAGCTTATTCCCTTCTCCACAATTCTGTTGCTTGTACCCAGCACATCTCCATCAGCTAAGGAGTATAACGGAGAGCTGATCAAAATGGTCGGGCTGATCTGGGATTCGTATTTTTCCTCTCAGAATATGCCGATCTGGTGAAAGTGAAGCATTCTGCTGAGATGTGTTAATTGCAGTGAAGCCCCTGACAGATCATGGTCATCTGTGGAAACTTTCCTGCTGGGTTCAGGGATATAGGTTTTGAGGAAGATGGACGGATCTGTAAGTAAGGGAGACTGCTTGGAAGGAGCAAGGTTCTTAGGCGAGATTGCGAGGAGACCTGGTGGAAGAACAAAGTGTTTCCTCCCAGCTAGTGCTGAGATGGGGCCACCAGGAGAAGGTAGCAGCCAACACTGGGGATCAAGGTGGGGATGAATCGGGGCGATAAGGGTGAGAAGCCTCTACTGGTTGTCCACACGTTACTTAACTCTTGCCAACATTTTAAGCTCTTCTTAAACCCCACAGCCCCAGAGCCCTACGCAGGGAACTGCAGTCTGATTACACAGAGCATATTGGTATCAATATTTACCTTGAGCATTTGTCTGAAGGATGAAGTGCTACAGGCATTTTACATTGTGGATGCAGCAAGAAGCAGCCAGGCTACTCGTTCTCCTCCCCCTCCCACCTCCAATTTACCAGCTCTTCTCTTTTATTTCTGTGGCCTGCTTGTTTGCAAAGTCACCACAGGAAATAAGACTTGCCAAAGAAATGCAGCAACTTTGATGACTTGAGGGTTAGGTTACCCCCCCCTCCTCGCTTTCAAGAGGTGCTGGGAGTCATGCATGCTGCCGGGCAGTGCTCTGCAAAAGTGGACGATCAGTCACTGTCAGCAAGCGGTGGGGGAGGAAGCAAGGGGGATGCCGAGTTTGCACAGAGTACTCATTGCACAGTGAGATTCACACAGCTGTTCTGCTCCCAATGTAAATATGGACAGCCACATTCATCACTGGCCTTACTTCCTCAGCACACGTCCAGGGGAGAGGGATGATTTAGTGCCTGCAGCTGGAACAAACACTATGTTTCTCTAAAACAGCAGCATTTAAAAATTGGGAATGTTTTGCATGTGTGTTCTGTGATTCTGGGGAGAAGGGAGGAGGCAATGTCTGAAACTGTGAGCTGCAGAAGAGGCAAGGTCTTACAGGGAATCATCAGTCTTTTCTGTTTTGCTCCTCTCACACCCTGCATTCATGGGCAACTGCACTTCAGTAGCACTGGGGTTCTTTGGTCATGGCACAGGGTGGCCCTGGGCTGCCTGCAGTCTATGTGACAGGTAGATAACAGGAGAACCTAGTAGATGGAAACTCAGTCATGGAAGGGTCTGTTGTGTCTGAGGAGTGAGGGACAAGGTCCCATGGAATGAGTTGGGTGAACAGTGGTGGACACGCATCTTCATTGCCATCCTTGCGGACTTGCCCTCAAGTTTCCCTCTATCAGTGAAACACTGCTGGGCTCCACCTCAGTCTTCCCTGCCAAGGGGTTTCATTTTCCTATGACAGCAGAGATGACGTCGTCCTGAGAGATGGGAACAGGGAACCTGGTTACTGGGGGGAGATGGGGTCTGCGTGTCGGCTGCAGAGGTGTTGGGAGCTCAGTGCTGGGCAGAGCTGCAGAGGTGGCACAGGGAGGGTGGACACCTTCCCTTGTGTGATGGAGAAGGGCCACCCAAGGAGCTGGCATCACGCTAACTGAAAGAGGGGGGAGAGTTGATTCCTTTGAGCACCAAGAAGCTGGAAATGCTGGGGGTCGGAGTCCACTGGGTGCAGTGAATAGGAACCAAGGAAAACTTTTCTTCATCACCAAGCTGCTCCTGTCCCTTGTCATCTTACCAGGGAGTGAGCCTGCTCTGCTTAGGTGGCTGCAGCCTCCCATCAACGTCCTGTAACCACGGACAGCAGATGGAGGGATTGGAAAAGGGGTAGCCCTTATCTTCCCCTCCAGCAGCTCAGATTTACTCCTGCCATACTTGATCAACAGTGCTGTGGCTCTCTGTCCCTGCCGATGCCTGGCTTTCACTTCTGTCCATCTTGCAGGCATGCTTCCATACCGGGTGTGTGGTTTGCTCAGTCTGTGCTAATTATGCCCTTGACATATGCAGTAGAACTGCTTGTGTCTATAACAGCACGGAGGTGAAGGAGGTTAATTAACTCGGAGGAAGGAAGCTGAGTGTCCCCACATCACACCCCCTTCCATATGCATTAGTTTTGAAGCCTGAAGACACTGTTTAACCAACCACAGCCCACAACTTACTAACTTTCTTGTTTCCTCCCTCTCTTCCCTGTGTTACCAATACTGCATAGATGGATGGGGCTGAAGCTAATGAAAAGCTCACAGAAACAACCACCTCTCCTGGGAAGATACCACCTCATTCACAAGTGATCGGCATTTCCCCACAGAGCGCAGGCACTGGGCTGCAGAGATCAAGGCACTGGCACGCTCTTCTGGCTGCTTCGGCTGGTGGTGACACTTACTGCACCCACTGTGATGGGAATTGCTGTACAAGACACCCATCCCTCATCCTCAGCCTGGGTTCCCCCTCTCCACTACTCCCCGCCTGCCTCGGCATCCTCTAGCCCTGTCCTTCTCTCGCTTGTGCCACAGACGCAGACCTCCCATGCCTGCCTTTGACCTCCTGGCAAGGAGCAGTCCATCCTTGCGCACAACGGCAGCGCGGAGCAGCTGCCGTCCCCAGCCCCAGCACACGGCAGGCAGGCCTTCCTCGGAGCCGCGCTTGGTGCATGGCAGCTTCCAGTAGCAGAGCCCATCCCAGACATGCATCGCTTGGGGGATTCCTACAGCCAAATGGGGCCGGATGGGATACCAAAAACCTCTGCTGCAGCTAGAAGGCATCATTTCTGTCCTGTAGTGAGATCACAGGCACACATATAACATGTGCGTGTTAAACGCAAGCCATGCATGCATTTCCTGGAGACTAAATCTAGAGGTGGTATGGCCTGGCAGAGCGGCAGCTGCTTGGCGGTGAGGCCCCTGACTTCTGTTTTCTGTTAACACACGACCTTGAAGGACTCGCTGTCCTTCTTCCTCCTCACCCCTCTCCGCAGCCACCCCCCCAGCACACCTTATCTATTACAGCTGTAAATCCTTCGCAGCCAGCCTGCTGTCTCTCTGTTTGCACAGCACCTTGTGCAGTGGGTCTTACAGGTGCTGCTGGAATATCAACAGCAATACAGCTTTAATTATAAACCCTGCCGGGAGATGGACAGCACAAGCGTATAGGTTTGTGTCTCAATCAAGAGACTCCACAGGGGCCACCTTCTTGGTGCAGCCCCATTTTAGTGTCTCTATCGGGCAGCTGGTGAGAGAGGCAAGTCATGCTCTTCTCTTTCCGCTGCCTGTAATTATAGGTCTCCCAGGAAAACTGGCCTTAGAGTGGAAATTTTATAAAGGTTTTAAAAGATTTTATTTGGTTCCTATGCAATTATTAGTTTAACAAGGCACTTTGCTCACCTTCTGCACTGGAACTGTTATCGATCACACTGCAAAAGAAAGACCTAGCAAAAATTTATATAGAGAGAAGCACGTTGTCTTTCTGTATATAGACAATAGGTACACCAGCATATATTTATATATAGTCACTGAAAACATCCTGAATGTGTGCACAGATATGCCTAGCTCTATATGTGCATACATACACACATCCCACGGGTGGGAAAAGCTAGTAGGTATTGATTACATAGACATGTCTGTCCTATCGGGATGTATTCATCTTGTTCACTGACGGCAATTGAGTAACATGGTCTGCAAGTCTGGGGATTAAAGGTACCTGCAGACACCAGACAGGCCCTGTCTGAACAAAGAGGTATCCTCTGATCTCGGTCCTGTTTGCAGTTCTGGCCATCTCAGCCCCCAAAGAAGGCCTGAGTGACACAGAATAGGGTTAGGTCTGGAGTCCTGCAGAAAGAGAGGCTCAGGTTTGTGGCCAGAGGCTGTTATGAGCCCAGAAGCGGGGAGAGAAGAGCTGCATAGATTCAGAGGGTGAGGTGCTTGAAATCTTCCAGTGACAAATGTCACATACAGAAATTATTATTATTCCTTTTCATTTGCAAATTTTGTTGTAGCTCATGATCTGCAGTTTGATCAGAAAGGATTCTGGAGCAAAGGTTTGGCTTAGGCCATCAGGATCTCAAAAACAACTTTAAATATCTGACACCCTTCAAAACTCCACCTTGCCCTAGCTGCAAAGTCCTGCTCTGATTCCCTGACCTGAGCTATCCCTTTTGTGTGTCTTCCCCGTCCAGTAAGCGCCTGATGCTCCCAGCACCATATCTTTCCCCTCTGGATGGCAGCCTGGTACAAGCAGCCCATCTCAAAGGCTCTGACTCATGGCTGCGCCAGGCTCCTGCATGGTAAAGGCAGGAGGGGAAAAAGCAACTTCGGAGGGAAAAGGTAAAACTCTCTGCTGCTTGCTGATGCTAAACTAGCTCCATTTGCAGAACAGCAGGACAGGGTCTGGGTAGGCTATGTTAGCCCTATGCCCTTTTTCACATGAAAACCAGAGCAATGGAGAGATGGAGGAGGCAAAATGCTACTAAACACACTGTCTGCCAAGCCCATGCTGTCCCCTGCCCACCCTGGGGTGTGCTCGGCAGAGAGGGGAAGGGAAGGCTGCAGCCCCTCCCCAGGCTGATCTCCCTTTCCGCGTACCCCCAGAAGAAGGCACAGGGAGGGCTAATCCTGCACCTCCCCAGCCCCGCTGCAGTCCAAAGACTGGACTAAAGAAAGTGACACACAGCGCGATCTCAGCAAACGCAGACAAAGCCACACATTGGACAACAACAGGCTGGAGTCACCGGTGCGCTGATACACAGACAAACTCTTGAGATGTCCTTAAATTAAAGACTGATGGCCTCACCTTGAATATGTGCTGTACCTGAGTACCTCACTGCCTGAGTCCAGAGGCTTCGCCGTGCTGGGACCAAAAAATGCATCCCCATCTCCCCCTGGCCTGGCCCTGCTGGGCCGCATCAGTCAGTGCCTGCCTCTCATTAAGTGGGTAGCATGGAGGATTCGTGGTGCGCACGCAGCTCACGAGGCCCACGGGGAACCGACCACCAATAACTGGTAACCCAATAACCACCAGTCTTTCAGCAGCAGACAGGTTTGCTTTCAACCAACTGCAGATGAGCTGATAGGAAAGCTTTTTGCCTTCACATTTTCATTACCGTAAGATTTCCCCCCTGACTCTGGCTCCCAGTTTTGCTCTGCGGGATGTTAGTCAGGATGCACAGGCACAATTCATATTTTTTTTAGAAGTGCAAGAGACCTTCCAAATTTGTGACACTGTTGGGTTGAAAACTGCAGCTAGACTTGTCTGTACAGTCATGAGACGTGGGGACGGAGGCAGCACTGTGCCCAGCAAATCCATTCCCATCAGTTTATACAGCACTGTTTTTTCTCCCTTTTATCCCAGTGTCTTTCCCTCCCTGCTCTCGCACACCTCTCCTGCAGCAAATGACTCAGTCTGTTTACAAAGCAGGAAAGCTAATAGAAACCAGGCAGAATTCAAGCCTCTCTGGGACTGCTTTACACACTGACAAAATCATTCTTTCCTCCCTGCGTTAAATATTCATGGCACTCAGATTTTTAGATACAAAGGTACTTTTTGTTTCTAAATGTGTTGATCCAGAACAGGCTTCTCAGTGCTGGAGTTTTCCACCCATTTTCAGAGAGAAAAAAAAAATAATGGGGTGTGTGCCCCCAAAGTAGTACAGTCTGACTTCATTTTGGTCATGTCTCTTTTGAGGGTTGTTTTGATCTGGGAGCAATTTTGCCGTGATATTTATGGCCTGAACTGCTATTTGTACAACATTGGGCTTTTGTGTACATGTGAGTGTGTGTCCCTTGTACAAATAACATGTCAACATCTCCATGCTTCCCAGCCTGTAGTTAAGCCCATAAAACAAGATGCCTTAACAAAAGCCCCATATACTGCTGCCATTCTGAATATTTGTAATTTTGAGACAATATTTACATAGACTGTTAAGGCTAAGCTCCTGGGCCCACTGACAGATCACAGGCAGCCCAAAGCACAATGCGTGTGCTGCAGTTTGGTACGAAGCAGGGAAAGAAAAAAAAAAGCCAAAAACGCTAGCCAGATAAAAAAGAGCAGGCTTATGTATTAACAGACACATAAAGCAAACAGCAGAGAGAGAATCAAGTGGAAAATCGTTTTGTACAAAGCAATACTGGAAGAGAACTGGATTTGGACAGGAGCTTCCAGAGATGTGTTTGGAAGTGGGGCGTCATCTGTGCCCATACCTCTGCCTTTTTACTGCAAGCTAATAGCTAGATTTTTCAAAGACCTCAACTCCAGAGTTGAGATATGATCAATTCTTCCTTCATGAAAATGTCAATAAAAAAAAAAAGAAAGAAAGAAATTTGGTTTTCTGCTCAGATTTTGTGTTGATTTTGCTCTTGTTGTTTAAAAGCCCAGCAATGTTACAAGTTCATGTTGGTTTCATTCTCTGGAATTGATCTGTGTGCACACAGTGGGCAAACTGAGATATTGCAAAAACCTGGAAAAAATGGCCATCGCTCCTCTTCTCTTATTGAAGAAGAAAGCTGAGTGGAAATATAGCTGTGGCCTAGGAAAGCTGCCTGTATCACAGTCATGCAAGCCACGTGTTAGACCAGCCATGCTCCTGTCACCTCATCCCTCCAATGCTTCACACGTGCTGGACGAGGGTGGCACGAGGGCCAGGAGATAATTTCCTGTGCTGACAAAAGCCTATGAAAATCCTCCTCTCCTTGCTTCTTGCAGACTTCAGTGGGGGCCGAGCAGAGGGGCTGCTCCCGTGCAAGGAAGGGTGGTCACCGCAAAGGCAGTGCCAGGAGGCTGGGGTGGCATTACCGAGCCACTCGCGCAGTGAGGTGGAGCAGAGGGCACCTCCTCGGCCAGCCCCGGCGGTGCTGTGTCGCTCCCAGATCACAGCTCTCCAGTGAGTCTCCCGTACTCTTTCTAGGGGTCTGGCCTTGCTGCTAACTCTTTTGTGCATCTTTATGGGTTATTGTGGCATTTTTTCAGTGGTGTCTGAAACAGTTCACATTCAGTATATGAAACAAAGACAAAGGATGTGGCTTTGGAGTATGGAAACAGAGATGAAGAGGGAACGGATGTCAGCCCGAACACCTTCAGAACCAGGCTAACCAGGAGCTGGGGCTGAATGAAGCATTTAAACAGGGGTGATTTGGTGGTGTCAGAGTCTCAAATTGTCTACTGTCTCCATTGGGGAAGATCCACCAAACTGCAGGGCTAGATCAGCAGGGTATAAAAGGTCGTCACGATCCACACCACAGAAACCACAATCAAATTAGCGCTAATTGTAAATTGCAGCTGAGAGACCAAAGACTGAATGGGCCATGAAGACTGTACTCCACATTCTCCTCAGGGCTCTCAAATCAGTACTAAAATCACTTACATTAAAAAGAGAATAACTGTTCTCTCCAAGTTCTTACATATTTTAAAATCTGTGAGTCAGTCACATCACACCCCCATGCAGGGAACAGTGTTTCATCAATATTATGCATTTGCAGTGTGCTGGAAAGCCCCAGTCTGAAGTCTCACTGAAGTAGATGCTGTACAAAGTCATGATTTCTTTCAAAATAAGCTCACAACCCACACGTACAACCATTTGTACCACACATCAGCAATGTTTCTTTCTTTTTTTCATGGTTTCCATCAAATTTGGTTTAGAGCTAAATGTCCCCATTGCGCAAGGCTACAAAAAGTGTTCCCCAGCTTCCAGTACATCTGACCTCCTCTTCATAGTCCCCAAGCTTGTAAAGGAGGGAATGATCCCTATTAAAGAGAGACCATTCCAGAGACAAAAGACTTCTGAGGACAAAGCTATTTGATTTAAGCTGACCTCCTGCTCAATATAGTCCACGCCATTTTACTGGGTTATTTACTGGCAGTAAACCATTAGCCAGTGTTTGAGGCCTATCTTTCATGGGGCTTTGAGTCCTGCTGTAATTTCCACCTATGAATCCCCTCAGTGAAAGAGTATTTTCTTTCAGGGGGTTGCCATCACCAGCAAAAAAGTGGATCTTATTTCTACTTTGAGTTTCTCTGGCTTTACCTCCTAACCCTTTGTTCTTTGTGTACGTTTTCCTGAGGCAAGCAAGGAGGTTGGCCATTTACCAGTCTCAATTTGCTCCCTATGACAATGCTCACACACCAAAATTACAATTTCACTTTCTTAGTGTTTCAGATTTGCCTTGTAGGAGACTAAATCCCCTCTAATGTGTACAGGTTCAATGGCCCTCATCCCAGGCTATTTTGTCTACCTTTTCTCTAATGCCAACTCATCTCGAAGCTCAGGAAACACTTCCCGTTTTGTTTCTTCCTTGCCCCGATGAAGGCTGGTTCTGCAATAGCACCACATTCATGCTTCCTCTGAATACTCTGCTGGTATTTTCATGTTCTGGGATCTGCCTTTGTATACCAATGTAAAACCTACTAAGCACCAAGTTACTCTCATGAGCATCATTGATGGGTCCATTTCCAGAGGGAAAAGGAGCAGATCTATTCTAACTTACAGAGACAGCAGTGAAACTGGCTTCTGGGTGAGGCAGGTTTCACCGTAAGAGGGAGGAGAGACAAAATGAACTCATTACTGCTTTCACCTAGTGCCAGGTATTAAAAGAATTTAACTGTTTTAGTGCAATTGGCCTTTTTCTTTATGTATACAGCCTCCATGATGGACGAGTCGTTAAAAAATAAATACAGAAGTAATGATGGTAGCAATCACAGAAAGCAATTTTCAGATATAATAAAGAGTCTCCTGGATGTGTACAGCCTGTGCTACGCTATTGATTTCTTCCTTTCTTTATTGCACTTCACTCCTCTCAGTTCACCAAAGCCCCAACCCTTGTGCTGCTAGCCTGCCCGCCAACAGCTCTGACGAGCAGCCATGAATTATTAACATGCGGGAGCCCTTTAATTGGATGAGCTGCAATTAATAATTCATTGGAGGTGCTTGCAGAGAGAAGGAGGGAGGGAAAGTGGGCGAAATGCTGTTGCTGAGAATTGGGCCCACAGTATGGGAGCAAGTGGGAAACTGAGATGTTCTGGCTGGAGTCCCCAAAATGATTGCTGTGTGCCTGTTTGCAAGACGATTGAGGTGCAGCTAGCAGAGACCTGCCCAGGAGAATGGGAGAGGCTTTTGGAAGTGTGACCCACATTTGCAGACAGTGCTCCCAGCCTGAGAAATACGTGGCACCATGCCTACAGTTTGCAATGTGAGGAGCCCGCAGCAGGGTAGAGCGCTCCGCAGTGAGCCTGTATCCCACCTGTGTCCCCAGTGCTCTTTGAAACAGCCCTGGCACCTCATACCAGTTGCGATTTCCTTCCCTGTGAAGAATCCAGGAGCAGAGTGGAGTGGGCATGTGGGAGTGAAACTGCTGGGCTCATTGCACCACCAGACTCATGGCTTTCAGGACTCCAACAACAAATTAATACCTCTCTGCCACGCACAGTCTTGCTGGCTTCCAGCTGACAGGCAAGGCCACAGACCATTAATGTTAATTAATATTTACATTACAGTTGTGCCTGGAGGGCTCAATCAGATTCAGGTCCCTATTGTGTGACGCTTCCTATAAACATATCGAGGATCAGGTCCCCTCTTGTGTTATTCAATGCACAAGCATATGCAAAGACACATTCCTCTGCCTAGAAAAAGCCTTTTTCTTTTGCTTTTCATAACTTGTATTTTTATGGCTTCAGTAAAGAGGTCTGGATAGCTATTAAAAAAAAAAATGAAGAAAAGAAAATAAGAAAAGCAAAGCAAGATTTAGTGCTTGCAGAAGTTGCAGGAATGACAATTTCAGACCAATTTCTTTTCTGTGTCCCTCATGTATGGATAAAATGGGCATAACAGTCCTGGCACACAAAGACCCTTCCTGGATTTGAGACTTGGACAGGTTATTGGGTCATTTATCTCCTTCCATGCTACACATTGCCAAATTTCTTTTGATTGTCCCTGCTCTGACCCTAGAAACAGAAAGTGTGTGACTGAAACCCGTCTTCCAGAAACACCTCCCATGCCTTCATGATTTCAATATGCCAAAAGGCCAGAAAACCTGCCACATCATTTGTGGAGAATGAGACTCTTTGCCCTCTGCGAGTCATTAACACCCTGTGCACACCTGAATAGGGAGACATGATTCTGGGGAAAGCACACACAAAAATTTGTCCCAGTTTTCCCATGTTGCTGAAGTTGTGGGAACAACCAGCACCAACAGCCTCCATTCCACTTTCACAGAATCACAGAATGATTTGAGTTGGAAGGGACCTTCAAAGAGCACCCAGTTCCGATCGCCCTGCCATGGGCTGAGACACCTTCCACTAGATCAGGTTGCTCTGCTCAGTGCTTTGATACTGTGCTTTTCCTCACCGAAAAAAAAAGGCAAAGCTGGTTTGTGGTGTCAGTTTTCTCCCCAGAAATACACTTGGGACTTCTTTCCTCAGCTTTTGCCACACCACTACTGCTTCATCCAATCTGTGCATCTTCCACCTACTCTCTTGTGTCTTTAATTAACCTATATTGTACTTCCAAGCACAGGCTTGAAGCCAGAGCAATAAGTAATTTGCATAGTCTTGTGAGTATAGATATACTCTAAATCTCAAAACTCCTTCTCCTCCTGACTTCCTCTGTGAAATAAAGGTAAGCGTGGCAACATCTGTATTCTGGCTCAGCTGCTTCCATTAGCAAGTTGGGCAGGTGGGGCTAGGCTTTCACCCTCTCCCATCTGCTACGGGGATGTAACAAGGCTTTGATTCACTGAAGGGCTCTTTCTTCAATGAAAAATACCTGAAAGTTAGTACATCTACTAGGAGCCTTAAAGATAAACAGGGCCCTAAATCCTTTGCTGAACTAACACATAAACAAATGCATAGCCCTGCCAGGCTCTAAGGATCAGGTCTGGCAGAGAGGTTCAAGGGAGATTAGTTCTTATCTGTCCCAAATGGGCTAAGGAATAACACAGCTCTTATATTATAAGCTGCTCCCAAGGGTAGGCCAGCCAATATTACATGAATACGAGACATGAGAAATACCTTGCTCTTTCATTGCCTCTGATTTTCCTACTCCTTCAAATATCACTGCATCAAAAGATATTCTCACTTTGTTCTAGAATTACTGATCATACAGATTAACAATTCAGCTGGAAGACAATCAAGTTCTTTAAAGTTTCCCAACTCTGAGATTTTTTTGAAGGTTTAATCCCACAAACTTTACCATGAGGAAACCTGACTGAAGATTGGAACAAGAGGCTGAGAATAAGGAATTTGAGACTGATTTTTCTCATTGAAGGAATTCAATCTCCATGTGTCTCCATTTCCCTAGTTGTTCAAGCGCCATAAGAAAGTCAGCTCCCGTCTTCACAGTGGGAATCTGAGGCTTAATGAAGAGGTTCCACGCTCTGCAAATGAGAGCCGCTATACGGCCACTCGGAGCACTAACGTTATGATAGGAGTACCAGAGGGACCTGTTCAGAACTGAGTATCATCTTTAGGAGAGAGATGTGGAATCTCTTTGCAGGTTAACGGCTGACCTTTTAATGCTACATCTGCACAGTCTGATACAGTGCAAATGCGTTGATCATTTAATATGGTAAACATAGAAAGAGTTTGGTAGAAAATGATGTTCTTTTAGCTGTGACCCAATGTTTATTTCCCCTGTTTGACTAACTCCTTTTCTTTTTAGCAGTAAGAAGGCTCAGGCTATGCAAGGCTGGGTTAAGGATTCCCCTGAGCTAAAAGTGTGGCCACACAAACACTTTCTCCAGTGTAAAAGCTAATTAAAAAATTCTTGCCTCTGGCTGCCCTTGTGTTGCAGCTCTTCACCCCCTCACCTGTACATTTATCTAGGGGTTATGCTGCAAACCACTTCACAGAAATGATCCATGTTTAACAACCACCAAACACCTGCCACTCAGATCCTGCTTGAGCATTTCAGGAAACAAACCCTTTTTAAAAAGGACACTGCCAATGCACGGCATGGATCTAAATAGTACCGCGCTCTGCACTTGTCTAGGGTCCTGCTCACCTCTTGTTCTGCTCCTGATTGGGAAATCTGCTCAGACAAAGCAGATCTTCGTACGTTTGTGTACAGAAAAGGAGCATGCCTCGAGAAGCAAATTACAGGCAGCTCATGGAAGAAGATCTGCAGGCATCTGCAAATGAACAGCAGGAGACAAATGCCCCAGGAGTGCCTCTGCTCTATGGGGTGATATGTAATATATTACACAGGCTTCATTCATGGACATTTTTCCCATCCGTGTTGATGTTACTCAATAGCTTATGGCTATGAGGGATGCAATGGGCAATAAAAGATGTTTTCCTCTAGATGACAGTGTACAGGATCTATTCGTGCTGTCATAAGATAGGAGCTATAATGAATGGGTCTAGCATGGCTGATCCATCACTGGACAGAGCGTGACACTGGCTCTGGGGCAGCAGTCAGTCTAATGCAGGTGAGCTTGCGTGGCTCTAGGCCCTGCTGCTGCCTGTTAGGACAGGCCTCATCAGTTATGTTCAGCTTATGAATGGGAGATATCCAGTACTGTCCAAAGCTGACGCAAATTGTCCTTGAGACCTGAGCCATGTCCCTGAATTGCAAGTTCAAGGGGACAGATCTGAAGCACAGACTTGCACAAGACTGTCCTTTTTGTAAGCAGCCCAAAGTCTGAGCTTGGACTGCCATGAAATCACATCAGTTCTTGCAGCAGATGATGCTTAGAACTTTCTGCATTCTCTTCTCTGTGGAGCAGCAGCTCCTGGAGCCAGAGGCTATTGAGATGGATGGATGGATGGATGGATGGATGGATGGGCAGATGGATGGACGGATGGATGGATGGATGGATGGATGGATGGATGGATGGAGCAATTCATCCTGAAAGTAGACCTTGGAGTCACTTCTGCACAAATAAACCCATGAACTTGGAGTGACCAAGTCACTCAGTACCAAAGAGGGTGGTGCTTCATACCACGAACCTCCTTTCCATTTGTAATATCCCTAGTACCTCTGTGCTCCATTACAACTAGAATTACCTAAGCAGGACATGAAGAAAGGTGCAGCAATTAGCAGAGAGAGAGAAAGAGACAAGGAAAAGGGGCAAAAGTTTCCAAATAGATGCCTTTCTCTCTCAGAAACTGTAGACATCAATAGAGAAACGGGACCATGGGAGACATCTCCCACCTCATTGTAAAGGACAGCAGGAAACAGAGTCACTAGATTACAGTAGTCCCCAAAGCAGCTTTGACTGAGCTAAACCAAGTGGAACAAATCTCCTAAGCAAAACCATTTGTCTCCACTCTGATCTAGATGTCCCCTTATCTAAGGTCCAGCTAGCTTGGTTCTCATCCCAGGAGACTACTTTCAAAGGGAAGAAAAGTGGTCCCAAAACACTCCCAGGAAATGAGGAGGGAATGGCACATACACATGCATATGAGGAAGAAGTTTCAGCAGCTCATCGTAATGCTGAATATGGAAGAGAAAAAAAAAAAAAGAAAAATAATTCTATCCAGTGAAGCTTCTTCAGCAGAAACACAGTTCGTTTCTCTTCAGCCCTGGGGAGTGAAATGTATTCTGCTCACACAGGCCACGCCACTTCAGCATCTTTTTTTCTTTTTTTTTTTTGTCTTCCCAATGTAGGAGAACAAATTTAACAATGAGATTCCGTTTCTGCTTCCTACATGTGGAATAATTAAATTTGCATCTCACTCTGTAGTTGGATCTGCTGTTTGAAGAGGAATGCATCAATTGGACATGAGCCCAATGTGTTCTGCTCTGCAAATAAGGCAGTTTGCAAAAAAACAAGGCATAATCTCTCACCCAGGCAATAATCACAGGAAAATCATCCCTCACTGACAGCTCTCNGAAAAAAAAAAAAAAAGAAAAATAATTCTATCCAGTGAAGCTTCTTCAGCAGAAACACAGTTCGTTTCTCTTCAGCCCTGGGGAGTGAAATGTATTCTGCTCACACAGGCCACGCCACTTCAGCATCTTTTTTTCTTTTTTTTTTTTGTCTTCCCAATGTAGGAGAACAAATTTAACAATGAGATTCCGTTTCTGTTTCCTACATGTGGAATAATTAAATTTGCATCTCACTCTGTAGTTGGATCTGCTGTTTGAAGAGGAATGCATCAATTGGACATGAGCCCAATGTGTTCTGCTCTGCAAATAAGGCAGTTTGCAAAAAAACAAGGCATAATCTCTCACCCAGGCAATAATCACAGGAAAATCATCCCTCACTGACAGCTCTCTTCAGGACTTGATTCATATTCTTGCTAGAGAGTGAGCATGAGGGAGGGGGTGTAAAGGGAACAGGCTTTTGGCATCTCCTTGTGGCAACCTTCATCAGAAAAGATATGGGTTCCAGATAGTGGACCAAATGTTACTGCTTCAGTCATCAGTGGCAGAGCTCTCTGATTTTCTGCAAGCAGGTTTCACAACAAGAAATTGCACACCTGCTGACACAAGACCTTTCCAAAGCCCCTCAAAATCATGGGAAACATTCCCAATGACTTTGATCAGGTTAGCATGAAGCCAATGGAGATGGATTTTCAGTAAAACCACACGTCTTGTTTTCAGGGTGTTGTTACCTGTAAAAGGACTTGGTGCTCAGCCCTGCATACGCTAAATCATTCAGAAACATCCATCCTTGCCAGCATCAATTCACTGGACAGATATCCCTCACTTCCCATGATCATCAAGTCTGTCTATGTAGCGTTCAAGAAACTGTCTCCCTGCCATTGCCTTCTTTCCCTGTAAGCAGTGCAATTCCTCCTTTGCCTTCTCCACATCAGGCCTCTTCGCTCTCATATTTTCTGCCTGTGACGTTTACTTCACTTTCAGAAACCAACACCCCTTTTGAGTCCATTCTTTTGTCCAGAAGGAGGGAAGGAAAATGTCAGAGAGCAGGAACAGAAGACAGAAACTGTTGAAAAAATTTTGGATCTGGTATGGCTGGAAATGAATAGAAGTTTAATTCAATCAATCAGAGAGTCAAACTGCACCTGCCCCAGTTCATCTGAAAGTCTTCAGATTAAATACCTTATTCTAAGTGGAAATTAATTGAGTTTGTCAAATGGTTCCTACTGCATTAAACACACTCTAGGTCAGGAAAAGAACAGAAATAAAGACAATAACAATTTTTTATAATTGAAAGGCTTTTAGTGGAGCTGGCTGAAGCTTTTGATTTTCCTCTCTCTAATATCCTTCTATATAAGCCTCCATTTGAAAAGCATGTCACTGGAGAAAGCTTTGATTTGGTTGTCCCAGGGGGCACTCTGACAGACAGCCACAGTGGTCTCCTGGTCCCGCACAGCTCAGCCAGCCCAGCATACTCTCTTACTTGTCTGCCAAGCAGGGTTCTCTCTCTGAGGGCAAAGGCCCATGTTTCTCCAAACAGAACCGTGCCGAATGAAAGGATAATGATCTTCCAACCCACCCTATGTTGCTGGTCATGGACCGTGTGGGAGGTCCTTCAAATCAGACAGCTCAGCTGCTTATGGGAGTGGCCCTATCTCTTTTCAGGTTGGCAAGAATCTTCTCTTTAGTTCTTAATTAAAAAGAAATTATGTTATTTTAACTAACCTGGCTGTTTAGATTGGGTGAACACAGTCATAGAGTGCTCATATGAGCAGCTCAGCTGCTAGGTCACCAGGTCCTTACTCCATTGGGTAGACACTAGCAGGCAGCTGGGACAATAACCTTTCCCATGGCACAGATGGAGCCCTGAAAAGCCATGTCAGTGTGGATGGGATCCGCATGGGTCCAGAGCTGCAACGGTGGGGAGCTTTCTAGTTTAATCTGTGGGAAAAGAGAGATGTTGGAAGGAGGGCTAGAAGGGTATGGAGAATGCTGAAGACCTCTGTGCTGAACGCACCCAGAGTTTGCACAAGATTCCTGCTCGACCTCTGTTGAAGTGCCACCAAGGACACATGTGGGTGTATGGGGGCAACATGAATGTTGCATTTGTTCTGCGTGCACAAAATCAGTGAAAACTAATTTTCTTTACTCACAAGCTGGAGTTCTCTCTCTCATGCTTCCTCCCTCACGTGCTCTTGCACACTTATTCTGCCTTCTCCCTCCCTCCTCCCTTCTTTCTCCCCCTTTCCTTTGCATACCTGAGCTGAATCTAATGAAGATGCATAAAAAATGTTTCCATTCCATGAAATGCAATCCATCAACACACACTTCATATATATCGTGCAGAAATGAATCTATTTCAGCCAGGAAGGCTGATAAATCAATTTAAGTGGAAGATTTTTGACAGTTTAATTCAAATTAAGTCCACTTTGTTCAATTAGAGGGTAGCTGGAGGGGTGGTGGCAGGAAACAAACAGGATTGCTAGAACAAAAACTGCATATTTTTCTCACGCTGAAGCCATCTGCGGACCATTTTTCTTAAAGCAGGGACAGAAAGATACTAATTAACACACGATCATTGACCAATGAATTACTTGTTTTTAAAGTCCAATCCTTATTTTGCACAACATCCCTGCCTACCTTTGAGTGAGCTGCAACAGTGCTGGCAATAATTTAAGATGAATAGCAAGGAGGAGATGAAAAAGGTGGCCAAGGTCCTTCTGCACTCAAGGGTGATGTTTCCCGCAATGTCCCTGCAGTTTTGCTGCTGGTGTCAAAACCCAGCATTTGCTGGAAAGATTTGGCAAGTATCTTGGAGTAACTGCAGGAAAAGGAACTATGAGAAAGCCCTTTCCCCAGTGTTAGACACCGTGTGTCTAAGAGGGATTCCCGTGGGTCAAACTTTTACGCAGCTTTTGCTTGGCTCACAGGCAGAGCTGGTACAGAGAACCACTGGTGAGTGCCAATTCTTTAACTGCCCACACAGATTCTCTCTACATTGCCATGGACAAGCGTGCAACCACATTTTGTTTGGATATTCAGTCTGTTTGGTGGTATGCTCCTGAAAAACACTGACTTGCACACAAAAGAGATGCTTGCTGACAGCTTGGATCCATGAGTTAAAGCTGGTGAAACGTGGACATTCAGCTAATGGGATTAAATTCAGCCAAGTTACCTGTTCTGTTCTGTGAAACTCCGTGAGTCAATTCTGAATTCCCAGTGATCTGGGTTAAGAAAGATGTCGAATCCCAGATGTTTTAACACCTGAGAGAGCTGTGTTTTAGTGATTATTGAGCAATACATTTAAAAAGTGAATGACAGACCTGGAAAGCAGCATCTGCTTTTTCACTTTCTAACATATTTTCTCAGCCAAACTGAGGTTTTCAAGTTCACAGTGCAAAATGTAACTGAACTTCATCCAAGTTTGCAGATTCACTAACGCTTTCCACATTCAGATTGGCAAAAACCTCCCAATTCTTTTTTCAGCAGTTTTGCAAAACTGAGTCCTTGTCACTGACAGATGGAAAAACAAAAACTTTCACAATTAGAAGGATAATGTAATCCACAGGATTTTGGTGAGGTTTTCTTCTACTGTCTTGCTCGGAGGTGGGGAGCAGCAAGGAAAATATACTTTTTCTCCTGATAGATGGATCTCTTAAAAAAAAAAAAAGGGAATCCTTTGTCAAGGTAGCAGAAGTTGAGTCCATAAAAAAAAATCTAGAACCAGATAAAAATTACGAGACTGTTCACTGAGGAATTGAGTAGATGCATCAGCTTTAGCAGATACGAGGGAGCTTCACCTCTTCATTATTGGCTGACTGGTACTGGACTAATCCAGGCCGCAAAAAAAAAGCAAAGTTTTTCATTTAGGCTTCTGTAAGAACAATGGAAGGTATTTGTGGAGGTGAAGATTTTAGTACAAAATAACTACAGAAGCAAAATGTTTTCCGCGGACAATATCTGCACTGTGAAACTGGCGAGTTTCAAACAAACCCCATCGGTGCCTGTGAGTGTAGGATGGCAATTCTGTATACTCTGCTTCTACCCACTGCCAAGGGAACAAGGGCAGGAGAAAACAAGAGGATGTCCAAGTTGTTTGCAGGAAAGCATTTTTCCCTGCTGTTTTTTTTTTTCTCCAATAACAGGATTGTTTGCAAAATAGACCCTGTTTTCACTGGAACTGTTTTTATTTTTCTCGTCTGTGTGTGTGTGGAGGGAAAATAGGTGATCAAAGGATGGTAATTTAAACCATTTCCCAGAAGGCAAAATAAACAAACAACTGCTCAAGTGAATTCTTGGTAAAGAACTGCTTTAAGAAATTAAAATATACTGTCAGATGGAAAGCTGGCTTGGTGGATGGACAGTCAGACAAGATGGCTGAGAGTTAGTGGGTAAGAGAGCAACATGAAAAGCAACAGCGAGACGTCAGGCACATGGGCGAAGTCATTGTTTCCCCATATATATGTCTTTCAGCCCCGGTCTGGCAGCACAGCACGGAAGGCGAGGTGCTGAGTGCCTGCTGGAGTGGCTGCGCTGCAGGTTACAAATCACCGGCTGCCATTTACAGGTCAGAGGGCTTCACTTCTCACCCCTTGGAGAGGAGCCAGTCTTTGGAGCTTCAGTTTCACTTCCAAACCTCTGCAGTGCGTCCCCAGCCTGGATCTGCTATACCCCTTTCAGATGAATTTATGGCCCTATAAATGGTGAATCATTGTGTATAATAAAGAGCAGAACAGGTTTGACTGGTATCCAATTTAATAATTACTTGAGTAACTCAATCATTTTCAGATATGCGGTTTCAGTGCCTGCAGACCTTGAAGACCTGCTTGGAGCATTCGATGGACAGCACTTTTTACTGCTCTGTTACTAAACCAGTCCTTCACAGTGTCTGTACACATCTCATGCACATCTCAAAACTTTGGAAAGAGTTTGTTCAGGTTTAAGTGTTTGTGTGAGCCTGGACATGGAGGAGGATGTACAAAGGCCTTGTACCTGCAGTTCCCCATGTTTGAAGCCCTCTTCTCTGGCCAATTATGAGAAAGGTCTGCCGCTGTGCTCTGACAAATGATTCATTTGAAACCTCCAGTTGGTAATGTCTGAAAATAAGTAGCCTAGCTCCCAGACTTTTTAAGGTCCGCATTATTTCTTGATGGGCACTGAAAATATCTCTCCTCTAGTTTGTATTCTTACATTAGATTTTAACAAGGCTGTGCTGATCTGTGGATCCGCAGTGTTTGCAGAAGCAAAGCAAGATTCGACGTTTTTTTTCCTACCCTGTCTCCAAGATGAACAACAATCATATCCCACTGGAGTATCCTCCCTGGCACACGTGGGTTGTCCATTCAATAGCTGGAGAAGCTTCAACTCGGCTACAAAGCTGACTTCAGGCTGAGCAAGCAAAGTGGATGATTAGACCCTAAGCACAGTCTTTTCAGAAGTCTTCCTGCCCTAGAATAATATAAAGCATCCTGAGGACTCTGTAAATCAAATCCAAGGGAGCAGAGCACTACACAGGACTCTGGGCTTTGGGAAACACAGCCGTCACATCCTCTAACCTAAGAACAGCTCAGGCTGCTTAAACTCACTGTAAAACTCACCTCATCTCACAGTGCCTGGGAGAAGCGACAGCTGCCCATGAGCCAGCCCTGCCACCTGCGTGAGAGCAACCCTCACACCTGCACAAGGATTTGCAGTGCAAATTCCAGTTTCTCATCACGGGACTGTCGAAATTTGCTCTGTCTTGAAATTCATCACGCAAGCTATTAGCCTTAGGATGAGGTTGGGGACTTGGTTATTCGCAGCAGTTCGCAGCCTGCCCAAGGGCATTGCCTCAGAAGGGCAATTTCTTCTTCGAAGGCTCACTTTGCCGGTGCAGAATTCACACCTGCACTGTGGTCTCTGCCACTGAACGATGGTTATTTAAATACTCATTTTTTTCCAACGAGCTGACAGAGGTTAAAAAGCAAGTCACCGAAAACAAACGGGCCACAGTTCTTTGGTAGCATCAAGTGACTCAAGGAGCCAAATATCAGCCATCTCAAAGCTTAGCCTTAGGTATCAAACCCCTCAGCTCCCAGTGCTTCCTCCTATAGTCAGAGTATGCTGCCAGTGTCCCTATAACTCAACCCTTTCCTTTTTTTAAAGCAGATACATTATCAATCCGTATTATATCACGTGCGCTAGTATTTTAGGTGAATAAATTTCAAGGAAGAGTTTTTTCTTCTGGAAGATGTTGTTTTCTGTATTTATCTATGTGGTCTACTGAGGACGAGTGTGTGATGAATGACCAAGTGTTTCTTATCTGTGCATGGATCTTTTTGTTGGAAGAATGAACTATGTGATTGTAGTATCTACTATCTGTTGTGAATACAATCAGAGAACTCTGTTTTATATCCTTGTATTAAATCTCTGATCTTTAGTATCCATAAATTTTATTAAAATAAAATCAGAAGGAAAAGAACTATGGCCTACTAGTAGTACATGATATGTTTAACTAAGCATCAGGAAGATTTTTTTAGTACATAGACTTAAATTCTCTGCTGGATCTGGGTAAAGCACATGCATAACTTAAAACCTTTGAGTAATCACATTGCAGCCAGCACTCCAAGCCACTGAAAAAACACTTGAAGTCCCTCTGCCACAAACTCCTATGAAGCCCAAGGACACTGGGAGTTGCCCGCTTGTGCATGCATAATCGCTCCAAACGCAGGGCAGGTTTTGTGGCCGTAAGGACGGGCTTAGCAAACAAATGGTGTCATTAGCACCAAAGAGAACTTTGGATGGTCAGAGCTTCCGCTGGCATTGATTGATTTCTGTGGTATTTTGGGACAGTTGAAGATGCAGCTGAAGGGTTTAGGACCATTTTGTACAGTGGTCTGCACAGTGAGAAGCATTTTGTTAGCTTTGTATCACATGAGAAATCCATTGGCTTTCAAAGCGACACCACATGCGTGTGCAGTATAAATCAAGGTAGGCAAGTGGGTTATCAGTACATGCACCAAGCTATTTCACCTTGTCAAAGATACATTGGACACCTGTAGGGCAAGGCTTGGTAGGAGGCAGTGATGGCAGAGGTGGGGAGAGATGGCTTTCCATAGGGAATATTTTTCACAGAGTAAGGACTTTTGAGAAAATTAATGTGAAACATTAAAAATGTTCCTTTTTAAAAGGAAATCCATTTTTTTAGGCACAATGAGACACTTCAGGTGGTGTGGCAGTGTTGAGTAATGCACATTGGAGATATTTAACTTCATCTCATGCCTCACTATTCCCCAGGGGCACCCATTAATCAGCGTTACTAGGCAGTTTGTCATGTCCTTTTGCTTAAATAATATCCATACCAAAATACAAGTAATGTATGCACCTGGAAGACAGTGGGAGATCTGCCCGTGTCAGGACAGAAGGATCTGTACTGGAGGGCATAGGAAAGCTGAAGGACTCCAGTAGTCTTCATGGGCTTTGAATGGGTACTGTAGCAGATTGAGTTAGCGTGTGTATCAAAATGGGTAAACCTACTAACCGCAGCTGTTGAAACAGGGTCTTTCTGACCATCACAACCATAAATAAGCTCGCTGAAAGATATGACCACAGCCTGCACACATTGCAAAGCCGTAGAATACAAGCCTCAACGTTTCTGATGGATGACGAGGGATTTCGGGTGCATGTGAATGTGTAATCACAGCTCTGGTAGTCACGTGGGACAACAGCAACACTCTCTACCTGCCTCTCCATTTGGCGAAAACAGCCATGAGGGGACCCGCTCATGCACAGATGATTATTTGGGCTCTTGGCTCTCATGGCTGGGACCTGCTGACCGGGGCGCGGACTCGCCCTACAGTGCCCTGAGGAGTTTGTGAGACGGACATGTGCCTGCTGAAAGCTCAAATAGTTGTATAATCAACTAGTAACTGGAAAAGCACCTTTGATTTTACTGGGCACGAACTCATGTACTACCCAAACTAATGCATTTCATCTGGGATACAAAAAGCAATATTCTGCTGGTAATGATTGCCTGCCATCACCCCTCAAAGCTGGCATCAGGGGTCGTTTCCCGTACCTGAGGACCTGTGAGGGCACCTGTCCTGTCCCGGCTCCTCTGGAGATCCCAACTTGCCACACAAAGACCTGGCAGATCTTCACCCTGCTGCATTTCTTGCTTGTCAAACTTGGGTTTAAACTGGATGCCTGAAGGTTAAATCACTGCAGGCCCTCATCAAACCAGTAAATCACCTAATTCCCTGCCTCCCTCAGCCAAAAGTTTTCTCTGACTTGTTAAGCAAAATACAGACAGCACGGCCTGCCATTCCTGCAGAACTTGCTGGCCTTCCGACGCCTGAAATAACTGGCAGACCTGTCAAAAATGACCTTCTTTCGACAACAACTCTCTTTTTTATTCCCCCCCCTCCAGGTAGGGGGTGGGGAGGTTGGAAAACTGTAAAGATCAAGTCACAGCTGCATGTGGTACCTAATTAAACAAGTGTAAGAAAGCAGAGAAAGGTCAGGTTGTCAAAAATCATTGCTGTATCTTTACTGGATTGTATTTAGAGACTGATAGCAGCAAAGAAAATAACTCAATAATGTGAATGAGACTGGAATAACAAACTGACTCCAGGCGCAGGCTAGTTTGGAAACACAGAAGGCTAAAGCTTCAAGATTTATGTATATATATATATATGGATATGTATGTGTGTATCTACATGCAGGAGACACAAATACAGGGGAAATAAGCCCTGGAAAAGGAAAGTGTTTGCCAAAAGTAAAGTAAACAGATGACATTAACATGGGAAAGGAGAAAGAACAGGAGAAGTTCAAACAGGAAATGTGGCAGAAATTAGAGGCTGAAAACACACAGGCAGAAAGAGATAAAAGGAGAAGGAACTGAGAAAATAAATTAAGGAGTAGATAGGAAGGGGAAAAGTGTAAAAAAACAGAAAATGCAATCAGAGGGGAGAAGAAGACGGCCAATATTGTGCGGCCAGGGAGTGGATTCAGGCCGGGACTGAGGGTGCTGCTGCTGCCTGCTGTGGCTGGGAGGTGCCCGTGCCTGGCACCGCAGATCCCCTCCCACAGCGCCTGAGGTCTGCAGGACACACACCCCTGTCCTCTGTGCTTTGTGGGTGCTGGGGAGCGTTTGGAGACACCAACCCATGAGGATAAGACCTCTGGCGCTCCCACTGTGTTGCCTCTCCTGCCATCATCCCATCATCCCTGCTGGTCTGACTGCGCAGGGTGAGACCTGCTGGTGGAGGCAGGACCCTGGGAAGCCCTCTGCTCGTGGTGCATTGACCGTCAGCAGTGTGGCCTTTTGGAGAGGAGCTGCCTGCCCATTGGGAGGGTGGGTCATGGTTTTGGTGCTTCTCAGGGAGGAGACCATTAGGAAGGGAAAAGGGAGCAAGGAAAGAAAATCTCCTCATGGAGGAGGAAAACAAAGCAAGTCTCTCACAGCTGTGTTACTTGGTGCTATGGTTTGACAGCAATCAAGATAACAAAATCAGAGGGGCATTGGATGCGTTGTGTTATTGAACACATCTCTTCACTCGCTCTGCAAAGGTTGGTCTCCAACCATTTGCTCCTGCTAGTTCTGTCTGCCTTCCTGTGACACCATTTAAATTTTTTATAAACCCGCCACGATAGCATCTGTAGGCTGGAAGAAGCTGTATGGGGGCGAAGGGGAGGATAAGAAGATTTTTCTCTTTTTGATGGCCAAGAATTTTTGCTCCTCTATTCCCCCATAAGCAACCTGGAAAAAGATACACATGGTGTCTTGCATTTAACAAATCGACAATGCATTTAGATAGTGTACCACTGCAAGTATAATTGCAATTTGTTGTAATTTCTCCCCCAAGTTCCACCCTGACACAGTTGATTTATTTTGCAAATCAGTGCATCTGGAGCATGTGCCGTGTCACATTATGGGCCTTTGATACAGAACCTTTGTTTTATAACAGGGAAAATAATTAGCTTTCGGACAAGCTTGAGCTGTGATGTCAGAAGCTATCCGTGACTGCTGAAAGAAGTTATTAGTGCTGATCTAATGAAGGCTCCCTGGCAAAGCTCTGCCTTTTTACTAATTTGTCTCTCTGGGATTTTAGCAAAATTAAAAAAAATGAGGTAAGTTTTAAAAAATATTTTTATTTATATATTAAAAAGATCTATATTTGTATAGCATAAACCTCAGTAACATTGCTGCTAAGATCTACAGACAGCTGAGAAATAAACAAAACAAAAGGCTTTGCTTCGTTCCAGTATAAACAACACTTTCCTGTGAGCAGAGAGAAATGTTTGGGCATTTTTTTTAATTACCTTTTTTTCCCCCTCCTTCTGTTCCCCTCCTCGAATTTCACAGTGCTCATTGGCAAGCCTGGCAATTATCAATTATTAGCGGTGTCAGCTTTCCTCCCAATGTCGTCAGCAGAGCCCTCCTTCAGTGTCACTTATGCTGGGGGGACAGATCCTTTCCTGGCTGCCCCTGGCTGACACCAGGAGTAATTTCACTGAAGTTGAAGCTGTTGCTCCCCGACAAAGTGAGAATCAGCCCAGGGAGAATCAGACTCCGTTGCCTCCACTGCAGTGCCAAGTCCCTAAAGCGATTGTACGGCACGATGGTAAACATTATGGGAAGATATGGAGTGGGATGAATTAAAAGCGCCTGGCTGGATCTACGGAGGGTTTGATTTCACCCAGGAGGAATGAATGAACGCAGATCACTCCCAGTTTTGAATGTCCGAGGCATAATCTAATTTCTCAATGTAGTCAACCAGTTGAAATTTGCAAAATATGGACTCTACTGGGAATCTGGCAGGGCTGTGTCTGATTAGCATGTGCAACTGTTCAGTGGCAGGTTTTTGTGAGCATTTAGTCTCTGCTTTAAACAGAATCATCACCAGCTGGTTATTTTTTACTGTTATTAGGTTAGAAAATAGCAGTGAGGTATACAACAGTAATCACGAAGCTGTGATGCCAGGGAAAAAATAATCACGTTAAATTGACCTTCATGAATAAAGAGTGAGGTTCCATTTCGTCTCATTTCTGTTCATTTTAAAACCAGCATTAGCTTTTCTGGCACATAATTTTTCATTGTTTGCTGAGCATGGCTCGATTAGAATGATTCACTGTCTTTAATATTAGTGATTATGGTCCATTTCAATTACACAATGTGTTATAGTTTGTTGTATTACTCTCCTGTCATCCCTCTATTCTGACTTCCTTTGGGGGAGGCAAAAAGAGAGAAAGACTTAGATGCTGAAAGCAGGAGCTGGGGAAATGACCCCCCTTTCGTAAACAGAATCCCAGTGGACACCAGCACTGGCTGCTGCCTGGGTGTAATATTTAAATGAAGAGTTTCAAACCCAGATTAAGTTGCATTTTCCAACCCACTACTTGAGATTCTACCTGTTGGTCACCTATCTGTCTTTTCTGTGTATTTAAATAGAGAAAGCAAGCAAGTCAATGAATCCAGTGTGCTCTAAGCATACAGTTTCGATTAAGATAGGATTTAGGAGATTTATACAAGTGACAGATTAAAGGTTGTCCTGTTATGATGCGGGTGTCTCTTGAACCATAGAGTTCAAAGCAGATCGCGTTCTGCACCAGCGTGTTAGGACATCACAGCTCCAGCAGAAGCAGTCAGCTCATTGCCTAGTTAAACCAGCAAGGATTTGGTTTTACTGCAGCAGAGGTCTCTGCTGCCTGCCGTGCTTGGATGGTGAATCTTCATGGGAGGTGCGTGCCTGGCTATCGGATCTGCAATGGGACAAAAAAACTAACAGGAAAGAGTTCATACAAGGCCTCATTGGTGTTTCTGTGGTGCTCTGTGCCACGCTGCTCCTCTCTGTCAGTGAATGGTGGGCGACCCATGGGCTGCTCCATCTAGCCCCATCCAGCTATTCCCAGTGTCCGGATCTAGAGTGTTTCCAGAGCTTTTGCGAAATGGAGCTGGGATGCAAAGAGAATTGGTTTGTACATAAATACAACTTGGGCTTTCAGAAGTGCTTTTAACTTGAGCTTGACCATCAAACTTCCAGAAATATGGAGCGATGTATGAATGTAGGATTTGGCGGAGCCACCGTTCATGTGTTTTAGAAGCAGATCTTCAGCAATAGGGAGAGCTCGATGCTGGAGCAGCTGAAAAGAAGTCAGAAGAGAATAGAGGATAACTGACCTGTGCTGCTAGGTGTTCCTCCAGGATCTAGCAGTCACCAATCTTCTAAACCCAGAAACATGAGGTGTCTCTGTAGATCCATTTCAGAACCTTCTTCATGAAAAGATGGAATTGTCCCTCTACTATGTCATCTTTCTTTAGCTATAGAGGTATTTCTGGTCAAAGCCAGAACTGGGTCCTCCATGAGATTAAACCAGTGTGGCTTCACTGAAACTGGTAACTACAAAAGAGGGATAAGACTTGGCTTCATCTTTTGGGGGCAGAATCTGCTGCATTTAAAACATCATTACAGTACATCTTACTCATTCACGCATGAGAATTTGAATGACAGGGGAAAGCATGCCCTCTTCATACAACATCCCTCTTCTCACCTTTTGATTTGATTCCACTTTCTCATTTGCCAAGGAAATTGCATGTGTGTGGAGGAAAGAAGGAAGGGATTTGACACATTTAATGGACATTTATAAGGGCTGCAAAGCATTTATTATAGTAGTAAATGAATTAACTAATTATAGGTGACCATTAAATTGTGGCTGTACTCAGAGGAGAAACCCTGTTAAATTAGTTCAGTTTTATTCCACTAATCTGCAATCTTGACCAAACTGTGTTTTCAAGCCTGCTGATGTAAATCCAGAGTAATTACTCTGACTTGGTGAAATTAGTCTACTTGTCCTTTGGGTAACCCAATCTGGCCAATTCCAGGTCTTCAGATCCCAAATGCTTACTTCCCCAATGAAAACAAGTGGTTGTTCTCTTAGTACCACGTGGCTGATGAAGTTGTGGGCAGAGTTGGAGACAGTCTGTCTTTTTAATCAACAACAAAGTTATCAATTAGGTTCTAGCTGTAGAAGCTTAATTACTGAGGATGATGAAAGAGGCCCAGTTCA
This sequence comes from Chauna torquata, assembly GCA_013399475.1. Lineage (NCBI taxonomy): Eukaryota > Metazoa > Chordata > Aves > Anseriformes > Anhimidae > Chauna > Chauna torquata. Next base: position 95,187 of record VXAL01011318.1, read on the forward strand.
ATGAGCACATTCCAGATGGAGAGTGCAGTTCTGGACCTAAGGGGAAAAACAATGATACTTTTAGTTTGGAAATTGCGTCCAAAGACTAATTAGGAAGAGCTTCTGGCATTAAGTGTCTTTGGTGGCTTTTCTTAGATATCACAGTTCTTTATTACAAGTGATTGTACCTCATCCAGAGGGAAGATCTAAAACTGTTAAAGATTAGAAAGAGAGATGAAACTTATTCTTTTTGTTTTTTTAGGAAGGTTTGAATCTGGTACTATTAGGACTAAAACAGTGAGTTTCTCTATTGCTGAAGCCGTAGAAAGAATTCCATGCACTGACAACCACAAGCCACTAGTCTTTGATACAGAGGAGCTGTACTAGGAAGCACAGACTCCTACTTCACTCTCATGGGTTGCAAACAACATCAAAAGATGTTGAATAGGAATAACATGGTAACGTTATGGAAATGAAGTTGGGATTTTGGAATGGAAGGGAAGGATGCTCTTGAAGAACAACTTTTCCTTTGGAGCTTTGCTCATGTTTGCAACCAGCCTGGCAGAGCCTTGCTCACGCAGGGAGTCTCTAGGTGCAGCCCTCACAATGTAAGTGTCTGGGCTTAGCTATACCAGTGCTACTCCGTTGAGAACAAAACAAAACGAGATGATGTAGACATCATAGAAGCACATTCTACAAAATAATAATAATAAGAAAAAAAATCTGTAAAGAACAACACGGCCTGAATGCAAACAGGAAGAACATGCTTTTATCCGAGACAGAATTTGTGAGCAGCAGGGAGAAATGAAAAGAGACAGAGAGATTGTGAATGGGAATTAATAAATGTTGGTTTCAAATGAGTTCTTCAGTTCAGTAGCAGAAAAGACAAACCTATGGTTCAGACTAGAAATATCTTGCTATAGTCCCATCTATGGCCAAATCCTGGTAAAACATATGTAGTCATTTTAATGGAGACGACACAAGTGCTATTGATGAGCAGTGTTGTGTACAATTAGGAGAAGGGCCTCTGATGTCAACAGAGCTCATGCTTGGGAGAGGGATATCTGTCTGCTGTAACACTGTGAAGGCATTTCCTTGGAGCAGGGTTGTCTGTTCAGAAACAAAAATAAACTGGGGGTCATTTAGGGGAGGGAAATGTCCACCATCTCTGATTTAAATCTATTTTCGTCTTGTGAAAAATATCTTAATTTTCACTTATATTCCATGCCTGTAGCTAAGGGCCATTAAAACTAATAAAAGTAAATCATTTGTGACAGATCTTAGAAAACAGTTTCTGCAATGCACCGCACTCTCAAATGCTCATTAGAAATAGTAGTTTTCTTTTCGGAAGAATGCTTGCTGAATGCTTAAAACGTGTTGCTTCCAACTTTTGACAACTAGCACAGGCTATGAGAAGCTTTGAAGCAAATGTTTGACATAAAAAAGATGGTCTGATGCTATATCAAATAAGATTGGGGAGGAAGCATCAAAGCAGAAAGCATTAGGATGAAATGCAGTTGGAGGAAAGAAAATCAACACACTCATTTCTGATTTTACATTTTCTGGCATCAGTATAAACAACTGATTTGCATTTGCTGAGGACACTAGATTCATTTCTTAACAAATTAGCATTAAACAGAGCCTCCTCCCCCAGATCCTTTCTGACAGCATAGGGCAAGGCCAGAAAAAAAAATTGTTTACACAGCGCTGGTTCCCAGGAAAGAAAGTGAGTATTGGGATAGCACCTGTTTTCCTCCTCCAGCCTCCATCTTGACTGAAACACAGAAAGATGCCTTTATAGCACAGTCCTGTGGTCTATTCTGAACAAAATCCTTGCTGGAAACCAGCACGGTTTGAAAAAAAAAAAACAACACAACACACTGTAAAATAATAAATATGTCAAGTATCACGTTTGGCTTAACTCCTTAGAGGGTTAGTGAAATAAATGTTTCGTTTGTTTTACATGGTATTTTTGTTAAATACTCTTTGAAGTATCTTGTACATTGATCTAACTAGAGCACTGTGATCTTCACCTCTAGAGCAGAGGTGAGTGACTGTCAATAAAAACTGGATTACCTGAAGTACCCCTGTGTCATGTGAGCAAGGTTTCACTTAGTATTTCTGCTAAAGGGACAGACAACTCGTTGGAACAAAAAATGCAAAAACCAGGTCCTGTCCAAACATTTCTTCAGACAGGGAGGCATAAGTGCAGGATTCACATCTGTAATGTTCAGGCCCGCACTCCCTGGAGAGGTGCTCCTCAGCCTCTCATTTCTGTCACTAATTTGCTCAGACACTGCAACGCTTCGACATGGCTCACGAGAAGAACTCCAGATGGCCATTTGTTTAACTGTACTAACGTTTTAAAGGAGGGTTTAGAGTTGGTTCCTAAATGTGGGATCATGAGAAATGGGCAGCAGGGTCATAACTGAAAAAGTTACAAGAACATGCAAGAATAATCTCACGTAAATGCAGGGGAAAGGGTGCTGTACACTAGCCTAGTCAGACAGTAGATATGCAGCCTTGTGCAATTGCAATTGCAAATGAATTTATCTTGTATTTTAAGTAATAGTTATTCCACTTCGGCTATACTCTGCACACAGCCAGCTAACACAGCCAAGCACCTTAGAAGCCTTGCATCTCATGTTTCTTATCCATATTTTATTCCTTCAGTCTCCCCTTTGGCCCACAGTCTCTCTCCATCGCTCGATCAGTTTTCATGGTCATTCAAGTCGTAGGGGTGATTTGTTCAGGTAAAATGGAAAATTTAAATGGAACGGGTGCTGGATACAACATCATCCGCTTTTTCTATTTTGTCAAAGTGCTGTGGCTGTTCATTTTTTCATGGTCATGAGTTGAAATAAATTAAACTTCCCAGAGGCGAAACTTCTCTAAGATCAAATTGGAATATATTGATTAGGCTCTTTGAGGGCTGATGGATTGGACTCTCATGCTTTATAAACACATTTACCAACACGCTCTCAGAAACAGTTGCTTAGCACTGGGCAAACTGATTGTGTTTATTTAAAACTGTGACAGTGGTGTACACCTGTAGCCCGCATTCTGGCCAATAAAGTCTCACTTCCTGATTGATGGAGACAAGTTGAGCTGTCTGGCTGCCTGACTCCTAGGACTGGTCCCAAAGGTTGCTAGGCTGATGGAGTCCAGCATAATGCATCAATGTCAGTAAAACAACTTAGCATGTCATTGAGAAGATCTGATCAGCAAGCACCCAGGAGAGAGGATGAAAGCAGTAAACTGGAAGAATTTTTGAGTGCTTATGATGGCAAAGGGGACAGGGAGTCCCAGAACAAGAGAGTTTTGAAAGAACATGTATACTAATAGCTTTAGATGCATGACACTACAGATGAATGAATGCAGTTACTGGCCAAAAATGTCTGGCTACAAGAGTCCCAGAAAGCAAAGCTTGGTTGTAACTCACTCATATGAATAGCTGGGAATGGAATCATGGATTCCACGTGATTAGAGAGAAAGGCAGAGCTGAGAGTTACGTCCCATCAGCCAGGTCCAAGTCATGAGCAATGTACGATCCAGAACGACCCCAGCCTGCTTTTCATTCTTCAGTCTTGATCTGCAGCTGTGATTTTGGAAGTGTCTTTGGAACAAGAAATCTAAGAAAAACATAAGGAGAGGTTGGATGTGAAGGACAAAGATACGAAGGTAAGAACTGTGAACTGGAACTTCACCAGATGGAGGTGAGGAATTAGACAGTGGATATGTGGAGACAGTGTCAGTAAGACTAATAGTGTAAGGGGAAGAATTAGTTTTCTAGTTTCTTTTGAGAAAAAAAGTGCAGGCTTTTTAACATAAAAATACCATCTATGTTATATCAAAAGGAAATAGTAAGAAGAATCAAAGCAGAAACCTTTAAATGAAAGGAGGCATCTTGCTCCCATCACTTTCTAAAGGTATCTGTAGCATTTCCAGTCTCAGTTACTAGTCAGAATCAGAAAGTGTGGGTGGCACTTGAGCATTTTTCTTCCAGTCTCTCATTGAATCTGCATGGATTAGACCATGTGGGATGCCAACCTGCTCAGGCATATCTCGGTGACATCTAACAGGCTGTTTCATGCCATAGCCCAGAGCAGCGTGGGAGAGAGCGTTAAGTCAAAGAGCAAAATTTTGCCTTCAGGTTTCTGCCGACAAACAATTTGACAGGGTGTGTGCTTTCCAACTTGGAATAAGCAACCACTCCAGGGAGACAGTGACGTACATAATTTCCCCCAGTTCATATTGCATAACAAGCAGGATTTGCAGTCTGCTTGGTACACTTCAGCTACCGGCCAGTGTATGGATATACTGTACAAGTGCACACAGAGCTATACTCTGAATTCTCAAGGCACAAGGGGTCCATGTGGAAGAGTTTCAGAAGGTCAGCATCTACACAGCCTAACAAGGTGTTCTATACTGTATTATGGTCTGAAGTGCTTCATTTCTGTCTAGCTTAAAATGACTCAAAGCCATACATTTTCACCAACTGTCTTCAGAGACTGTCTCCCTAAATCATACATTTTGCTCTTTAAAGTTTGCACCATCTTCCTTTGAGCCTATTCCCCAGGCTAATAGCTTCGGAGACAACTTCTCAGCCTAACAGACTTTGCTTTTTTATTCCCATTAGTTGGCCTAAATTTTCCCCTCACTTAATTCAACCCAATTATTTCCAGTGATACCCACTGGAGCACCCTTAACATTTTCTTTTTCCTTTATGGTGCTTTAGCTCTTCAAAGGCTTGCAGACATTTGTCCTAATGGAGAGCAGATAGAGAGTTATCTGACATGTCGGGGAGGAGAGGTTGCTCTGTTCCGATTCCATTACAGCAGGAAACACACTGGATATCAAAGAGAAATTTATGTAATGTATTCCTGCATTGTTCACAGTACAGCATCATGTTTTATGCAAGCAAAAGGAGCGTGAGAAGAGTGGAAGAAAACCCCGTTTAACTGGCAGTGAAATGAAAATAAAACAACAAATGGGGAAACTGGCAGGAGATAAACCTTAGTTTTTATGGGTAGATTCCTCGGCTGCTATCATGAGTAGAAGGCCACTGAGCTCATTTAAGGGTGGTGAGGAAGAAGAGTGATGCTGGGAGGGAGCAAAGGCTCCAGGATGGATGTGCTCATTGCACACAGTCCAGAGCTGCACAAGGATCTGGCCCCAAGCTGTATGGCTGGTGCAGGGCCAGGGGCCAGGAGGGCGCTTGGGATCACAGAGCTGGCTGTCAAGCACCATGGTACAGCACCCATCCATACAGAGTTCTCAGCAATGACCTGGGCAAGACTCACAACAGGCCATATGAGATGGGGAAGTATATACAAATGCTATCCAAGCTTCTCTGAATTGCCTGATGCGGCATTTGGTTGTGGCACTTTGGTTCTTGCATTTCTGGTCACAGGCATAAAGTAGACGCAGAACGATGAATGTAAAAATGGGAACTGAATACTCTTTAGACCCCAAGCCATACTTCCCACCTCCCTACAGCTCTCCTTTTACCCTGCCCAACAATAATGTGGCTATCAGAAAGAGGAAATTCAGATACTTTCAGCAGAAGGCTAGGGTCCATTTTCAGTGTGCCCAAACAGTCACCTCCATGTCTGAAGACAGAAGCGTTTACTCTTCTGGAAAGTGACACAGTTTGGGGGGAGCCTAGGGTTTCGATTGCATCATTGATTTCCAAGCAACCTATGATCAGTGGTGACAAAGTAATAGGATGAAGCAACAGAGACAAAGATATCAAGCACCGTAGGACAACGGAGGTGATACAGTCACAGGGAGATGTTTGATTTGCTCTTTTGGGTTGACAGATCACTCGCTGTTCCTCACATGTTCAGTCTACTGGGACAACTGCGTGTTAGTTCTGTCTTTTAAAAGGCTGTTAATCTGATGGCCTAAATACTAATATTCACTTAAATCAAACCCTTGTGAAGTTTTTGCTTTGATTCAGCTGTTTAAAGAATTAAGAAAAACTTTCCAGGGTGAGAAGGTGACTCAGTTTAGGGAACCTGCCATGAGATCTAATTCCTTTTATTATTTTTTGTTGGTGAAAGAATTACACATGCATACACACATATATGTAAATAAGTGAACAGACTTTGAGAGACAAAAGAACATTTCCATTTTGCAGCAATGATCACAATGTAAAAAGGCTCCATTGCCATGGAAACGGCCCTAAGCCTCATCATATCTAATGGTGATTTTCCAAAGAAGTCCTTGAAACATCTTTTGTTTCTTGCTTTGAAGTCAAAAGAAACAGTTGAGTGCCAAGAAGAGGGCTATCAGCTCCAGATCTCCAATCACAGGCCTGGTCTCAGCTCTGCAGGCAACTCCCCTGCTTTGTGCGCTGCAGAGGACTCACTTACAATAATTGCAACACGCAAGTTAGCAGGGGGAGGAAAGCAAGGGGAAAACAGGAAAAAATATATACATATATGTATAAAACACAGGTGGCCTATGGAGAAAAAAATTCTCAACAAGTGGCAAACACTAGATTTCCATTCCCCAGACGGGAGCCTCCGCAGAGGGCTGTTACATTAGCACTCAAAGCAGCTGAGACGTGAACAGGTCCTGGCTTTCCATGCTGAGCCCACTTTTCCTTCATGGCAGGGACGCTTACACTGCCGTGGCAGCAGCTTTGGTGTGCCTGATTTAGGAATTAATGACCTAATTAGGAGCGCTGGAGAGGGGGAAAGGGAGGAGGGAAGGAAAAGGAGATGCCATAGAGTACGTCGAAGAGCTTTGCCACTACTAATGGAGTTTCTTGCTGTTTGCAGAGGGACTCTCTGAGGGATTTGAGCAAATGTTTCACAGCCCGTTTTAAAAGCTGATGGTGGCTGCAACAACACTGTCAGGGAAAACAAGCCGCTTGCAAGGGAAGGAGGAAATTATTTTAGATACTTGCCCACTCCCCCTCTTTATCTCTCAACCCCTGGTCATGTCCTGGGTGCCTGTTGTCACGGATGACAATGCTATTAAATACAATGCTCTCATCAATGTGATGAGATATTCCCAGGTGCAGCATGTACAGAAATAACTGAAATCTTTGGCAATGGAAACAGCTCAGCAACACTGAGAATTAGGTGCCACATGAGCCCAATTTTACAGGGCTTTACGGAAATGGTAGACTACCATAAAAAAGTGACTTAAACTCTGCTTTCACTTAGCATAAAAAGCAACTTCTCAGAAAGGCTGTGGTGCCTGAGTGAGCTGGACCAGCCCCTGCACACAGCAACTGGGACCAGAGGATCTTAGTCTTGGCCTCCAGTTACTCTGTGCTGTGTCTGGGCAAGGAATTTGCTTTCTGTGGCTTAGGCACTTCTCTGCTAAGCTGAATTTGTCATCAAAGGAGCTGGCTGAAATGTGAATGCCCTTTCCAGCCAAAACTGGTCTGAGACCATCAGCTCCCCTAACAGAGGCTGTCAATCCATTCTTTGCCTTCAGCTGACTTTGATCCCACCAACCTGGAGGTGAAAGACTTTTTGTCTCATTACCAGCCCCCTGAGACCTCCAGGTGTCTCTCCCATCTCCTGAACCTGTGTGCTCTGCCCTTTTTCATTGCTAAAATAGCTGTCTGTTCCTTTTCTCACCTGTTCCCTTATCCCGGTTTATTTCCTTGTGAAAATTAATTTTTCTTTGGACTTTCAAGTGCAAAGGATCCTGACCTGAAATGGTTGTCACTAATAACTTATTCTAAACAAGCTCCACGTAAAGTGAGAGATATTTCTTCTTTTAATTTTATTTTCCTTCTTCTCCTTGTTGTTGTTGTTGTTGTTGTTGTTGTTGAGGGAGGGAGATTCTCTGCAGTAAGACCAGCTCTTATAGATACATTAGTATATATATTAAAGTGTATATATCTATACAATATAGGTATACAAAGTTGTTGTTTTTTCTTTAACAAGTTATAACATCCTCAAATGCAAATATTCAATGTATCTATGTTGCTTAGAAAAGTGCAAAAGAACTTAATCCATTAAATAAATCCCAGTTGCCAACTTTTGGCTCAGAACCTCAAAGACTTCGTCATCCAAGAAACAAGGACTTCAAATCTCAGAGCCAGAGCTTTAGTTGCGACTTTACAGGGAACAAATGATAATAATAATAGTAATACAGAAATAAAAGATGGCAAGGTGCAAAACAGCAGGGACCCTACAGACTCTTCCCAGGATGCTTTTCTTTCAAGAAATGAACAAATGTATGATGCACCCATATGAAAGTGTATGTAGAAAACACCATTTTTCATTAGCCAAACAGCAACTTCCTTCACCTATGACTTAGGATGCAGGGAGAAGGCTTTTGCATTGCTTCCATCCTTGAGATACAATCTCCTATGTACTGTTCTGAAGTCTTCAAACGCTTGGCAGGCAGTCCCAGACCTCTCACCTCACAAGGAGAACAGGCTGTTTGCCAAGAAAAGGATTCAGAACTGGATAAACATTAAACAAAAACTTTAGGGAGCTTTATTATTATTATTACTATTTTTTTTTTTTGGTGATACATCTTTAGATTTTGCATTTGAACTTTTTGTGGAGGATTAAACTTTTGATGTGCTTGCCCCTTCTTTCCCCTCTGCCTCCTCCTCCTCCCCAGTATCTCAGGTGACAGTTGTGAACAAGGAAGACAGGAGCATCTTGGTAGGGGAGTTACAGGAGGTTTCGACTCTCAAGGACTTCCCTTGGAGCAGAAGGTTAGTCCCCATGGGTTGCTGAGTGACGGCCACTCCCAGCGGGATGGAGATACTACCCCCAGTCTTCCAGAAGCAGCTCATATTTGTTTCATCTCAGCATGGGCAAGGATTGAAGAGTCAAAAGAAAGCTGAGCCTTGCATTGACCCATGGGCAATGCTGAAGCATCCTACCAGCTCAGCCCTGCTCTTTTTCCAGACATTTCCATGTGCAAATGGCACAATATCAAACCTCCAAACTGCCCTAATGGAAGCAATTTTCTCTGTCTGCTGTCTGACTGCTCACAGCTCCCTGTCTCTGCAGGTGTGTGTGTCTGCCTTGCCCAGGACCACGCCTACTGCACCTCTTGTTCATCCATCCAACCCTGCCAGCTCCTGAGCCTGCACAAGGCATGTCAGTGGTATGGGCTGAGTCACTGCATGAAATAGTTCAGAATTGAAGTAATTCAGGATGAGCCATTGCTCAGCGTGACACAGCACAAGTTCCTACACGCACCCTGGTCCTCCATTATGAACTTCTCCTTCCAGCTCTTGCCCTGCGGTGAGTGAAAGAGAAGGGGAAACTTCCTTAAACAATCTGGGTAGGAGTACACGCAAACACAACCGTGGTGGAGTGCTGAGGACGTAGGTGCATAGCTTGGGATGGGGAGAAGGAAGAACAAAGACCATTAGCACCTTAGGCTGGACCAGGCTGCATGGTTCAGCAGGGAGAGGAGGCACAGACAGGTCTGTATAGGTCTTAGCCAGTACAGAGGTCATCGTCAATTAGAGGCAGAAAAATCATGACTAGTTTTCTGTAACAGGTATTAAACAGAGATAAAATAATAATAACAATAATAACAACAATAACAACAAAAACAACAATAACAATAATAACAATAAAATGCTGTTGGACAGAAGCAGATTCAGGTGTGGGGAGTATTTCTTAAGGAAGCAAGATGAAATAAGCATCTGTTTCCTAATTTGCCTATATCTCTGTTTCTTTGCCTCAGCATCAAATTTCAACCAGTCGAGTGGAAAGGTAGCTACCAAACATATGTTCCCATCAGTTGTGTGACAAAGCAGCAGTTGGATAGAGGAGGAATAGGCAAACAATTGGCTGCTGAGGGATAGGAGCAATTGCTACTCTGATTAGACATCAGAGACACCACACTGGTTCCCAAACCCAAGAAGCAAGTCCATAGGAAGCCCAGCCTTTTAAACATTTATTATTCCATGTCCCAAGCTTTTCCTCATTTCTAATGCAGCCCCTGGTTTTCTCAGGTGGTGGAGGTTGTGCTTGGTTATCGGGGATAACCTGGGACCTCTTACCAGTCATGTCCGGAAGAGCGCAGCTACCTGTGGGGCTGTTTGCTATTCATATCACATTTACAAAAAGCCCAGACAGCAGTAGGGAGAAGACGGACATGAACAGAGAGTATGGGGAAGGGGGAAAATAGAAGTACTAATGTATTTTCAGCTGTTGGGATTTTTTTTGTAGATGTTCTGTTCTCTCTCACCTTGATGCCTCATTTCACCTGCTTGCTGCCACAGGCGATTGGACTGTGCGGTTGTGCTCCGCAGGAAACGATGAACAAGAAATTACAATAACAAAGTACGTCAGCAGCTTCCATGCTCTGATCAGCTGCAGGATCTTTGGCAGCTGCTAGCTCTCCCATCTACACAGGGGGAAGGAGATGCTGCACAAAAGGGGCTCCTTTTACTGCCCTTGGCCAGGGACAGAGATAGAAACCAGTAATAGCCAGGCTTGTTTACCTTGAGATGTGCCCAATCTGGTTCAATTTTTAAAGCTTCCTATGCTCTTTGGCTGAGAATGAAGCAGGAAGACCGTGCCGGCTGCATCCGAGCTGCTCTGCAGGTATTTAAGTGAGAAGGGAATTGCAGCCTCTGGAGCCCAGCTGAGTGTGTGAGAGGCCGTGCGTGCCTGGTTCTGGGGTTCAGTTGCTCGTGAAGACAGTAGCACCTTGACATTTACATTCCTACTTCACTCAGGCAAATAAGCTAGTACCCTTCTGCAGGCAAAGCTCTGACTCCAACAAAGGGCTAGGGCACCCAAACCAGGTCCTGCGCTAGGGTGAATCAGTGTAGCTGCAGGGAATGATCAGGTCCTGTCTAGTTACACGTTACACATCTGCCTCCTCCATCATTTTATTTCTGTATTTTTCTGTTCTGAGAAATGGGAGATGAATAAGCTAGGATCTATCCCAGTCCTTCGTCTTCTTCCTTGTCATTATGGTGATAAATGTTTTCTGCACCAGCCGTCTTAGACCTCACAAGTGATGGAGCAATACTACCTCCCTCCATGGGAGCCCAGCCTTTTGCTCAATCATTCTCTCTTTCCCTCCCCTCACTGTGGTGGAATTATGCTATGATTGAAGCACATCCCTTCCACCCTCTGCTTTGATTTTCTGACACAATCAACTTCCTCTTAATAACCATTATTAGGAAGGGAGAGGTCACATTGGAGACCATGGATTTCTGGTGTGTGAGAAGCTGGTCTTACAAGACTGGGATGCTTCTAACTGGTGTCTTTTCCACTGTCTTGAAATCCTTAATCTTTCCTAAAGTGGACTGACTTCCAGGCAACAAACACATCATGATCGCAAGAGATAACTCCATGCTGTTGGGCAGCAGAGCATCTCTGCCTGCAGTTCAAAGACAGCCACCACTAATGTTCAGTCCTTTAGCACCTCCTGGCACCAATTCCTCTCCTGGACATGAAGAAACTTTCTAGCCGCAGCTAGAAGACCAAGCCAACTTTCCATTTACCTGTCTTACTTGGACAAAAAAATGTATGGAGAGAGAGAAAGTAAAATCAAAGGGAGACGAAGGAGAGCATAGGTTTTAATGCTGCCACAAGTACATGCCACCTCCCAGAGAGCTTTGGAGCCTGCCCTCTCCCACGGTGCCAAGGGTCTGTTTTAGAAGATTGGAACCTGAGACTGAGTTTTGATTATAGAAGTGTGTTAAAGTGACAGCAGGAATGCCTTTAATCACTCATTCGAGCTCTTTAAGACACCTCTGTAGAGATGGTTTAGAAGAAGGACCCTTATAATGAACATGAAGCTATATCCCACTGGGGCAAACTAACACAGTTAGTATCACGCGGAGGATCACATTACAGATAGGTTAGTTTTCATCTCTGTAGGAAGTTTGTAAAATCAAACCCACAGGAACCATGATTCATCTGCAAAGGCAAAACGAACATCTCTGTTACCTAACATAATATCTGAACTAACTCCCATTGGGAATCTTTCTGTTGCTTTTGAGGGGGCTCTGTCATTTAGCATTGTATTAATTCAGAAATGGTGCTCTTTGCGACCAATCCTGCTGCTCTGCCTCAGACAAGCCTCCCATTCAGGTTATTGGGCCTTTTTGCCATTTCCAAAGTCAATTCGGGTACAAGAGAACAACATCTTGACACCCTGATCTGCACAGGAGGAAAGGGACTGGATTTGCATATTTTCACGACATCAAAAACCTGTCCCAGGGCTCACTCAGGTCAACAGAAAGACTCCTGTTTATGCCAATGGGCTCTGAGTCAGGCTCTAAGGATGAATTTAATCATACTTGACATTAGCTGTCTAGAACCTGGTCAGCTTAAATCCAGTCTGACCAGTTGGGCTCCTATAAAAGCAGCTGCAAAGGAAGGGCACTTCTGGGACAATTCTGATCTTAAACACTTTCCTTCAGGTGTGATGAACTGCCTAGCTCTCTCTACCGGCTACAGGAAGAGTTTAACTGTCTTAGACTAAGTACCTAACTTTTAGATGAGCTAAATCTGATTAGATCAATCTCTCCTAAATCTTTATATGTGGCCCTTGACAGCACAGCAGAAAGCCCATCGACATCCATAGAGACCTTTGACAGGAGAAGAACTAATAAATGCAGAATTCGATCCTTTATTATTTCTTTTCTTTAGAAAGAATACTGCTATTTCTGCAGGTCTAACCACAGCCTAATTTTAATAAGGCATGCTAATGTGTTATGACTTCTGGGAGCTCTAGAGTGAACCCATGTTGATAACAGGCTTAGCCTCAGAAATGATAAATCACAAGGGGGAGAAGAGATATGAAAATTCTTTTCAGCCCTTGGAAATGAAAAGAAGATGTGATTGTAAAATATGTTTGGGATGTATGAATGGGGTTCCTATAATCAATCACCACAAATAAACCATTTTACTTAGCAGCTGTTTGAAGGCAGACAATCAGGCTCGGTATAAGTTTTCTCTGTGCAAAAATGCTTACAGAGTCTTATATCTGAATTCATCTATCTTAGATATTTTATACAAACCCTCGTTTTATAGCATCTGAGTCCCTGGCAGACTTCAGAGAGGCTTTAGGCATAACACCGTAAACAGAAAGCGATGCTAGTTACAATTTAGTGATTGAGCAACAGACCCGTTCAAAAGCAAGCAAGACGTATAGCAGAACACCAACAATAAACCCCAGCACTCCTGTATCCTAGCTAGCATCCTAGCCACAGGAGCCGCTTCCCTGTGCTGGCTCCCTAGATGGCTTTTCTTATCCTCATAAACTACATTTAGTGTCCTACTTATGGATGTTTTTTGAGAGGAAATTCTTCAATGTGGCAAACTTCTCCTAACATTGTAGGGTGGTTATTGGCATTTTACTTTGAATTAAAGTCTTCTAGTAAATAATTAGCCAAGAAAAACAACCCTGACAGCAACAAGAACGAATAACGCTAATTCTACAGTCCCTGAATCACAGGGATTGCTGGAGTTCATCTTCTCCCTGCCCCAGCGACAAGGCAGCAGCTGTCACACTCGTGACTGATTCCCGAAGTTTGACAAACCCACTCACGGCTCTCCCGTAACGGCGATCCCACGGCCTCCCCAGACAGACCCCAGGCCTGTCCTAATGCTTGCTATGAGAAAAGCATTCCCTCATGGGAACGGTGGGCTTTTAGCCACCCCATGAGAACACGGAGATTAGCGTACACCCTTCCTTTTTGCAGCAGCCTTACATACATGCAAGAATTACTGTCCTGCTGTGTTCCCCTTCTCTTCTGGAAGACAACCAGGCACTGCATGCTCAGTTTTCCCCTACAAGTTCGATTTTAGTAGACCTCTAACTGGATTATCTCCAACTAGGACACCCTTCTCGGAGGCAGACAGTCCTCCAGCTGAGGTCTCACCACAGGTAACTGCAACAGAGGATAGCTTTATGTGTCTCATCAGCCACGTGCTTCCTTACACAGTCTGATCCAATGTTTGGAGAGTTATATTGGGCTTCAGACAGACAGTGGCCCCCATGGCCCTGCCTGGGGAACTTCTGTTTCACTATTTTTTCCCCATGCGCTTGTGCACTTGAGTATTGCAGCTCTGTACCGTGCACTTCTCACTGCTGATCTGCAGTATGTACTTCTTGAGCCACACTTGTGTATCGTCTACTGGACTCTCCTCCCTCATCTAGATCAGTGATGAAAACAGAGTGGAACTGCAGCCAGGACCAACTTCTACAGAATGTTTCCTTGAATCCTGCTTCAGCACTGGCAGACACTCAGAAGGTAGGTTGGCTACCAACTGCCACTGCACCTAAGTTATTTCCATGTTTCATAGTTTGCTTCTGAGAACACTGGGTGCAAAAATTATCAAAAACTTTACTGACATCAAGGTGCACCACATCTGCTGTGTATTCGTTGTCCACAAGCCCTGCTGTCCCACCACAGAGGAAAATTAGATTGACTTTCAAATGATTTGTGCATGCCAAATCCATGATGGGTGTTACCGATTACCCTGTTTGCTTTTATGTGATTTTGAATTGTTTATTTGACCTGATGTGTCCCTTGGAAATGTAAGCAGGACTGCCCATGCAAGGAGATATCATTCCTTGGGGTCCCAAGTGCGTTCCCAGGGTGCTGGTCAGGAGAAGCAGCATACAAGTCTGCTTTGGCAGATTGGGCAAAGCGGCTTGGGCACGTAAACACACCTTGAAGGGGTACCTAGTGGTACCTTAGGGGTAAACCAAGCCTGTGCTCCTACCATTTAATGCACTGTCACTTTTTCGTTGTTGCTGTTGTTTTTCCACCTATGGGTCTGTCATCTCAAGACATTTCAGCTTTAGATTCAATACACAGATACAAATGATGTACAGTTGAACAGAATCAGGCCCAAGATGCTCATTGATGGGAAGAGCTGCCACAGTTCCCTTGTATTTTATGAAGGGCTGACAAAAACATTCATCCTTCATTGTTCTGCACAACTCAGTTCTCCTTTTTTTCCTCTTCTTGTTCATTAATGGTGCAAGCACTCGCTTTTAATATATATAATATAGATACATTTGAGGAAACTACATATCTATATTCCTCATAATTCCTGCCATGCACCATCATGTGATGAAGGCTCACCAGAGTCATATTTATTTTGTGCCAAGGAGTCTTTGTTCATCTACAGGTATTTGCCTGGAAAGCTCTCACAGTCATTTTGTAGAGTGTCTGTGTTTTTCCTCTGCACTTTCTCTCCCTGAGGTATCATCAGTTTCTGGCAAGCTTCAGTCTTCTTTATTTGCTTTTAAGTCCTGGGCAGAATCTGTAAGAGCCTGGAAAATTCACTCTTGCTAAAGGGCTGAGGTAGGGTCATTCTGAAGTTTGTACTTTTTGACAGAAGCTCCCCACAATCCAAGGGTGAGCATGGATGCAACAGCACTGCCTGGACGTGATTTCACTCATGCTGATGTTAACCCACATTTTGGAGGTGTAAAATGAAGCTGTTCGTGTGCACATCTCATTTTCTCCGCCATTCAAATTCATGCACTGTCCTTAGCTGCAACTTCACACCCTATAACCTCACACTCCACAGCCCTACCCACAGGCGATTATATTTGCTGTGTTTGTTCATATTTAGCACAATCCCTACACTCAGCTGCACGACAGGAGCGTGAAGACATTTGGGCAGCTACTGTTATTAACAGACACCCTGGGCCTGACTCTGCCCAGTCCTGAGACTGCCACGGTCATTGCACCAGCGGAAGGAAGGCGCGAAAAGCTGCCAAGCAGCTCCACAAGATGCTGCTGGTGAGCCCAGGTTTCTCCCACACACAGCATTGAAGGTGACTTTTTCTCCCCGTGTGTTACTCGGTGTATCCCCGTCCCCGTGCCAGGTGGACACCACACACAGGAGGACCTCCAGGCCTCCTTCCTCCAGGCTGACTGCTGCCCTGCTCCTCTCTGCTGCCGAACACCAAAGGCCTGAACTCCTACTTTGCAAATATAAGCATTACCACGTGCCATCTAGACATTTCCTAGCTGCAAAGCGTATGTAAAACCAGCCCTGTGAATTACACAAAACAGGCCAGAATTTGATCACAAAACCTGATTAAAGAAGTTGCATGAAAGAAGAGCGTATATTGTATGCAAACAGGAAAAGTAGCTTCCTGTTCGGTCCTAGTACTGAAGACAGATTACTGCTTGACATCTCTGAGGTCTCCTACTTTCTTTTGTGCCACAAAAAGGGAAATATAAATACATCCTGGAGATATTTATTATTTTTCAAAGGGAATCAAAGCTTTCCTAGGCTTCAAGTCCCACCAGAATGGTCTCCAAATTAGCAGAGAACAACAAGAGAATCATCAATGAAACAGAAGGGTGGCAAATTTAAAACTGTTATGATTTGCATATATACAGAGACACATGGAACTCAGTGCCAAAGATGTGAGTGAGCAAGATTCAGATAAGAAACAGAGATTAGTGAGAACAGAAAAAGCTCTTCAGCAGCCAGCCCTCCCCACAGTCTTCTAAGAGATTCATTCAAGGGCACAAACCAGCTTCTCACTAACAGGGAGCTGTGAGAATCCCTCCCCAGGGTGGCTTCTTCCATAATCAGCTCTGAGGGTTTGCTACCCGCCTCCTGATGCTGAGGTCCCTCAGATGCTGGTCTTGGTGTGAAGTCCAGAGAAAGGAGGCTGCAATGCCCTGACATGAGCAGAGCTCTGTTTTGCCATGCGTGCTCCATGTGCCTCTTCCTCCCTAGCTCTGAGATCTCTAAAATCTTCCTCCCCAGCTGAAATCTCAGCAAGCAAGCTCAAGAGAGGACTGATGCTCTGCAAAAGAAGTTAGAATTGCTTTGTTTGCAGATCCTGGCCTCTTCGTTTTTTTCTAAGAAGTGAGGCCAACTCCTTCTTCTGTGGGATCACAGAAACCCTCCCCTTCACCAGGTCGGGGCTCACCCCTGCGGCGGGTGGCAGGACTCACATCTTCCCTACACTCCATCTCTCCGGTGCTGCACAGACCAGAGCTGAAAAGCACCGCAGGGGGCCCAGCCACGCACTGCAGAGGCTGCAGCTGTATGCTTTATAGAGCAAAGCTACTGTGCAGAGGCAGTTCCTCCCAACACCTTCAGATTAGGGTCGGGCTTATCTTACATCTCCTTCTCTTTCACTCCTAAGGCTGTGGTTGCTGTAGCAGAAAGCCCTTTCTCGCTGCCCTCTCGCTATGTCATGGAGATATTGAGATCCCCCTCGTCTGCAGCTCTCCTGCAGGCTCTGTGCCCCACCTCGTGAGCTGCTAGGGGAAGTCGGCAGCCCCGGGGATGGCAGAGACGTGGCGAGGTGGCAACTGGCACAACTTGGAGACCTTCAGGTTGCTCTAGCGCTCATGCCAAGTGTGACAAGACACGGGTGTGACATAACACAACCAAGCCAGGAGTGGCAAAAGAGAGGAGAACAAGGACTACCTTCCTTCCCTTACATTGTACAGATATGGAAAAGTTTCTTGGACTCAGTTACAAATTTAGGCACCAGTTTTAAAGGATTGCTGAGTATTTAGTGATATCCTCCATGGAATGCGTGAAGGGTAAAGCTCCAACGCCTTCCCTATCTGTCATTTTTTTCCACATTTACACTAATAACTTAATCTATCTGCTGTATTTACAAGGCATCTCTCACCTCCGTATCTAAGTGCTGCTACTAAATTACACGTCATACAAGGCAAGTGCAGAGACAGATGGAGTACTGGATCCCTAGTAAACAGTCTACAGTGTGCACTGAGCTGTTTCAGGTTTTATTTAACCGTGCACATCACTGGCAAGCATTAAAAGCAGTAATACGAGGGGAGCTGGAACTGGGCTGTGCAGCGGGATGGCACCCGGCTTCTCCGGCGGTCCCGCACCCTGCTGCTGGCTGCCCCCCTCATAAACTGCTGCATTCGGAGGGCTTGGGGCAGGGATCAAAACATCTTGCTGGTTGAAGTCACTTATTTTTCCACAAATAACGCAAATCTCAAGGTTATATTTATCTTGTTCCCCAAGTAATATCACAGTAGAAAGTGTTTGTTTCCATGTAAGCGCACGCGTGCTTACACATGAAACTCCATCAGCTTTGCTCTGACAGCACTAGCTAGAGCTTGCCCGGCACCTTTTTTTTCCAAATACTAAGATTACAAACAGGTGGAAAAACAGAACTAATTCCAGATGATAACGCCAACTCTAGCCCCTCGGGAGGAAAGCTGTGCCTTGGGAACAGTCTTCAGGGTTTCTCCATAGGTCCTTGTCCCACTAGAGCACGAGTGCCATTGCCTGCAGCAGGGACAAGATTTCAGCTGAAGTGTTGGTTTGGTTTTGGTGGTTTTTTTTTTTTTTTTTGGTCTTAAATGTTCTTGGCTGCAAGGTGTAAGTTTTTTCAAGAAGCCATTTCCAGGCGCTAAGCCCAGCCCTGGGTCTGCTTCTAAGCTTTGCTTCAGGACTCCTTACAGGGAAAGCATAACAGAAGGAGTCTATACTGGATATCAGAAACACCACTATTTTGGTCACGTTTCCAGGACCAGGTCAGATTGGCAGCCTGTCAAAACGATGATGAAGAAACTGATGCAAACAGGAGCTGTGCTTCTGCAGCCAGGCCAGATTCAATGCCCCTTCAAGGCAACGTGCTTTGCTCATGCTGACTGGCCACTTATGTGGGATTTCTGGACACCACCTGCAGCCAAAATATCAGAAACCTGTAATTTTGATAGCCTATTATTCAAAGTGTGTTGGGGGATTTGTGGGGAAAGGGAATACAGCAGAGTTAAAGCAATAGGCTACTGCCCTGCTCAGTATACCCAGCAGAACAAAGCAGAAGGACGACTTGATTTTTATATCTTAAATAAATAAACCTTTCTGATCCTTCAGGCAGAGTCTACTATTCTGCAATGTATTCTTTTGAGCTGTTTTTTTACTGTAAATATCCTTTGGTATATTGAATCATATATCACTACACCATGTAGCTAATTTTCCATTCACATTGACACTTGTGGGCAATATCCTCATGTCCTGATGTCCCATAAAGCACCCAAGCAGTGTCCCTCAGTCATGTCTCATTTGCATATTCCCAGATGCTCTGGGTGAGCATCTCAGTGAAAGAAAGGAAGATGAAATATTTACTTTTTGTTTTAACATGCCAGTAGTGAAAAAGATATTGATGTGGTGAGGATAGGACATTAAAATCAAAATTATGTTGGGAATAAAAAGCAAGGCATAAATTAGCACTGTTTGCTTCATCTATGTTTTAAGAGAGTTAGCATTACCCCAGCACCATATAACATGCCAAGGATATTTGGGGAAATCTGCAGCACTGTATTTCAAGAAAGCATTTGAGCCAAGATGACATTACTAAAGGCCACTGCAGAATTAATAAATGGCCACCAAAAAGCCTTTGCCAAGGGCTGACTATGAAGATGTCATGTGAGAAAGTGGATAGGAAAGGAGAAAAGCAGTTCCTGACGTTCTGTCAAGAAGAAAGGATAAAGACCAGGAGGAGAAGAAATATGATTTATGCTTCTCTTCTGGTGACATCTTTTAGCTGCTCATTTTTTCTGTAACACAATTACTATTTGCATTGTTTCCAGGGGATACAGCCCACTGTCTTGCAGACCTTGAACTTGGCTTGACACAAAGATGCTTAGGGCTTTGGGTTGTCTGCATCCGTCCTACATTGTAAACTGGAGGGGATTATCCACATTCTTGGTTAATCATTCAGTCCAATTGAACAGGGTTTTAGCACATAAAGCAGCAACAATACCAGAGGAGTTAATGATGCTCTCTGTCTTCCACCTACGCTTTTTTAACCATGGTCTAAATCAGCTGCCACCGAGGGCATCATCCTTACTTAATTCTGAGAAACACCAGGACAAAAAGGTGAAAGAAATCTCTTGTGTCATCAAATCCAGTACTCTGCCATCTCAGGCAATCACACATATAACCCTGATCTGAAACACATCAAACACCAACTTATAGGCGGCCTGATTTCTGTCCCCTCTCCATTATTTGGAGAGTTACTCTACTTACTCTTATAATACTTCTTTTAGTGTTTGGTCCACCTGTGACATTTTATATCCAAGAACTACTGTGCTAGTAATGTTGCTTAACCTAAATAGCTTTTCACTCTCCTGTATTTTTATACCTTTCCCATTTTATTCTGAGAATGCAATCGTATTTACTTTCTGGTTCACTGAATTCCTTCAATCCTCAGTCCCTAGGAGGAAACATAACAGACATAACTGAAAAAGTAATTTATTTATTTATTTATTTATTTTTAAAACATACATGTCTCCATGGGGGAGACTGAAAAGTCTCCACTTCTTGGTTCTCCTTTGAAGATAATGAAGGTGATATACTGCCTGGGAGGGATAAGGATGTGTGCTGGAAGTCTATGGTTCTTCGCAGGGCTTAGTACAGACCACACGCGTATACAATAAAAAACTGTCCATGCCCATACCTCAACATACAACGGTGAGAAAAAGGGAAGCAGTGGAAAAAAAAAGTAATAATCGAACAATTCATGAACCATACGATGGCATGGCAACATTCATGCTTAGCATGGCAGGCAGAGGAACAAGGCCTGATCGAAGAGCACTCATTTCCACAGATGCACTCTTTGAAGTTAAAGAGCGGGCTACTGAAGTTAATGGACCTACTCACACGTGTAAAGACTACTGGATGAAACTATCAATTTTCTATAGGTCACTGGGACCAGACACAAATTCAGAAGCAATGAGACAGCAAAGAGGTAGAGCTATTAGCACAAAGCCTGTCACTTTTTTCATTAAAATCAGAACTCATGCCAGAGGGCTGAAAAGTGGTCAGTGCTGTATCCATCTTTAAATAAAGGTGTGAAAGAAGATGAAGGAATTACAGGCTGGCAAGCCTCACTTCAATTGCAGAAAAGATAAGAGAAAAACCATTGAAGACAGAGTTACAATGCCTCCAGATGCTTGGGACAAACCAGCATGGAGGTTGTCACGGTAAATCACTGTGCTTCTCAATCTATTTTTACGCATTTCCAAATGTTAACGAAAATAATGGATACCTCTGAACAAGCAGAGGCGACTTATTTAGGTTTTCAAAAGATTTTTTTTTGAGAAAAGCCCTCACAAGGAGCTATTAAGGAAAGCTTAGTGGGTTACCTTGAGGTGAGAGGTAAAAGTTCTTTCATGGATTGAAAACAAGCTATGACATAAAAATGAAAGAGCTCTAATAAAAAGTCCAATTCTCAGCATGGAAAGAGGTTAATAGTGGGAGGTGCTCCAGGGACTACTCCTAGGACAAGCATTGTTAGAGATATGTATTAAGAGTGGTGATGTAGTGAAAAAGGGCAGCATTTGTTCAAAGAACAAAATTTCCTCCCTCCCCCAGCTTTTTCTTAGGTCACTTGGGTCTGGAGAAGATGACAAGAAATTAATTTAAGATGGACCTCGATGAAGAATGTAATGGTGGCAAATAAAATCCTGCTGAGGCCATTGCAAGCAAAACATGCTTTGGGAAGAACAACTGAAACTATTCATATACAAATGAGTTGTATCCTCCAGGGGACAAGAGAAGATGTAGGCTACTGTGGAGAGCTCAGTGTAAGAGATGCATTCAATGCACAGTGGTCATCAAAGACCTGAATGAAATGTAAAGCTGTTTTGAGAGATACTATATTTCCTGCCTTGTTTTCTAACATCAGCTGCATGTTTTTGCCCTGGAAAACATGACCGTTTGGGAGCAGCAAGTTAAGGAAAGCATTGCAGAAACAGAAAGGGGGCAAAGGAGGTAAGTAAAACGAATGAGAAACACTGCCGATAAGGGGGGCTTGCTTGTCATATGCAGGAAAAGTGTCCATACCAGGCTGTCACCATCTTGTGAGGGTATCCAGGTGGTAGCAGTGCAAGAGGAGGAAAAGGCAAAGCAGTGAGCAGTGTTATTTATTTATTTATTTATTTTTATTTTGTGCATGCTGAAGCAAATGGGCCGAAATCCATTGAACTGTGTGTGAGTACCTGGAGTTCAACAGCCAAGAATAAAAGATATCCAGGTCAATCAGCTGTTCTGCTTGCTCTTTTCAGCATTAAATGGAGAAAAGGTCTCTTCAGCAAATTAAGAAGAAAACAGAGCAAATAAAAAGAAACAGTTTCTCTTTTTAAACATAAGTAACCTGTGCCATTTCCAGCTGCTTGCTTGCTTTGAGGCAAATAACAACAAGGGTTTTCTGAATTTCTCTGAGGATGGAAGCATGGACAGCAATGACAACGCTAAACCTTAGAGTGCTTAAATAAAGTCATTTCTTGTTGCATTCGTTCTGTACCCATAGCAGGGAAATGGGACAATATTGTCCTTAGACAAGATGCAAGTAAGTCTGAAGAATTAACATTTTACACTGTCCAGGTTCAGACGAGTGGAGTCTGCTCAAGTGCCCTGACAAATATCTGATCTCTCCCCACAGGGACTCTTACTGATGAAGCTGGGGCAAGTGTGAAGACAAGTGTAAGGGTTACCAATCCATCATACTGAGGCAGAACTGGTCCTGGATATTTATTCCAGAAGCCTCAGATAACCTCTAATTATCCGAAATCTTGCTGTCCAGACCCAAGACAAGCCTCCTCTGAGGCACGGAGACACAGGCAGTCCCTTCCAGGCCAGACCAGGCAGCAAGCTCTCAGGCAGCTGGAGTCAGGCAAAGTGGCACACCGTCCGACAATGCCACCTGTATGTGTCTGGCATGCTGTAAGCCACCAAACATTTCCCAACAACCTAAAACAACATTAGGATCCATAATAAAAGGCTAGCAGCTAGAGACAACTCCAGGAAAAAGCCAAAAAAACTGGTACCTCCCTGGGTCCTTGCAATAGCAGGGAAATTGGGAAGGAAATTGCTCAGGTGATCTGAAGAAATGAAGCACCTCGAGTGCTTCCGCACGCAGCCAAAATTGTGCTGGAGCTAGAGCAGTGGACTGAGATGCACGTAACCCCACCAGTTGCTAATTCTGATCTGAACGTCCCCTGTATGCTTCAGAACATCACTTTAGCATGAGATACTGTCGCGAGGGATATCCATGATGGAGTGCTTTTAAGTGAACTATTAGAATTAACTTATCAGGCAAGTGATATAAGGGCCTCTTTCAAAGGCTATAGGAGACGTTGGCCTGTCAGGTGCCCAAAGCAGTTAGAAAACAGATCTAGGAGGTTTTTTTATTTTTTTCAAATGTTTGTTTGCTGAAAGCTTCCCACCTTGTGCTGGAGAAAGCACAAATCAATTAACCCGATTCTGATCTCACATTGACTCATACAGGTATGAGGGAAGGATTACACGAACAAAAAGCGATCAGAATCAGGCCCAATATATGAAATATGCATCAGTTACCATGGCAAACTCGCTCCTGTTTATCACATGCTCTGTCAGGGCATAGTATATTGATTGTAGATACTACTGCAATATGCTTGCTAAAATTATAAACACACAAGAGAGCCTATTTATTCTTTCTATTTGTGGGATGGATGCACATCCACCTGAATTCTCACGTGTGCAGTGCTGATGGGATACAGCGCTCTGCTCAAACAAATGGGTGCTGCTTTCTCACTCACATCAAAACCTGGCCCAGGGGATTGTTACTTGATTCTGATGTGGCAGGGATGTATCTGTGTCATCTCAAATGCTGTCAGTTGAATTCCAGGTGACAGCCTCTTCTCTCCAGCATCAGATGCCAGAGATAATGAAAACCTTAGCCAAAATTCAGGATTGTAACAGGAGTTACAATAAAGCAAGTACTAATCCCCAAATGATGCCATTCCATGAAGTTATCTCAGTCCTAGGAGAACCCTGAATGCAAACCAGGCTTGGGCTGGACACAAAAATGCGTCAGTGGGCATCTACTCTTGGATGCAGCTTGCCAGAACTCAAACACCTCCTGTGGGCACAGATTAAGGCACTATTGGCACCTCATTTGGCACAGGTGGAGTGGCTCCCTGTGAAAAAATGTTGACAGGGATGCCCATGGGAAAGAGATGATGCCAAATGCCTCAGCACACTCAGCTGCCCGGGGCTGGTCATGTTGCACAACCATGGGCTTTCTGGTTCTACCACCTCCTTGTCCTCCCCAGAGTCCCAGTCTGCTGTAGGAAAAGTCCAAGCGCTCTGTTTGGCAGCTGCTACCAAAGTCAGGCATTTCTTGTATTTTCCTGCATATGGGGGGAAAGGAAAGAAACAGCAGGGAAATGTCAGCAGCCAGTTCCAGCTTTGCTTATGTTAGCTGTTATCTCACCATGATAAGCAGGTGGACTGAGGGGTAAAAAACCTCTCATTTTAAAATTTAACGTCCTTGTCTCTTTCCCACAGCACCCTCTCCTGTGAGCTCATTGCTGTCAGAGTTTGACACAGTCCTTTCTGCAAGCAGCAGAGGTGGCTCCTCCCGAGGGCAGCATCTTCCTCAAGGGTACACAATGTGCCGTGGGCAGGGGCTCAGGAGCTCTCTGAAGGAGATGCTCTGAAGGGCATCTCACTGTCCACAGCAAAGCTAGGAGCACAGGGTGCCTCAGGATGTGTTAGCGAAATTTGAAGTGTTGTTAAATGAGGTCCCAGTGTGGTTTTACATTAGGATTCAACGTTGGATATTCTTTCCCAGCTGCTGTGATGCAACCTTTTACTCTGACAGGACAGTTTCTTGAATTCCTCCCTCTCAAACTTGCTGTCTTTCTTCTCCATCTCCACCTCTGCTAAAGCCTGTGATCACTCCCTGTGCACCACCAGGCTCCGAATCACCCTTTCAGCAGGGAAAGTGTGCAAGAGAGTCATCAGGACACTGTTATCAACCTTTTAGAGATGAACGGTGGATGAATTTCTGCACATTTGTAGCCTGGATCAGAGAAAATTCCTCTCTCTTCAACTACTTCCTCAAAAATCCTGAAGCTTTTTACAAACATTAACAGTTGGATTCCTAGCCCCTTAGTCATGATGAGTAATACTTTATTCAACGTGATTGTGCTCAAGTCGATGGGATTACTCATGAAAGAAACGCTACTGACTGAAAGTGTAGATATCCCAATACAATTTATTAATTTTGCTTTACAGCATCTTTGTGAGGCTTAACAGATGGGAATATTGACATTAGAAGTTCATGTGATTGGCTCAAGGTCAGAAAGTGACAGCACTGGGAACTTTGCCAAAGCCTTGATTTTCTTTTCTCTCGTTTCATTCATGAGATCAAAGATTTAAAATATAGAAACCAGCACCACCAGCAACTCAGGAACTCTTCAGTTTGCAAAAAGGAGCTGTCAGCTTGAAGCAGCAGCTCCTCGCATGGTAGTGCAGACAACCGATCAGGGGATGTGGAGGAAGTGGAGAGAAGACATATATTGAGGAATTGGGAAGAGGCAGGAAAGAAAGACAAGTGCTCACTTTTTTCCCCCCTTTTTTCAGCACCTATGCTTGAAAAAAGACTGGTCTCATGCTTGGGACAATGGCCAGGGTACTGCATTTTTTGTTTGCTTACTTAAAAACTCTAATTTAGAGCAAATGTTTTTTTAAAGCCTGTGAAGGGACTGAGGATAGAATCCTCTTATCAGGAGACATCACTCTCTCACGTTTCACTCTTAGACTGACAAGCAACTCCCTGAAGGGCCAAACCCCTATTTGAATCTGTTTGGGCAAGCTCCTTATTGTAGAGGTCAGCACAAGTCTAAGAGTCCCTTACCATCACGCACAGATGCTTCCTACAATATCTTTTGGTTCAAGAACGCATCACTTTCTCATGCTCACTCCTCCCTCATCTCTCACCTTTCCTTCTTCATTTCTTGCTTCTAACAGGATAAAAATCTAATCTCTTAAACAGCACATTTCATTCTACCCCTTGAAGGCTTTCTTGCACACCACTGACACTCCAACTGTCACTCGCATTCTGCAATGTCTACATCCAAAACGCTTTTGAAACTCTACGGCACCTCTTCAAGCGCTGCCGCTTCTGGGGGAAGCAGCCAAACAATTTCACTTCTTTACTGTGAGGGTGACAGAGCACTGGAACAGGTTGCCCAGACATGCTGTGGAGTCTCCTTCTCTGGAGATATCCAAAGCCCGCCTGGATGCCATCCTGCGCAACGTGCTCTGGGTGATCCTGCTCGGCAGGGGCGTTGGATGATCTTCAGAGGTCCCTTCCAATCCTGCCCATTCTGTGATTCTCTAATTAGCACCACTTTTCTAATGACCAATTTGTAGCTGATGAGGTAAAGCAAACAGAGTAGGAATGATGTCCACAAGCCCTCGCTGGAGCTGTGGCTGCAGGATTTGCCCCTAGTTGAATCTCCTATTCATTTCTGATTCACCAGTCATCTGGTAAGATCTTCATCCTCCCTGGCAAGACCTGGAAGATCCTCTGCTTCCACCCTGTGCCAGGCTTTCTGCTTGCCTCTGGTCACAGGAGGGCCAGGTTGTCACTTCACCAAGTGGCAGTGAACAGAAGGACCTGAATGTAGCTCAGAAAAATCCTCAATCTGGCATTAATCACCTGCTTGGAGCTGCTGGCAGGCAGTGACATTTTCCGAGTGGCACACAACCAGACATCTGCTGAACGATCCAGCAGCTTGATCCAAGGGGAGGTGGTTGCCGCCTTGTCTCCTCCCTGCAGGAAAGGAAAGGTCATGGCAGTCCCAGGGAAGTAGGGCTTGCACTGGAAAAGAAAGGTTATTCGTGGAGTCAGAGCCCCTGGGCAGCAAAGGGGTCATCTGCTGCGGAGCCCGGTGCGTCTCTGTGCACCCCTCACTGCATGTGGATGCAGATCAATGACACCTCTGAAGTTGTTGCGAGAATCAGACTGAAAGAAAGAAACTAAGAAGGATGAATAGCCTTCCTATAGGAAGGGGATGGGGGAAATAATTGTTACTAGTGTCATTGAGACTATTGCGTTTATGAGACTATTCAGGACAGCTTCAGCTGCTGCCTTCCATGAGCTGGGGAGAAGATTCACCCAGAGCGGGTAACTCCATTCCTGTGCTGCTTGTGATGGATTCTGGAATGACCTCTCCGCTGTACTGTCAAATGCAAAATATGAATCTAATCGAACCATGGATCTGAGCCAGCATAGTAATTTACCTGTTTGTGAGGCTGCACAGCAGAATACATTTCTCTGAAATATAACACTGATCAAAAATAAAATAAGAATAGGCAGACAGATTTTCTATTGGAAAAGGCTGATTTATTGAAACCAAAATGTTTAATAGGGATACATTGATTTCTTAAAAAAAATTGAGGACTTTCACTAAAAGTTACAAGAAGCAATGTGGGACAAAACAAGTAGCCAAATTTAACTCCTTAGTCTCATTTAAGCTGATCTTGAAGAATAACATCTAAATTATGAAAATGTTGGTTTTTCATTTCCAAATCCAGATTACTGCTTCGCACTTGCACACTGGCAAACTCGTGATCACAGCAACATTTAGCACTTCTGTAGAGTCTTCAGCTGAAGACCTGGCAGACTTCTTCTCCCAGGAAAAAAAAAAAAGCCATAAAAATCCTTCACGTCAATCTGCTAAGTGGAAAACCTCCTCAGATTTGCCACACCTCTGAAAAACCCCTGTAACCCGACTTTTCTTATTTCAGCAGCTTCTCAGACATGACCCTGAGTCTTCATCATTTTAAACGAACATCCTGCTTAGCCAACTGCCTATCCCAAAATGCTGTTCTGCCTCCCTGTATCTTTTTAGCACCTCTCACTAATTTATGAAGCTTCCTGGTGTGGCATGTGGGTGTCAGGGGGTTCATGCACTACAGGACAGCGTTACAAATGCTGTTTGCCAGGGCTGGTTGAAAGGCTGCTGTTGCTTTGGAGGCATTGGTGTTGTACAGGTTCCTTAAGACGAAGTCTTCCCATCTTTGGGCTTTTCCTGAAGATGGTATCTCAGCTGACCTGCCACCCTTGCTAAAGACGACTGTTTCATGCTGGCTCCTGTTTTCATATCATCCAATCTTAGTTTTGATTTTCTGGGGGACACTCTTGTTGATTATTTTTTTAATCACTTTCACATACAGATAAAGATCACACCAAAAGTCAGCCTCAGCCAAATAAAACCTTTTTATTGGCAGAGTTTGTGTGTTTCTATCACTCCTGATCTATTGAACTGATCAGATTAGATACAATAGGGCCAAGATTTCTTTTGGCTGTAGTACTTCCAAATCATTCAGCACACCGCTGGGGATGGAAGCGCAAGGAGACAGGATGCAGAGCGCGCCAGATGAAAGCTGTTGCCTCTAGAATGGCCTGAGATGGCTTTAATGAAAAGCAGCAATGTCCCACATGTTGGATGCAAACCTAACAATCTCTAGAAAAGGATTCTGTATTTACAGCATACATGCCTTCCTCAAGGGGCTTTGCAAAATGTATAGTACACAGAGTGAGGTAAAGGGGGGTTCTTCATGTCCAGCCATCTTCAAGGGGCAGAAGAGGGATGGATAACTGATAGTGACATGCATCAGGCACTTGGGCACAAAAGGAAGAGTGACAAGTGTCTTTATCCAATGCAAATTGCATGAGGAGTTTGGGGACCTGGAAGCTTATTACACAGTTAAAATTTGGCTGGTGCAACAGCATTACCAGTGCCTGTTCTTGGGAGCAGTGCAAGAGTTTCTTTAGTAGTTGGAGTTGGTCAGGACTTTGGTTTTCTCTCTCATTCCAAAAAGGGCAAATGGAGAGGCAGGAGACATTTAAAACAAGAGGAGCCACAAACACATGACAATGCAACCTCATATTCCCACCCATGAGAAATATATGAATAAATAAGTAAATATATATATATATGTGAATCAGAGAGGTGAAAACCTTGGACAGATTTCAGACTCCTGGCTGCTTTCCAGCAACACTTTAGAAATACAGTACTAAATTTACATCGGTTTCAGTAATGCAAGCCTAGAATTTCCCCCTGGAGATCCCATCTGCTCCTCACTTACATGAATCCCCCAAACTGGGGAACAGCAGGGTAGACATCATATTAAATCACTGGTTTTTATCATACTCATTCAGTTTTTCCCTGGATCTGATGATCTGCCAGGGCAGAGTGCTGCATCATTTGTCTCATCAAGATGTATAATGTGGCATGCAGTAATCCAGACAGCAGTGAGGTGCTACGCTCAATGGCTGGTTGGTGGAGGATGCAACCCCTGTAGATGCTTAAATGCTGAATTCCTGGGAGATGACTATTGGGGTCTCTCTATGATAGCTGGGTGTTAGCAAATTCATTAACTGCAGTAGCTGTGAACAGGAGAGGGAGTTGCTCAGAACTTTTGATGGAAGTTTTATGGAGTGAGAATGAACTCATGAAAAAGAAGAAAAAGTCAGGCGTGCCCCATGACCAGCCTTTCTCAGCAACCACGGAAACAGGGGAGGCCAAGGTGAGAGGTGTTATTATGAGGCTTAGGTGACTGGAGTGCCTTCATGCCCCAAACTGTTGCTTGCAGACCCTTTCTAAAGAATTATACACCTTTTTCCTGACTCTTACAAGGGATCCAAAACACTTTCTGAACACAAGCTGCATTTAAGCTGCCATTAAAATGCTGCCTAGTTGGCAGTGTGCAGAGCCGGGAGCAAAGGAGAAAGGATCAGACAAGGGAAAATCATTCTGGTGAAGGAATTCTGGGCCTGGTGAGGAGACCACGGCGGGGCAGGGCTGAGCAGGGGTGGGGGGGACAGAAAACACCGAGCCTTCCCCTGCTTTGCAAACCAGCACTGCACCCAAACCTGCCCACCAAAACAGGGAGGATGGAAAGAATAGGAACATCTCCTAAAATGCACTACAAAAGGCCCTTTTAATTCAGCAGAAGGCTAGAGGAAGGTCAGAGGATGACAGAGGACATCTGTATGAACAATCCCTTCCCTGGGCTCAAGGGGGCATTTGTGATCTACAGCAGCTCTGAAGGCAGTGGCTGTACCGACGGTCACTGCCTCAGCCTCGTGTTTCGCTGGGAAGGCTCTGCTCCTGCCTGCCTCTCCCTGTCAGCGTGAGGAGAAGGAATTTATCCTCTAGGCAAGGCTTTACCTGAGGATAAAAGGACGCTAATTCCTCTTCGTGGATGCCCGCAGCTCCCCAAGTTTGTAGTCCAGCCCTCCGATAGCTCAAAAGCTCCGAATGGCTCACAAACAGCTGCCTTGCTACGCTGGCAATAAGCAATAACATATTCTTCCAGCTTATGTCTCTTCGCTTGTTTGAGTCCTCACTTCAGCTGCGCACCTGCCCCAGCTGCTCAGGGTGCAGGCAGGGTACATGGCATGACCGTGGGTTAGCAGCCTTCTCCTTACAGAACATCTGGTGGGTTTCGTTCCGAGCACAAGCTGTTGGGCACTTGGCCCTAGGGTTTGTCCATCCGGGAGCAGCAGGGCCTCCTCTGCACAGCAGCACTAAGGGACACTGGGCCAACTCTGACTTGGAGGTCTTAGACCACGCTCTTCAAGATGCTCTTCATTTTTGGAGTTAAACCATATCCTCAAGTCCAGCCCACTCAGGGAGCCTGACCACGGTGATGAAGCTTTCAGGCAGCGCCTGCTCCTGTAAGAGTTGCATCAGTTCTGCCTAGCCCTGCTCAGCTTTTGCAAAGGGACATGAGGGCAGGAGAGGTGCAGCCAAGTCCCAGTGGTACAGCTGAAAGAAGGGCCGGGCACAAGCTGTAGACATCCTCCTCTCTGCTTGCAGGATCTGTACACCACCACAGAAACATACATCAACTCCATGGCCAGGCCGACAGCAAATTTTGGCCTACTAGGTTTCCAGTTCAAAGGTATCCATCACACCAGTGTCACCACAGCCATTCTTGGACCTACTCATCTTTGCAGCACAGGTAAATGTCACAAATACCCCCATTTTACAGGCAGAAAGCTGAGGCATAGAGAGCAACAGTAATTCACACAGGGTCTGGGGCAAAAAGGGATTTTAATCCATGTGAAAGTCATAGACATTATCCCAGCTCCAAATCTTGCATCTTCACTTCCCCACCTCAGAAGTTGTCAGCAGATCCTGCCCTCCTGAACGGAGCAGTCACCTCACACCAGTAGTAACTACCAACACCATGCCACAGAAAGGGGAGCCAAGACAGGCAGCCTAAGTGCCATATAAATCACAGAAAAGGAGGAATTGATCACAGAAATCCTGGCAGCCAGTTCCCACCTTCAATTGCTGTAACGCACTTCTGTACAATTATTTCTCTGTGTATGCAAATATATTTCCCTTGTCACATCCGTTAGTAAAATCCATAATACTGCCTGAAATAATCCAAAGACACAATAATTAGAAATATAATGTTATAAGAGGTGATGTACAGGACGAGCACAGAGCACCTACATATGAGTCCAGCTCTGTTCCCTGTCCTACCACATGTTGATGCTTGACCTTGAGCAAGTTGCTTAACTTCCCTGTGCCTTCAATAAAACCTGTCTCATAAAACCTGGATAATAGCATTAAACTTATCTACATCAGATGAAGGTTTTGATGCTTAATCAATACAGATTTGTAAAAAGCTCTGAGCTCCTCTAAAGAAAAGAGATGTCCACAAAATGTTTCAGCATTGGCTAAGGCTAATGGATGCAAGGAGGTACACGCTGCTCCGCTGAGATGTTCGTGCTGAAGTGGGGCTGGGTGTTGCAGGATGCCAGCGGATAGGCAGCCACAGCAGTCGTGCCATGGACAGGACAGCGTGTCTGGGTTATAAAGCTCTCAGATGGCACTGGCTGTCCAGCTGCAAGTGCGAGCTTTACACCAAGCAAGGGCTTCTACTTCTGACAGATTTTGGATCAGCTGCATCTAATTTCAGAGACATGAAAGAGGGTTTACTTCTGAATTCACACTTCACCCCTTCTTTCCTTGCCTTTGCCCCCTCAAGCTGTGGCAATTTGCTGCTGTCTAGTAGGGTGGAAAGAATTATTTCTTTGGCATTATTATAAACCTTCAAAGCTTGATGCAGTGCTGGGTGATCAATATAATACAGTGTACATAAGAATGTATTAATATTATGTTTACCCAAGCACATTCTGAGAGCTATTCCTAACTTTTTAACTTACAAAGTAACAAGGAACAGAAGAAATGGAAGCACTTTCAGATCTCAAATCTAAGCAGAAAAAACTTGCGTGCAGAGGGAAGAAAAAGTCTTTTCTTATGGTGTTTCTTGTCTGAGCAGAATTAGGAGATGTTAGGGGAGATATCAACCTGCTGAGAGTTATTTCAAGTCATTCTGAGATACTCTGCTGAATTTATAGCACAGGCAGATTCTGATAAGATAGTCTGAATTAAATCTAACCTTCCAAACCTTCCTTTGAGATGCATATCACCTGCATCTCTATGTCTTCCCTGGTGATGCCGTGGTCACCGGTCAGTTGTCTCCCTTGGGCCGATCTTCAGTCAGGTCCCCTCAGAGCTCCAGCCTTTTCAGTCCAAGAACAATTTTCTTCTGCAATATTTAACTCCGGTATTTTCTTGGAGGTATAGGAAATAGGCAGGTGATGTCCTTTCATTCTTCAAACAAATGAGTCCTAGGTCTGCGTAACCTTCCTGACAGCAGCCAAGTAAGCTCTGCACACTTTAATTCCCAAAGATGAGCTGGGGATTCACATGTTACTTACTGAGGTATTACATGGAATTTTAATAGGCCTTTAACAGGACTCCTGTGAGTTCAACAGCTGATCCAAACAAGATCTCCGTTCCAAGGCCTAATCCCATTATAGCCTAAAAGGATCTCCTTCAGAGAAATTGTTTTGTCTGCAGGCGGTGCTGAAAAGAAAGAGTGAGATGGATAGAAAAAAAAGAATGAAAGACAAGTTTTAAAAAAAGTTATCTCAAAAGAGAAAACTAATGCTAATGCAGGTAGAGAATTCTAAAAAAAAAAGTATACAGGTTTTTTTTTCTGACTAGTTAGCACTTCATGTCAAAATCCCCTCAGCTTAACAATCACTAGAACTAAGTGAATAATTTAGAAGGAATAATTTATTCAAAGAATGTGGCTTACTGATGCATATTCACATATTGTCTGAAGAGATCATAAAGTTCTCCAAATTTCATATGTTAATCAGATCTATTTGCCAGTTCCTTCAGCTGACAATTCTTTGCTTCCAGATACTTTAAGACTTAACCCATGAAAGGAAATAATTGATTCTAGGCACAGACTAGTTTTCTTTTGTTTGTATACAAAACCTCCAGAAATAAATCATTATTTCAATAACCACTCAAGTGATGCCACTGTACAGCCATGAGTTTCTCACAAGTAGCCTAGTCCTTTTTTTTCTCATCCAGACGTTAAATATCTGAGTTCTTTGGGAGTACATGCATGTACTTACTCGCTGACATGCTTTTCAAGTCACTGGCCCCTCTTTGTTGAGCCCTATACAAATGAACAGAGCAACTCTATTTTCACCCACAGAGCTCCCAAATCCAGCCAAGGATTTGGACAAAATCTGTCACAGGTGATTAAAGATGGCACAAGTGTAAATATGCATTAGGAGATATCAAGGAGCAGGCAGGAGTAAGCTGTGCTAATGCATGTTGTTTCTTCATGGTTCTTAGCCAACTTGATGAAGCCAGCGCGGCATCAGGGCAACCATTCAGAGCTGATGAACATATGCCTTTCCCATACTTCCAAGAGCTGAGGAGCCGGGAGATCTGCTCTGATGATCAGGCCAGTTGTCCAGTAAGCAGGCCAGACAGCTTAGGCGTAACAATGTCTTCTTGTAATGAAAATGAAGACATTTCATTAAAGAGAAAGAATTACAACAGCAATAATAGGCCTGAACCCCTAGGAAAAATCTTGGATCTGGATACAAATTCACATATGGCTCAGGTCTGGTCTGTAAGCTATGCACTGCACCCCTCGCATTCATTGCTTTCATTGCTCCCCTCCTTGCCTGCACTACCATGAATAAGCAAATAGCATCCGCAGCCGATTGCCGCTCCAAGCCTGCCTTCCTGGGTGGTGCAGCTCCAGCGCATCAGAGGCGGCGTTTCTGTGGCATTTAAGACTAGTGAAATGTACAGGTCACAGGCTGAAAACTATTAAGAAACAATTTGCTTCTACTGATCTGTTTGGGGCCTTCCCTGCATGGCCCTTCATCAGTGCTATTCACCAAGTGAGCACACTTCACCTCCTATGGGGCGGAGGTAATTATCCCTGGTGAATTAGACCCTCAATCACTGCTCTGGAGACACCTGGTGGGCCTAAAATACATATATATATATCAGTCACATCAGTAATTGCAGACGTATTTCTCGCAGAATCCTTCTCCCCTGCTTTTTTGCCCTCCCTGCAATATGTTTCAATTTCATTGTGCTCACTAAATTAGCACTTACGGAAGTATTTCCATTTTTTTCTGCATCATGGCCAATTGCCTTCAGAGCCCTTCTTCATGTGGGTTGCTGAGCATCAATTGCATTAGCCCTGTGGGAAATATTCCACAAGAGTGCATATGCCCAAAGTACAGAGCAGAACAGCCCTTCCCTTTCTTTTTTTCTGGCTGTCTGCATCCCAGGTCCATGAAGTCTCACAGATCATCTCACACGATGAGTTCCACCTTCTGCTTCCCTCTCCATAGATACCACCCCCCTTCCACAGGCTTCTACTTCATGCCTCTGGAAGGCAGCACCAGGACCTCTCAATTTATGGTGAAATGTCCTAAGTGTGTCTACTTGCCTTCAACTAGGATCTGCCAAACAGGGACACAAGAATTCTGAGAAGCCGGAGGTGCTCTGAAATGGCAATGATGGATGAGA
Source organism: Chauna torquata (assembly GCA_013399475.1). NCBI lineage: Eukaryota > Metazoa > Chordata > Aves > Anseriformes > Anhimidae > Chauna > Chauna torquata. The sequence goes on from VXAL01011318.1 coordinate 129,832, forward strand.
CTCAAACTCTTCATGCTCAGGTCTCGCTGAAAAGCACATTCCCTGCTTCTAGCCTCAGAGTATGGTCCAACAGTTAAAACTCCTTCAGAGATCATTCCATATATTCATATCCCATATATATGAGATATCTGGGCTTTCTGGGTTAAATCATTCATGAATCAGTGGCTGAAGGCTCAGCCTTAACGGAGCAATAGCCAAACTGTGTGCATTTGTCCAGATTTCTGTCTACAGCAGGAAAGCTGCAAAACCATCCAAATGAACCTTGCTACAGGGATTTTGTTGCCTATATTCCTAGCCAAAAATAAGTTGAGAAGTTCACTGGTGTCACATGAGAGGTATGATCTTCTTTTGCAGGGAGGAGAGGAAGAGAAGGTGAGAGATTCAGGAGCCTGTCAATTGAGTAACAGATGGGCTTTTCATTAAGAGGAGCTCCAAAACCTAACGAAATCAGTTAGAGCCTTTTTTAGTGGCTTTGGTGGACTTTGGAGGCGGCCCTAATTTAGGCACCTAGCTGCAGGGATACAATTACAGCCCTTGATCTCAGTGGTGGATGTTAACAAGCACTTCTGTCACTTGCAGGCGCTGACAGAAATTTGGGCATTATTTCAGAGTCGATTTTTGTTCTGAGATTGGCTTGAGCTTTGAACTCCAGCCTCAGGGCAATGCATACAGATAATGGATTTCCCTTCATCTGATATATAGATACTGCTGCTCATTTACTAGCTGCTGTGGTATTTGGTTGCTGCAGTGTCCAACCATAATGTTTACAGATTGCAGCTGGTGCTGAACATAACCAAAAAGACCCTGTCCAGGCTGTTTGTAGTGTTACTATGATCTGTAGGCTTTATTTTGTTTTGCTGGAGCTAAAACCAGTTGTAAAACTAGCCTGGCTTCCTAAACAACCACATTTAAATATTACTGATTTTAAGAAAGTGCAGAAAAAGCTCCATCGTCATACTATTCCCACTGGCATTTCTGAACAAAAATGGATTTAAACTTTAGGTTTTGAAATTCTAGCTTATCACACCAAAATAACAATAATAAAAACCAAGCAAACAATATTAAAAAACCAAAAGGGTGTGAAGTCCAACATTGATGTGAAATGCAAAATATCATGCATCTTGATCAACTATATGCTATCTCCTCACCTGCTGCAGACTTTTTGCTTACAATAATGATTGAAATTTTGAATTTCCAATTTCCAGTAACTTTTCTTTAAGAGAATTTCCTAGAAATAGAAATACAATTTCTGTGCTATCCTAATTCAGATATTACTTGACTTTTTCCTGTCCTCACATCCTGAAGCCTTGAAGTAAAATTCTGTTAGAACAAGAATTGCCACTCTGGAGATGAAGATGGCCATCTGAATGGCTAGAGAAGAAAAGCAACAGAAGAGGGAGGCTGAAAATAGACTGAGATGTCCCTGCTGCTGTAAGCAAACAATGTGCTTTGTTAGAAACATGCAGTTGTGTTATATTTTCATAGAAGCCACAGCCTTCATAGACTGTAGACTTGATTTCTTCTGACTTGCAGGAAAACTGGAAAACAAAGCAAACCAAAAACCTGCCACACCACAGCAACAGTAATTGGCTAGTGTAAAGTACTGTTTGAAAAGAAAATATCCCCAATCTGCCAGCACATTGCACTAAGCATAATTTCTTGCCTGAAGTTAACACAAGATGGATATTCAGTGTGTGTCATCACCTCCTCATCAGCCCTTCCTCTGTCTGGCATAATATCTCAGGGCCTAGGGACCAGGAGTGACACGTCCCAACAGTTGTTGTATTGATTTTAATTCTAAGTCGAGCTCTCCGTTACATACCTGATTCTACTGTAATATTAATTACATAGCCTCCCTCTGCTCCGGGCCCGCTATGTCATTTGTTATAAAAATGCAGCCACGCAAGTGACTGTCACCTCAAATCCATTTTTCATTAACACGAGTGACCAGTCCTATGTTAAGCATCTCTAGGTTCTGGATGACATTCGTTAAACACTGCCTGGTAGATCGTAAATCACTGTAGTGTTAAAAGAATTCCTCCACTGAGCAGCAGGGAGCTAATCTGTGTCTGCAGGTTTTTAATTGAGTAAAACAAATGATGATGAAACCCTCTTTAGATGCACTCGAACCCTTTCCATTGGATTAAAACAAGCTGAAAGCTTTCTCTTTGGGACCACGCGCAGGCTAGTGCGGGAGGGTGAGAGCAGCTACGAGGAGGCATACTGCAATAATCCTCTTTCTCTTTCCATCACCTCTGGCTGCTCAAAGGAGCAGCAGATGGTTAGGGATTGAGTAGGAACAGAACCAAGAAACTTAACAGACATCTCTGAGGAGACAGTCCTCATGGACAATGAGCTCCGGTATAACCCACATGCTGGATCCTTTCATGCTCTAAGAGAGTCCTTGTCCCCATAGCTCTGAGATCCCTAAGGAGATATGGTCGTTGCTCTTCCTGAAGGACTATGTGATAGCTGTGCATAGGGGCTTTCATGTTAGTAATTAAAAAACTGCCTATACCAGACTGCATCATTGCCCAGAAAATGAAGAACTAAAGGAGTATTGTAAGCGTCCAACAGAACAAATACCCAGGAGAACAGGGACACTGAGGTCCTCCTGGGCCTTTGAGTTCAGCCTGGATCTCTGCACAAATCCCCCGCACCACACATTTCCCTGGCCCAGTTGATGCTCAGGTCTAAACTTTCATGCCCATGCTGCAGATACAAGCAGGTATTTGCATATAGACCTGAGGCAAGGTATGGGGCATGTGGGGGGCAGAGAGGAGGGGGGTGAAAGAAGTGAGCCTCAGTCCACAATGGGGATGGACAACCTTAGAGCCTTTTTCTCCTGCACCAATTTGGTGTGCTACAGGTTCAGCCGGGATTTCTAGGCATCCTGAGCTCAAATTGTCCTTATACCACGTTGATGCACCATCCTGACCTAGAAGTGGCATGCCTACAGGGGGCTGTACAGGAGCATGTGAGACTGAGCCCTCTCTCTTGCCTGTCTTCAAAACGTCCTTGCAAATATAGCCAGAACGGGAGCAGGAAAGACAAGCAGATCAGAGATTCCTCAGATGGAGCAGGAGATGAGTGGCCCACTAAGTAGTCATGCCTGTAGGTATACGCTCACAAAGGAGACTTTAGAGAAGGAGAAATTGCTGAAGAGCTGTAAAGTCCGTAGGAGAATAAGGTTTAGGTGAGGAGACATAGGCAGAGCTTGGCTTAGGTAAGGATGGGGATGAAGCCCTTACTTAGGAACAACTTAACCAAGTAGACTGCTCTGTCCTACACTTTCAAGATGATATTTAAAGCAGAAATTAAAATTACATCCCTCTCTGTCATTCTGCATTCCCAGAGCCACCATGTTACTAGTCATAACATGGCCTGAAAGACTCAAACTCCTTCAAAGTCAGATAAAAAAAGAAAATCATTGAGGCCAACATGCAAAAAATATCTTCCATGCACTGGGAGAAACACTCAGAAGAAAATGAGTTAGATCTCTCAAAGACTATCAATTATTAAGCTGAATAGACTGTAAAACTTGTTAGTTGGTTGGCCAGGGAGGCTAGCATCGCCACAGCAGCTTAGATGATGGTCCAGCCCCTGGGAAAAGGAGTTGATGGAATAAACTCAGAACAAGGATTTTAGAAAGCAGCGTAGGTGCAATTCCCTGTTGTGTATAACACAATATAACCACCACCTGCTGGAGGATGTGTGGAAAACTGGTGAAGCTGAGTTCATGTAGTCCCACATTGAGACATTCAACATTTATGTTACAGGCTTAAACTGAATGCCCGACTGCCTTGCCTGACTTAGGTCTCTGTGTTAGTGATGGATGAACTGTGTTAGGGATAGAGAAGGCGTTGGAGGAATTTAGAGTCCCTGGGACCCCATTCCTGCTTTGTCCTTCCACTTTCAGTGTTAACTTCACTCTGGTCTTGAGCCTCCATCCAAGGATCCTGGAGATACATGTTTCTTCCCCTTCTTATTTTGTCATTTTCTATCTGAACAGCATTGATTGCTTTTCTCTCCTGTGTTTCTTGTTACGGTGCTGGCTGATTTACCTCCTTGCTTGTGTGCTAGCCTCATCAGTGATGCTATCAGCAGGTCATCAGCACCAGTGGTGAGGATAAAGCTTGTGTTTAACCTGTGCTCAATGGGAGCAAACTCTTCCCAACCTTTCTGCACATCCGGAGGTCTCATTGCTTTTAGATCCCTCTGAGATATCAAACACACAAGAAAAGCAGAAGGTGGTTTCCAAGAAGTTATAACCCATGTAATTGGGCAAAGTCCCTTTCCTCCATTCTGAAAGGAGATACTAATGGCTATGAAGTCAAATACGAGTCAAGTTTGCTAGATTTTTCTCTAGGGATGTTGCATCTGCATAATCTACAGCAGGAGGTCCTATAAAAACAAAGACTGTTTGGCTTCCTAAATATCTTGTTGATATGAATGTGGACTGGAATAATCGCACATGGGGAATCCTGAGCATATTTCCCAACTGGATAAGATGAAGTTTTAAGGCAGGAAATTATGATGGTAGGTTGTTGTTTTATTTTAAGCTTCAAATCCCATGCTCAGAGATGCGCAGCACAGCTCCTTTTTATGATATAATTAATCATCATTCCATTCAATGTAGAAAGAGGATCTAATGGGATATATTGTCCCATTTTAATGATAAGCACGTCAGATAACATAAATAGGTCAATTGACGTAATTGCAGTAAATACAGAAAAAAACCCTCAATATTTCAAGATGAATTATGTAATTTACATAATTACGTCTAAAAATGGCACGTCACCACTAAGTGTGTTCATCCAGCCCTACCCTCTGCTTTCCTCCTTCCCGTTCGGCAGAAACGTATTGCTAGACATTGTCATACGTGACTGGAAATTTCTCCAGGTTCTCTGGCTTTGTCAGAGACGTTTAATGTTGTTTAGACGAGAGCGTTAGCTTGACTCACAGGGCGTGGGGAAGCAGCAGCCTCCCAAGCTGAGCTCTCAGTCATCCTGCATTGCATCACAGGTCCGTGCAAAGGTGGTGGCTGTCTGAAGCATGAAGGTGGCGTATGCTGGAGGATGGCAATCAGGGATGGCACCAGGCTCAGCCCCTCCCAGGTTGCGTAGTGCTAATGTGCAAGAACTGGATCTCCTTATAGTACTCGAAACAGCAGAGAACTTGTAACATTTTATTTTTCCACGTAATACCATTTATGCTGATGGGGGATGAAAAAAGGTGATGCCAGGGAGGCACAGAGCAGCCTCTTAGCCTCTGGCTGAGCCCTGCAGTAGGACTCACTGTCTTCTCCAGGAAGTGCACTCATGGCAGCCCTGGGCACGGGAGTCCCCTTTCACAGGGCAAAAGTTTCTGCAGGAAAAATACTGCAGTCATGTTAAAACATTAATTTGCTGTAAAGGAAAAAGAAAAATCAGAATGACTGATCCCAAGGTGCCCAGCAGGAAAGATTTTATCAAGTCCACTTCTTGCTGAGAGTCACAGCATTCCGGTAGCCATCGACAAGCGTGGGGTGCTGCCAGCCTGGTTCCCCCAGCCCTGTTTGTTCCTTCCTGCTGCGTGATATGCAGCTGGGTACACAGATCCCACCCCCTCCAGAGGAAACACAAAAAATCTGCCCCAGACTTCAGTGGTTCTCGTCTCCATCCAGATGAATTTGTCTTGCACAGGATAGCGAGAAAAGGGTGGCAAGTGTCTCTGGGTCTGCTTTTTTAGGAAAAGATAATTCTCTTCCTCCAAGGTATCCCAGACTTCAGTTAAATGGTACCAGATACAACACCTGTAGTACCCCACTAGTCCTGGATTTGTCTCCTTCCCCTGCCTGGGCTATACAAAAAGGATCAAACCTGCAGATGTATTTTAGCTCAAGTACATCCTTACATTCAAAAGTCCAGGTTTTGGTCTAATGAGAGACTGTAATGGGGGAAAGGGTGGGACTATTACATGTATAAGAATGAGGACAACAGGATCCAGATCTCAAACTGTTTGGACAATTAGTGGGGGTGGGGGGCAGCAGGGAAACACATCTAAATTGTGTTTAAAGTTTAGGCAGACAGGCTGACACAGCTTTACCCTTGTAGCATGTACAGCTGAAGTCTCGTTAGGGGGGGGAGAGGGGGGTAAATGAACCCAGCAGTCACCCCCTTCCTGCGCCGTTCCTTTTCACTTCCCCTTTCTCCTGACAGTCAGTCCCTGGGCTTGTCCTTGTTCAGTTAGCTGTGCAGAGAAAGCCATTTTCATTGCCCCTGTACATTTTACCAGCCATGTCTGAAAATCAGGCGAGAGAACTCCAGCTGCTGAAGTGCACAATTTGCTCTTAGCTACAGTCCAGTAATTGAAAACTGTCATTCTGCGGGAAAATGGCAATGCCGTGCAAGAGCAGGAGCAGGCTGGAGTTTGTCACACTGCATCTTGAGATTTTGTAACTAGTTTCGGCTGAACTTTTCCCCCTCTGGGCTCTGATAGCTTGCCTGCTATTTACCAGCCCCTAGGAGAATTGCTTTAGTTATTCTGCGATTGAAATACTTCAGCGGTTGTTATGTGTGTTTACACTTCATGTTTGCAGGGCCAAAGCAGGGAGAGAGGAAGATGAAACTGGATTTGAAGATGGTATTTGGGCCAGTTCAAGACTGCCATAACCTTCATCCTTTGTTCCTATATACAAAGACAGAGGGACACTGGAGGCACCAATGAGTTACAATATTTAAGTTACAATCATCTTTGTTTGCTCATTTGTGTGACAAAAGCTGTATAACCACTCCAGCGTAATAAGGTCAGGGAAGCAGAGCACTCTGGGCAGTGCAATAGCACCAGGCAATGCGAGGGATGAAGATATGGGTCCTGCACTTTTGTGGCTGAGCAGCTCCATACTCCCTGCTCAACCACTTCCTACGCTGGAGAGAGAGGAAATACACCTTCACCAGCCAAATATACAAACCTTCCTTTTTTCCTTGCTCTCCTGGGACCAGACAGTCCGATGCCTGATTATTTTTTCCTGGTTTCTCTTCAACAAGACATTTTGCTAAAACTTTTTTCTCTGCTTCAAACCAGCATCTCTGGAATATGTTGTGATGGTGGGAATTAGAATGGCAACTATATTTGAGTGGCAAGTCCTCATGCAGCACTTAAAGCCATATGCTTCCCTTATCCACCTCTAGCCACCGGTACGCATTGCTCTTACACTCTCACAAGTGCTCCTATGAACTTCTAGGATCCATGAAGACCCTATCTGATCCAGGAGGTGTCCCAATGTCCTGCTTCTTCTAAGGGACCTTTTATCCTCAAAAAATAATTGCTTCCTCCATGAGCTGTCTGCATTCTTGCAGATGTTGCTTTTGACCAGTTTCCTTCAAGACTGTCCTACCACAACACTTGTGTCCTTTTGTGTGCTATATCTTCAGTGGGAAACCACAGTTCTCTTTGCTCTGAGTCAGTTATGTGACGAGAAGAGTTTGGGTCTACAGGCTACCAGCTTTGCACTGTACACCAGCTGGATCACAGCATGCCTTCTGGTGCACATTGACTTAATCAAGCAAGTCACATTCTTCTGCATTATAGATAGCAGCTTGTAAAAATACACTATACAATAGTATCCACATATTGAAACTTACTAATTCCAAGTAGAGATGGGGCAGCTTTTTTTTTCCTTTTTAAAGAAGTTGATTTATTTTGTCTGGAATTTTGTTGTACAACAAAGTTTGATTTTGATAACTTATTTTTTTCAAAGTGGAAAAAAATAAAAAATTTTGAAACAGAAATGTCTTTCCTACCTTTAAAGATAAGTAGCCACCTGTCTGGATAACTGCCAAGCTATGGCAGTAAATGCCAGGTGATGTCTGTTCAATTCCACGTAACACTCACGATAATGCCATTTCTCCTGGTTGAAATATTGATCACAATTGACATTTCTTACAACTTTTCTTCTCTTTTGTGATTAAAAAGCAGAGATTTATCTGATCCAAACTTTTACATGCGTTTTTTTTAGAAGTCTAGAAAATAAGTTGATGAATAATTTCATCTCCTGCATTTTTCTGAAACTGGCTCAGTCATTGTTTATGGTAGTTTATGGTAGCATCATGTTAGCTAGTCAAATACTGTGGCTGGTCACCTCTGTCAAGAGAATTTGTCTCAGTCTCAAATTGCATGGCAAATATTTTAAGTGAATAACGAACAGTCAATATTGACTTTCTGGGATCTCTTCTCACATGAATACTCATTGTGCTCTCCACAGCCACAGCCTGTCCATAGTGGGGCTTCCTGCTAGGCTCAAAACCCCTTTGAGATAGAACCATCTGCCATGCTTCTGGCAGAGGCGCCCTTGCAAAACGCATAGAAGCAACCCCAAAAGCTCCCTGAAACAAGAGATGAACAGTTTGCAGGACTGCTGGACCATGAACATTACTGTGTCACTTTGAAAATGTCTGTTTTTTCCCTAAAAAAGATGGAAACTCTTTCCAACCTCAAATATTTGGATTAAACGGAAGTGCTTAGCTAGTCGTGCAAAAGGGAGGAGCCTTAGTAGGAGCTCATGTCTTGCTAAAAAGGTAATCTGAGTTTATTTCAGTCTGAGGTTATAGCAGAGCTGCTCAGGATAGGCTTGCAGGGCTGGTTTCAGTTTTCTTGCAATTGGAGAAGGTACCCTCCTGCATGAGCCAAGCAGGTACCAAAAAGCACCGATGAAAGGGCTACAGATCTAATAGGTCCTCCCCAAAACTCACCCCAGAACCTGGCTGAAGGTGACTGCTGGTATATGTTAAATGGCTTTGGGCTGAAACTCTCCCCTTCGATCCCTTCAGCACCTTTTGTGGAGGGGGAAGAAGAAGGAAACTGGGGTTGTGTTCCCATTTAAGGCACCAGCGTTAGATCCAAGGAAAAAAGTAAGCCAGAAATGTAAGCCCCATGTACACACACTACTCAAAACCCTTCAATTTGCCCAACAATTACCGTTAGCACATGAGAGCTAGAACTGGCCTGCAGAAGGAACAAATCTCAGCTACTTGGTGCCTGGGGCTGTAGAGGGCTGGGAGCCTGGGGGAGTGGTGCAGCTTTGGGTTTATCAAAAATGTTCCTTGTAGGTCAGTTGTACCAAAATCTGGGCTGTCACAATTCCTTGCATTTTCTCCCTGTACTCAACAACCGTTTTCTCCTTGCTTAGTCCAAATATGCATCTCAGAGCAGACTTGTGGCAGATAGGACGAGGACCAACAGGTTGCCTTCTGAAGTGTCATTCACTGTGGAGGAGAGATGTGGCTGGCTGATGTGTGATAGCTCTTCTCCTGTGATAGAAGAAAAAGGCTTTGACAGCTTGCTCTGCAAGGATCAAGGAGAAGTGGTTTTGTGCTGCACTGCATCTTTAAAAACTCCCTATTTTGAGAATTAAATGGGTCCCTGGCTGCCTTCTACACTTCTGCTTTCTCAATCCCCCAAATCTTCCCACCGTGGGTAAGGACTACTTGTACTGCTGCAGTTACGGTCTGCATGCAGGTGAGCGCTTTTGCTTCTATACACACTTCCTCTCCTGCCAGCCTGAAGTGACCCTTTTGTCCTCCACTGGGATAGGAAGTAAATTCAGTAATTAGGGGAAGGAGGCAAGACAAAGGGAAAGGCTCCTCGAGGAACAGAAGGTGATACATTGAGACAGATGCCTTTTGTGATGCTGTTTGTTAAACACTCTGCTGCTTCCCTTTGTTCAATTCCCCAACCTGCCTGTGCGCTCCCAACATCTGCACAGCTCAGGCAAGGCAGCCTCTTTGCACAGATAAGCAGGAATAGACTCCATGCACTCACCCCTCACCATCCCATCCTAACGACTGACCTAATGCAAACTCCCAGCACCCCTCCCTCCCTCCTCATTATCTCATGTGGTCCACAGTTAGATAGAGACTCCCAAAATTGTGCTATACAGCTCCCTATCTTACAAGACCCTCTCAGTCTTGGGTTATTCAGTTGTGTTGCCTTCAGGAGAAGTTATAGCTCCGTATATTTTCTTCCATGCATGTCTCTTTTCTGCTCTATTTCCTTTAACTCTGAGGAAGTTCAGTGCCTCTTGCTGTCCCTGCGCAAGTGGCTGCACCATGGCAGATGAAGATGCTCGCAGTCAAAGCAGAGGTGCTGGGGAAAGCACAAGCAGCTGCCTCTGCCCTTTCTGTCCTCCTCCTTCCTGCTTTGGGGAACACAGAGGAAAATGGCCATTGTGGCTGACATGAAGGCAGATGGTAGTACTAAAACTAAGAGCATTAATTACTACTATTATTTTTAGCAGAAACATATTGCAAGCAGCATGACTCAGAGCTGTCCAAGCCCCTGAAAGAGGCTGAGCACTCAGAGCTGAGCAGGAGACAGCTGGTAAGAGTGGGGAGAAGGCAGTGGCTGCTCCTCCAAAACTTTGGGACACCATCATTTATTTATGCTGCACCCCCAAAGAATTCCCAGGAATGGATATGCACAAGATCTCAATTTGAAATGGGAAAACTCTCATATTTCCACTGCTAGAAACCACAGCCCGGGTAGGATCACACTATTGCTTTCACTGGCACATTTCTGTGGGTATTGGCAATGTTCCTTTAGATGTACAGTTTTGGTGCTGTAAGTGGGAGACCAACCAGCCCATGTATTGTAATCTCTAACATTTTATTGGCTTCATAAAGCATGGTATGAGGTGCTGTATGAACAAGAATTGAGCAACAGCCTTGGCTTAAAGAATTTACAGCGAACAATATAAGACAATAGTTGGAAGGAACGGGAACACTTCTCATTTTATAGCTTGGGAGCTGAGATAGGCTGGGGATGCTTCAAAGAGACTTGTGTGACTCCTAATTACAGAAAATATGGAAATCAAATGCAACTCGTGCTTCTAATATATACATGCTATTGGAAAGGTCATAAAGAGTCAACAGCAGAGCTGGTAACCACAAGTAAACCACTACTGCATTGATTTAAGCACAAGGTTAACCTTACTGCTAAAGCCCATGATCCAGCAAAATATCTGAGGTGAGATCTACACATGGGCTTAAAGCAAACACTTGTTCAAGTGTCCTGCTAAATAAAGATGGATTTAAACCTATTGTCAAAGACAAGTGTGTTTTTAAAGGGTCTACTAAATTGAGACACAGAGTTGGAGTTGGAGTCAAATAGAGGAGTTAAAGAAAATACTTGTCAAACATATTATTCTGAGCATTCTGCGTTCACTCATTAATTCATTTATTAATGACTCGTGGGGGAAAAAAAAGAAAAAAATCACCAGATAAGTTATTTAACAAAACCCCACAAATTCAGGATGTAACACATTCATCTGAATCTATTCAAGCAGCTTCAATGCTTGGACAAAACCCTGGTTTTTCATCTAATTTCCCAGGCAGGAAGACTGCCAAAAAGTGCAAATGATGCTGTAAGAATGAAGAGAAGCTTTTCAGTGGCCAAATACCTAAATGATGTTTACATGGACACTTAGCATCTCGCTCTCTAAAAGACACATTCCTGTGTGTCATTTGGACACAGGATTTTTTTTTTTTTAATACTTATTTTGGCGCTGGGGGGAGGTGGGGTATATTTGTTCACGGGACCGAACATATCACACTGGATTCATTAAAAAGGGATGGATTGGAGGCAGCAGCTCCTCTGTGCTGAGCTATTGAAAGTGAAATGGGATAATTGCCACAGTTACAACTAGACTGATCAAGCTGAGAGAAACAAGTTTCAAATTGTACCAATCAGCCCTAATCTGAAGGAGTTATTAACTCAGCTCTACCCTGGTGAGTCTGCATCTGTTAACTTGAGATAATGATTTATATCACCCTTTATGAAAGTTCCAATTTATCCTAATTCAATAAGAGAAAGCCAGCAAGCTTGGAGGGAGCCGCAGACAAGGATTTAGTGTGAGTCCCTTAGCCGCTCTCCTCCTCTGGAGGAAGCCATGGGGACAAATGGAGACAGAAATACAGAGTTTGGGTAGTTTTTTTTAAAATATTCTCAGGGGTTGTACAGATGTACAGCAGCATGATGATGTGGCCTTCCAAACACTTGAACAGGACCAGCAGTGAGGATGGGGTATGGGAAGGGCAGCTGATGCCTCCACCTGGACAAAAGCAGCACTCCTAAGTGCCTGGACAAAGGAAGTTTTGTTACGTCCTTTAAAATTGGACACAAAAGCATACAGATTCAAAGGCTGTGGGCTCACCTTACGTTAACATGCACATTTTTGTGGACACAGAACTGTTTAGACCATTGTGGAAGATTTACCCTGGAACAGCATCAAGGACAGAAGTTAGCCTCGTGTTAGAAATTACTCTCTTGAAATAGTACATGGGATTTTCTGAGTTTTCAGTATATGGGGACACCGTAGCCCCAGGTTATCTTACAGTGCACTTCAATGATCACTGGCTTTTTGGTGAAATTCTTATTATAGACCAATTCAGAGCTGCCACAGTGAGACTTTCTGTATCATAAAAGTCAAATGTCACAACTGACTCACATGTTCCTTACTGCCTGCACACTACACCTTAACTGATTCCCTCAGGACTTAAAGGGTGTATAACTGTAGAACACAACCATTTTCAGTCTCCATTGGGTCTTGTGCTAAGTGAACTAAAGTATCAAGATTTCTGCATATTGTTCTCCTGAGGGGAAGCTTTTTGTTATTTGCTGTGTTAGCACAGTTCTAGTATCTGGAATGTTTGCTTGGCTTTCTTTTTTTCAAACACATTCGTTCCAGTTGCATTTCTGACCTATTTTACCATTTTTCTGTGAGCACTTACTGAGTGATAGTTTTTGTCTGTTTCAAGAATATTCCAAGAAAGTAAAGATAACACAAGCACTTCAGAGACTATTTTGCAAGGGCTCACAGGCAAAAGTTTTTTTCCTTCTTTCTTTTTAGGGATACCTTAACATTTGATTGACTTTCTCCTATTTCTAAAACTTTTGGCTATCCAACCAGCAAAAAACAAACAATCCGCTTGACAACTGAAATGGCCAGTGATACTCTGTCAGGAGTGACTGTTGCATAGCTGAGTACAGAGAGATGCTTGCAAACAGGCTGGAAAATGAGATTTCCTTGCTGACCCAGGACTTACTGTTCAGACTTATGCTCCTGAAGTGTTTACTGCATAATGAGAGACACTGCTGATGCCCATTTATAGGCCAGTCCCAAAGAGTTCCTGCTACCTCCCCTTCCACAAAAAAAGGTTTGTCATGATTTCATATGTAACCTCCAGATCCAGGTCTTCTTAACGCTGCTTCGATGGCAACAGCACCTGCCTTGAACCACCCTGAGGTCACTGCCCTGATACCATGCATGCTCATTAGGTGCTGAACAGGTACCATGTTGCCCTTCTGGTGTAATGCAGGTTTGCAGTACTAACACGTCTTAGCAGCCAGTTGAAATATTGCCAGAAGACTATTTCCCTTCACACTCAAAACCAAGTCTTTCTTTTTTGTTAAGGACTTTAAACAGTATTTAAGTGAGTCTTCAACTGCCATTGATGCTTACCCTATTTGTGTCAGGCTATTTGTGAGCATGATATGCTACCCCAGTGCTGACACCTCTAAAACTCCTATGTAGAGTCATTTCTGGATTCTAGCTGAACCTGAATTTCTGCCAAATTCCACATTGTGTAGCCTGTAAAATAGGGTGGCAAAGTTTCCACAAAAGAAAAAAATGACCTCAGCAAGAGAAAGGGAAAGGAGTCACTGTCAAATGGTAATGACATGTTTCTTGCAATGTGAATGAAATGAAGATTGGGTTGGGGCAGGCAGGGAGGAGGGAGGTGTGCACAGCTCTGAGCGTAGCTGAATTTTTAGAGGCGCAGGTTGAAAGGAAAAGAGTGAAAAAAATCTCATGTTTCAGCTGAAAGAATACAGGAAAGTTATTTGTTCCAAGACCAGTTTCTACTTAGGACAAAAATAGCATCCTGAAGGGTCTTTAGTCTGCTAGAATAGGGATCTAAATCCCTGGGCTGTCCTGTCCAAACTAGGACTGATTGCTCCCGTGCAGAAGGGGTTGTGATGCATAGCCAGGCCACTCCGTTGGCATTTCTCATCTGCTGTACAAATACTCAGGTCATGCAAAGCAGGGAGTGTGGAGTTGGATTCCCTTCCTTTTGTCATATTGATTCATTTGTAATCTAGGGTCATTAGTTCTTCCACAGGGAAATCCATTACTGACAGGGATTTCCAAAGCCCAGACAAATGCTTCATATGGGATCTCAATATAGTAAAAATGATATTGAGACCTCATGCTGCACAGTCTTATAGAGTTCACAAAGGGTAAAATGTATTCCTCTTTCTCAATACACAATTTGCAGGGCACACTGAGTTTTCTATTGATCACAATGAATTAATGCATGGACAAACTAAAAAACTCCCACAGTATATTAAGTACTCATCTGTTGCGCAAAGGCAGACGATTTCTTACCAGCTATCATGAGGAAGTGTACAGTTTGCTTAATCGCCAAGCAATCCCTTAAAAGCACAGCTTGCATTTGCTCTGCCATAACTACTTGGCTGGTTGATAGGACTCTGAAGTCAACACTGTTATCACCACAAGTCTCATTCAATCTCCCTATGACCTGCTTTAGCTGGAAAAAGTCCAGCAAGGACCCACTGGGGCAGAAATCTGTCTCCAGTCCTGTGACAAACCCACTGAACCAAAGACCTCCTGCACCTCTAGAGAGTGAGGGCCCACAGTGCCCTCAAAGCTGCTAACCACAGCCATGGCACGCCCAATTTACCTGTGCGCAGAAGGTCCTTAATGAGAATTAACTCAGGGAGAGATGAGGGAACCCAGAGTCCTGATGCTGCAACTTACCAAACCCCATGTGAAGCCTCGTTGAATAAGAAAGATGAGTCTGCACTAGTTATCCCAGAGTGAATGCCAGGCAGCCTCCGTAGGGCGGCTGGAGGTGGCCTCGCTGGTGGCAGCTGGCTCCATGGAGGCTGTTCCCCTGCGCAGGCAAGGCTGTATGTGCTTCCTTCCAGCTCGGTGTGCGCCAGATGTCACAAGTGTTAGACATTCAATCTGTAAAAATAAGGGAGATGTAAAAACAGTAACTATTAAATATTTATCAAGATTATCTGTTTGACCTTTATTTTTACAACTATTTGCACGCTAGTGAGGAGCTGCGGAGGCTGGCTGCAAAGTGGAAGCTGGGAAAGCAGCTGTGCCTGGCATCATGTCCTGGCTCTCGCTTCCTACCTTCCCATCCTCCTCCTCCTCACACCTTTCCTGCTTCTTCTGGAGGTGCTGGGAATAAGTCCACCAGCCTGATAAAAGCCTGAAATGGCCACTGTGGTTGGCATGGAGCAGATAGCAGCAGGAAACCTAAGGGAGATTTCATTATTACTGCTGGATTTAGCCAAAGCACGTCTCAAGTTATCCAACAAGGAGCCACTTCCCAAGCTCTCTGCATCTTAAGGAGGCAGCACAAGAGCTGAGCAGGACTGAGGAAAGATTCACCCCCTCCCAGATATGCACTCACCTTTTATCCTTCTTCCCTCAAGAGGCACTGGAGTGAGCTTTTCCCATGTAGGCAGCATGCTTCTCGCATTCTTACCCCCCAAAACCTTCCCACGATGGGGGTGAACTTCTGTCTCCAAGCTTCAAGACGAAAACAGTGAGAGCAAGAAGGAGGAAAAAAAAAAAAGATTTCAATTGACCCTCAGTTTCTGTTTGACCGTCACAGCTAATTGAATTGCCTTCAGTCAGTGCCAGACTTTGATGGCTGCCTTAAGAATAGGGCTGGCAGAGTAACAGAGGATGACAGCTGCTTTCTGCAGCTGGTTCCAAACCAAGGAGCAGGTCAACGAGCATGGATGAACTGGGGCTTGCAAGCAAGCAAGGACATGCGCACGTGTCTCCACAATACGGGCTGAGCAACGGGATAAATTGTAATTTCTCTCTCTCTTTTTCCAGTTCAGCATAAAATATCTGGACAAATGTCACTGCGTTACAGTGGGTTTTGAGTTTTTCTGTACTTTTTTTTTTCTTCCCTTCCTATTATTTCCCTAAGCCCATTTTTCTGCCCAGTGGTTGGGATGGAATCAGTAATCGAAAAGCAGCACTGCTGAAATCAATTGAAAAAGTCATTAAGCAGCTGTGATGTAAAAAAAGCCTTCCCTGCACTGAACACTGGAGCTGGCCCCATTCGTTCACTTCTACTCCCTAGCTTACTCTGCTGGTGCTGGCTGCCCAGTTGGGATGCTGTATCCTGAAGATCCATTGGCTGCAGCCAGGCATGGAGGAACCAGTCACCTGTTAAATTTAGATTTCTTGAATCTGCCAGCAGCCTGACACATTGATAAACAGCCACGATTTTTAGCAAAGGTTGGGAACGCTCACTCACTTGCTGTTAATTGCTTTGTGGTACTGAACCATAAAGCCTGCAGTGACTCAAGCCTGAGCAAGCTCCCAGCAATGCGGGCGGAGGGTACCAACCATACCGAGATCAAGGTCCCTCCATCACTCTGTGGACCACGGGCCAGTTGATCGCTCTCAGAATAAAATCTCCCAGATTTATGACCAGCCCAGCCACTGTGTCAATAAGAAGTAGAAGCTATGGCCACCAGGCTGTCACCAACAGAGATGGACCTCCCAGCAAGCAGCCGCCCCGTGCCATGATTCATTGTGGCAGGGGGCAAAGGTGCCTCATGCACAGGCTGTACTTGCAGTTCTGCATGATTAAAAAGGAGAGCATTGTAGATATGCTCTGTGTGCTGAGCAGGGTCGGATGCTTCAAGAAATCCTTGCTCAGGTATCTTAAAAGCGACAGTGTTTGTACGAGCACAGGGGTGGAACAAATTAAGTAAAGTAGCACTGGTGGCTGGATTTGTTAAAAGAAAATGTCTAGCCCTTGAAAAGCTTGATCTGAACTCTGGCCCTGAATACTGAGAAAAAAGACTTTGTTATTTTTGGAAATCTGACCATAGATATTCTGATAGGTTATGTGAAGACTATAGAACAGTAGAATGGCCTGTAAGATGATGATCAAATACTTTCTAGAAAACAAAGGTATAAAATACAGCTAACAGTGATATCCAAAGGTGGAGGATGGCTTAACTTGCCAGTGAAAGTTATCATTGTTTTTTCCTCCAGTGAGTATTTGCTTCTAGCTTACATGAAATAAAAGAACAAGAGCAGGTTTACTCTTAAAGGAGACAGCTTCCTTTTTTGGCTTTTTTTTAAATTATTATTATTATTTTTTTAGTTGGATATACCACAGATTATTTCCGATAGAGCTAGTCTAATCTTCAAATGGAAGAAATTAGCATGACAATCAGTGACTTGTCTATAAATAGAGCAACTATCATGAGAAAAATAAGGTCAAAATGTATTTACCACTAATTCAAAATCTTAGTGAGCCACTGAACAAGTGATTTGCTGTAACATGGAAATGTCCTGGGGGTATGAGTTGAGAAGCAGAGCTATACATGCTGCTGCTTGCAATTTTATAAAGTGGAAGTAGTTGGAAATGCTGTCTTTTGAGGCTGCAGGAATAAGGCCAGCTATCTTTCAGGCATGCAAATGATACATCTTTTTAAACTTTACAACTCAAAAGGTACCTTGCTCATCAGCGGAGAATCAATTAATGAGAGGATAGAGACTGGGCAACAACAGAAGATAGGAATATATACTGGGGAGTCCTATTTTTATTTTCCTGCTTAAGCATCTGTTATTTTTATTGTCACAAGAAGTATAATGTGCTGGATGGACTTTGGTCTCATCTCATGACAACACTAATACCTCTCACTAACATGTCCAGCTGGTCGAACAGTGTAGAAGTACAAGTGACAAGAACTAAGTTTCACTCGTTCCTCATAACACTATCATTTTTAATCATTCAGGAACTAACCATACAGTTATTTATTCTATTGGGACTTTCAGCTAATGGGAAGAGGTCTGTGTTTAGAGCAGGTTTCTTTCCTGACAGGCATTTAAAAGGCTGAGGTTGCACCCATGTTTATGCCCATGCATACAGATGACATTAAAAGTTAAGCTGATAAGCAAGAAGAATCCAGGGTCAGACAGAAAACTCGCTGCTTCCCCAGAGAATGAGAAGTGGTCATGTACACGAGACATTGACTTTCTGGAGATGCCCTGAGAGCTTCTATGAAGTTTCAGCAGTGGATTGTGTCTGGGAAAGACTTAAGACTATGATGGGGGGGAGGATGTGGGACCTTTTCCTGAAGAAACAAACGAATTGTCCTTGTTACACCTCCTGTTGACACTGGGTTACTTACGGTTCAAGACATCCACTTAACTGTCTCATGCAGCTCTGTGAATGCACACCAGTGTCCATGCCATGTGCCTACATGGCTTCTGAGTCACCAGGACCCGATGGTGCCCAAGTCCTCATGGCCACTGTTGGTCTCTGACTGGGTTGTCTTCACGCTCAGGTCAAGGAGTCCGCAGTTCCACCACGGTGTTCACGCAGCGTGTGGCACTTCGTCTACCCTCTGTCCTCCCTATCACTGTGCCAGGTCAGAGATTGTGCAGAGCCCCTGTAATTAAACCAGATAAATAAAGTCACATTGCTCATAATTACTGTGGACAATTTTGTGTAATTAGATGTTAAGTGTGGTATCCACTCTCCTTTATGGCCCTAGATAAATACCTGCACCTTGACTTAGAAGTCTGATAGGAAATATAACTGCTTTGTTGCTCTCCGTGTAATTAACTACCATTAAAGCCACTAATTAGATCGTAAGTTTTAAATAAGATGCCCTAATTATCTTTGGTACACAGTGAATTGATTTGCTGGGGCAAAGCCTTCCAAAATGAAAAGATACCTCTTGGCAGCTCTGAGGGTTATTTTATTTTATTACTTTTCTATATCTCAGTCTGCATAAGAACGTGTTACAGGTGCACCACACACTTGCCAGTGAAGATATCACTTTGGTGCCCTCTAGATCCTACCACACTGAAGGACCCAGCCGTGGGGCAGGAAGGGAAAAAAGCAGATGTTCCCAGAACACAGTCTCTACAAATAGCTGTGAGTGCGTGGACACTTTGGGAAAGTTTTTACTTCCAGAAAGAAACCTGATTTTGTTATGATGAAGGACATGTTCTAAGCATCTAAACATTGTCATTGTTCCAATTTTACAGAAATAAGGGAAAGGTGTCAAGCAGTGGCCTCAAGGACATAAAAATTATGGTACCACATGTCAACTGTTCTTTTCCAAATACACAATGAGGTTGGGAAAAAAGCAAGCCGAACACTGTACAGGCAATTTGCAGCTACACCTCAATATTAGTAAAGCGATTTGTTTCTACTTCATTCTCATTCGTTTTAGGCAGCTTTCTGTGACTTTTCCAGCCAGCAAGCGCTTTGATCTCCTGGGCTCTAGAAGCAGAGAGTACAGTGTGCATGAAGAGAATATAATCTAGCAACTGAATCTGAATCCTGATTATAAAAAAGTTGTGGCCAGTTGAAGAACAAATATGCCATATGGTTTAGCATTCAAAGCTATCTGACTTTGCATTTCATGAGCTTCTGATGTTTGAGCAAAGGTGAGCCAAAGCCAAGGCAATTCTCAGGGCAAAGACTTGCACAGAGATTTCATGGTGTAAATATAAGATATGGAATCAAAGAATATTCTCAGAGCTTTTCATCCATTCTAATTGGGAGAAAAATGTATGCTAGTCTGGCACTTCAGTGTTAGCTCAAGGTTATAGGTTCAGTCCTATGCTGGATTTTGATGAATGCCGCTGCAAAAAAGTCAGAGAAAGCTGAAGAATAAGGCTAAAAAGGGCAGAACCAAGCAGGAGGAATAGGCAAAGACTCAGACAGAAAAACTGCATCTTTCCTGTAGCCCATTTTCTCTTTTCCCCAGGCTCAGGTGAAGCTGGAAGCTCCTCAGGATGGGACTGAGCCAGGGCAGAACACAACTGCTCTGAGAAAACCCACGCGGCTGCAGAGTCTTTACTAGAAACTAAGATATAGAGACAACTCTAAATTGTTTCATTATTTTGTGCTTGTAATACAACCCTCTGCTTGGACACAGGTGATAAGAGAAGAAATACGCCTTGATACAAGCAGTTTCTCTATGGCAGAAAAACAGTATGCTGTCAAGCCCTGATCCTAGACACTCAGCAAGGGAGCTGAGGAGCTGGATTTTTCTGAAATCCCTTAAGTGAGCCCACACTGTCCAGAACTCTGTCCTCTGACCCTTTCCCAAAAGTTCCTACCCTCCCTCAGTGAGTCGCAGACGAGAAATGATCCTTCATTCTCAGAAAATCCTGGAAGCCACTTTCCCTCCTTATCACATCTCAGGAGAAGAACTAAACTCCATTATTTACAGGGCCTACGTAACATGAAATTTTGTTCCTGTTGTAACTTGAAGCTTCCTTGAATAAGGGAACTACTAGTTTACTTTCCCCTCATCTGATATATCATTTCATGCCTTCACAGGTATGATGCACTGTTGATATATCTGAAACTTAAGGTTTTGAAAGATGATGGAAGAAGATGGAAGCATTTTATGAGAAATCAGTCTTTCACTCCTGGCTTCCACAGATTTGCACATGCTGGTGGTGGACTTCCTTTGATCTAATAAGTTTATATTGAATTAAAAGGAAGGTTTTTTTTTAAAAAAAGTTTTTTTTTATTTTTGCTTTCAGAGAGGTCCTGAGAACCACAGCCACTTCTGAGAGGCCTGGGTATGTTATTTGCCATTGCTTTCCATCACTGCCAGATCTTCTCAGAGGTCTGAACCACAGTATCTAGGTTGCAATTCAGTGTTTTACTCCTGCAAATACCTTAGGATCCCAGGAACATTTTGAAAGGTCAAGGGACTTTTAAGCAGTTCCTTGCCTCTGTTGCTGCATCCAAATATGAAAAACAAACAAACAAACAAAAAAACAATCCCTAGGTAAAGGTACTCAGGCATGTCCCAAAGATAAAGCACACAGCACACTGTGCTATTTTTGGGGGGTGGGGAAGCCATAGTTTTCCTTGCTGCCATGGAGACAGTTCTGCTGAGTACAGATGTCTAAGACAGCATTGTCTTAGATCTTGTACCCTTAAGGCAGCTCCAATAACAGCCAAAGAAAAATCAGTCTCACCCATTCCGTAGCAGAACAGTCTTCATCACCATTCCTTGTTTTACTTAATGTTTGAGTTTTTGAAATAAAAAAAAAAAAAAACTTGTTCTCTGGCCACTCTTTCTTCTCAGCTGTCCTGCTCCTTTTTCTCCCTTTCTCTCCTGCTCTCTTTCTTCTGCTGGCTTCGGCTGCAAACAAAGTGAGACTTCGGCAGGCAACCTGCTGTGTGAGCTGAGCGGCATCAGGTGCTTCTGGACCTTCTGCACTTCATGTGAAAGAAAGGAGGTGGACATCATGACTGCTGCAAGATTGTAGCTCCAGCTAAAACACTGTGGAGGTAAGTGTGATTACAGACTAGATAGACTTATCTGTTCTGTAACAGCACTGACATGCTTGTACGCACTAACGTCTTTCTGATCCCCACTGAATTTAAGGGAAGACTGCCTTCCTCTTGCTTCCTTTCCCCACTAACAAAGCAGTGGCCTTGACTCACTTTGAGGAGAGCAAGCATCCGTGCCTCTCCTTGTACCTGCTGGCTGAGCACAGAACAAGTACAAGCAAGAGAAACACATTGAGTGGAAAGTTGTGCGCACAGGCTGCAACACTGCTCTCCTTTGAGGTAAGTTATTTGTTACACCTTTAATTCCTAGATGAATCAAGAGAAAAAATAGCCCTGTGTTCTTATCCTCTGGTACCAGGGTACTGCTCAACCCCAGCTGCTTAATCTCTTTCATACAGAGCCAAAATAACGTGAGTGATAATGCTGTGTTCATGAATAACCAACAGGTAGGTAGCTGTACCTCAGCACACAAGACAATGGGAACAATTATGGCCCCTTCTTCATGACTCACTGCAGGAACCTACTGCTGCTAAAGAAAAACCTTTTGACACCCTCTCCCAGTCTGTTCCCACACGCATTCCTCTTAGAATTCAATATAAGATTAAATTTGAAATGTGTAATTAATTGGCTAAAAAAAATCCCTTCCTCTACAATAAACACCCGTCGGCTGCAAGCCCTCACCGAGTGCACCTTTTCTGCAATGGCTCCAACAGCTCTTCTGCCTTTGACTTTGGGATAGGTTTTTAAGGTCCAATTAAGTAGATACTTTTCCAATATACCTATGTGTTAACAAAAGGCACCACATTACTAGAGCACTGTTTGGATGGGATGTTCAGAGACTGACTTCTACAGGGAGAGAAATCAGGAAGCAGCCTCAGAAATACATTTGAACTTTTGGGAAACTATTTAATAAAGCATTTTCTTAAAATAGACAGCACAGCTTCACTGGAAACAACTCGCAACGCAAAGTTTAGCCTTCACCTCGTAAATAAAGCTTAATCTTTCACAATTTAAAGTGTACCACTTTGCAAGATTTCTATACAAAACCAACCACTTCATTTTCATTGCAAATAAGATGAAAATCAGAACAAAAAAGTCAATTCCTTGTGAAACTACATAGAGCAAAACTCTGAACATTACGCAGATCGGTCACTGGCCCCGGGAGTCACAACACGTACATCCATGAGCCATCTGCAGCTGCACGGCCAGGCACCAGTCACCACCTCCCACCTTCCCTTCCTGTCCTAGCCACATCCGTGCTGGTTGCACCCTTTGGGGGCGAAACTAATCCCTTTCAAGTTTAGTTAAAAGACTCCCACTGAGCTCAAATAGGTATCAGATCAAGCTTCACTGACTCCTGCCATCAGAGAGGCAATCACTCAGCAGGAATGAAGGGAGGTGATCCCTGTACGTGCAGTTTATAATTCTCTAAGGGACAGGGAGAGCAATTACACATGGTCCAGCCTGGTGCAAGCCTGGGCAGTGAACCCACCACCAATTGCTTGTGTCTGAATATCCTTGAACAGTTTCTCCAGTGCTATTAAATATACAGCTTCCCTACTGCCCAAGGTAGATAAGGATGTAGATTTTGCCTCCAGCATGCCCTGTTGTTAGACGGTCTCTCAGCTCCAGAGCACTCCCGCTCACTGGAGCGGCCCATGTAATTATAAAGGAAGGGTAATTGAAATAAGGAGAAAGCAACACTTGAAAAGGAAGCAAATGATTCAGAACATGCAGAGCCATCCACCCACATCAGCAGGGTCAGGAGGTCTATCAAGCTTGGAAGCAGAAATGCTTTTGTCTGGAAGGGAAGAAAAAGAAACCCTAATAGGATATATTTATAATCTCAAATACTGGAACTTCTTGTTTTCTGTTTTCTTAAAGCAAACTCTCTCACACTGCAAGATGAGAAGCAAGGAATGCACTGAAAACAGGGACAACCTCAACTAGCAGTTGACAGCCATCATTAGCCAAAATATGAGACTAAGACAGCGGGTCTCAAGAGGTCTGCCTCTGCCCAGCACTCCTGCTTTTTAAATAGGAACTGAATCCCACTCCTTCTCCTTCCAACCATGTAAAGCCTTGGCCAAGAAGATACCATTCCTTCTGTCTCAGCCTTAACAAGCAAGAACTTACAATGAAACCCATTCCTTCAGGATCTGCAAGCCAGGTGTTTCAACTCCAGTGCCTTGATTTCTGGCCCAGGTCTGCAGACTAAGCAAGAGCCTCAGAAGCTGTAAATTGACATTGCTCCATTGACTTCAGCAGCATTAAAACCATTTGCACTAGCAGATGATCTGGTCTGCTGTTTTATATACCCATTTTTTCCCCTCAATTGCTTTTTTAGTCTCACCCATGCCAAAAATATTGACGTTTCCTAGTCTCTCTCTGGAAGATTTGAGAGCACCAACTTCCTTGACACTATGAACAGGGACAGAAACTGGGCAGATAGAGGTTACACGCAGGATTCATGGCAATTCAAGAACAATGCAGCAACCTTCCAGGTCCCACTGGCACATGCTTCATAAACACCAGCATATTCTTATGTTAATTAGCTTCTTTGAGAAATTGGCTGAATATCGTATTTGCATTTGCTGAACCTTTTAGTGTTGGCCTGTGGGAAGGAATAAGAAGCTGCAGATTTAACCAGAACCAACAGCTATGAGTCTCCTTCACTTCATGTTGATGCATAAGAGTGATCCAGGCTTCCCATCCATCCCATTAGAGCTCAGAAAAAAGGCTCTCAGAAACAAAGTATAAAGGTAAAACCCTCTGAAATAGAAAACTCCTAAAAGACAAAGCCATAGCATACAAATCATGGAGCAGAAATAAACTTCTGCATAATTTTTAATGGCTTAGTTCAGACATTTCTCTCCCGTCATAGGCCTCCCAGGCGACACTGATGAACCAGACCACGCTGTGCACACCTACCTGTAAGTCATTATTTCTTCTCTGCTTAGGGGAGCCTTTGTCCAGGACAGGTTCCTGCTACATGCAGATACAGGGCCCACTGGCAAGTATTTTTCTCAGATAATCCTTCCAGGAAGCACTCCCTTACAGACATGTTAGTAAGCATTTTTGGTGCTTTGTGAAGTATTTTGTGTATTCCCTTCCCAATCACACCTTTTACATAGTCTGATACTTTTCACTTTTAAAAAGATGTGATATTCCAGTAATGCTTTTTTTCTTTGTCTCACTTCAAAAGTTTTAAACACAACTTGTCACAGCCCAAATATTTTCTAGTGTTTCAGTAGTCTGACAGATCTCTCTGGAATTTCACCCTCAAGTTAAGATTATTTGTCCTAGGAGCGAGAGAAAGAACTAGAAGACACCTTTAAGCCAAGCTACCTTCAGGAAGCGCGGCTCCCCCCGCCTCACCACCGCGGCCCCGGCCCCCTCAGGANGGATTCTGTTCTCTCTGAAGGGTGGATTTTAAGATTTTATTGGAGTTCTCTCTGTGCATTATGCATGTCTTTTAAGGAGAGTTAGGGCAGGTATTTTTAAGTTCAGTTCTTTTACACTAAAGAAACTTTTTTTTTTTTTTTTGTAGTCAGGTTTTAGCCTGGAGCTGAGAGGAGTTTCATAAAGCTCTTGCTTCTCAGGCCCATAAAAATCAGGCTTTCCCTAGAAAAAGCCAGTAAGGAGCAGGCTGCTTGGAAAAGCAGTCTGTGGTGGAAAAAATCATCAATAGCTAAGATCTGAGGGGTCTGGCTAAGACGCTTATCCTAGCAAAAGCAGCGTTCCTTTTGACCAAAAGCCAGCTGCGGGGCTGAGGCAGCGCAGGGAGGTGGGCTCCTGTGGCTGCTCAGGAGAGGGGCCCGTCCCTCCCAGGGGCGGCCCTGGGCCCCCTTAGCGCTGGGCTGGCTGCAGCCCCTTCCGCACAGGGGCGCGCACGCGGCTCTGATGTGAGAATGGCGTTCCTGGCCTCCTCCTGAAACAGCTCAGAAGTGGGGTCTCTGCAGCCACTGGGCAACGGGGAGATGCCCGAGGGTGCTCTCACTATGATCATAGCTAATACCATAAGCTTCTGTCTGACCTGTCTTAAATGTCTTGTGCTGTTACAGGTTGGAGTCCTGGTGCTCCCTAGCACATTCACGTCTCACTTTGTGTTCCTTCTATTATGGAGAGAGCCTAATGGATACGTGAAGATGAGCAGAGTTTAGTTAGTGAGACATCTCCTGCAACAGTTCAGCTAGATCAGGGACTTTCCTTGTCTCTGTACTGAGTCCAGGGCTAGCACAGGCTGCTGCCATTCCTAGTGCTTGGGGTGCTTTTAGCATTGGTTGTGCTTCCTTTGGGTCATTAAGCTGTGGACCCCAAGCACTTGCCTGGGGCAGTGATAGCTTCCCAAAGAGCAAGGCCTCCTCCTTGGGAGGCAGCTGGCAGTCTGCTTCCCGCACAAGTGCGAGTGGGTGTGTGACTCCAAGAATGTGCTTCAGTGCTGTGGTTTGTTAATTGTTTTCTGGGGCTCTTCAACAAAGGTCAAGATTGTTTTGAGATGGATGGCACACAAAGTCCGTGCCCCAAAGAGCTGATGTTTGAGAAAACTCTCTCAGAACCGTAATGAAGAGAAGAGGCGGCTGAGGCACAATCTAGCCAAATTATATTGATAATATGTAGTAATTATATAGCACTTCACATGATCAGAGCACTTTACAAACATTAACTAATTTACAGCATTTACTGAAAACAGATGTGCTTTTTTTCTATGGAAAAAGAGAAACACTGAGATTCTTAGCAGTAGAGAGCAGTGGCCAGGTTGTAGTCCCTAATTTGTGAGGAAGCTGGAAAGTACTGTGGGGCTCCAGGGCCCTTCCAGAAGTCTTGTAACTGTTTGCACCTCTTGCAGTAGTTAATCCATGTCAAAAGGGAGAATTGCCTTCCTGTCCTTTGGTAGTTACTAAATCTGATGGGCAATCTTCTTTTGCCAGGTGAACTTTTGATGTCCAAGAAGAACATGGACTGCAATGTGAAGGCAGGGAACATGCTCTGTTGTTGCAGACATCAACCTCTGTACTGCTTTGCAATAAGACAACCCAATGGTAGCAGTGACCTGTCTCCTGTGGAGTGACGAAAAAGGTATGCTTGCCTTGGTAGACCTAAGGCTATGTTCAGACTTCTGAATCTTGCTTTCATTCCTTCTTGGCTTTCTGTTTAATGTCCTCTGAATATCTGTCTAGCCTTATATGCTTGTAACACTGCCTGTTCGTCCTGTGTGGTACCTTGTATTAAGCACCATGCAGCTATAAATTGTAGTATTATGGTAGATGTTCTTTAGAGGCACAATAAGGATATAACTGTGACCCTTCTCCAAGTATATCTTGTTTGGTCACCAAAATAAGTAGTTCCTACAGTGAATTGTGTGCAGCTGCATAGAAAGTACTGGAAGAAAAGTGCCTGCAAGATGGGTGTGAGAGCACAAATTTCTGAAGGTCCTGTGGTAATCTCCTTTTCCTCTTCCTGTGATCAGCTACTTTTTTTTCCCTTGTCCCTCCTAGTTTTATGTCAGGGCAATTAAAAAAAGGGTGTTTATTTGGCTGAGTATTTTGCTATCAAAGCATATGTATTAACCTTATAAATTAGCCTTTTATGTGGTACTGTATCAAAAAGCTCTTGAAGTCCAACTAAATTAGGCTTCTGCACCTTGTCCCTTGTCATTGTCACCTCCTCAAAGAAATTAATCAAGTTTGTTAGGCATGACCTCCCTTTAGTAATCCAGGATGACTCTCTAAACAATCTATACTTGCCAAGCATGCTCCAGTATTGTCCCTGAGCAGTGACTGCAGACTTCTGCACAAATATAGAGAATATAAAGCTGTGCTGGAGCGGTGGAGGTGGAGGGAGGGGTGAATCTTGTGGGACTGCAAGGCAGGCTGTGGCTGAGGATGAGGGGTGTACTGGGGTAGGAGGGGCATCCTTGCAATGCCACAGATAGGGACTGAAGAGCGTAAAAGATAGTCACAAAAGGTGGGGGATGCTTCGGCAGTATTGCAGCCTGGTATTGAATGGAAAGAGCAGAGAAGAAAGCGGGGTGGGGGTTGGGGGGATGGTGTGATGCTCCAGGGCTGGGCTGTGCCACAGCGCACTGGAGGGAGGTGGCAGAGCCCAAGGCTTTCTGCAGTGCTGCAGTGCAAAAACTGTGAACCCGTGAGCAGAGACACAGGAGACCAAGGAGGCTAGTGAGCTGCTGCAGTGCAGGGCTGGGCAGCAGAGCAGTGCCGGCTGCAGTGCTGCAGAGTGAGAGAGTGGGGAAAAGAGCTGCAAAAACGGGTTTCTGGTAATGCTGCAGTGCAGAGGAGTTGTGCAGAGACGGGGGAGGGAATGCAGGGAGCTTCGTGTAGTGATGCAGTGCAGAACAAGGAAGAGGGAAAGCTGGGCTGCAGATCCTAGAGCTCAGGTAGGATTTGGGGAAGGAGCAAGGACTGCCTGGGTGCTATAGTGCAGTAGCACAGCAGCTCTGGGCATTCACTCACCTCTACTATTCAGAGCAGGAGGGAGGCAATATTTTTTAGGGCAGGCTCAAAAAACCTTAATATTATAAACTTGCTTTTTTTGGATCCTTTAATGACTGCTTTCTTCAAGCTTTTTTCCTCACTGAGAGTCTGAATTTTGATTTGAGGTGGTTCTTGTCATCATATTGCTCCAGGAGCTGGGGCTTGAGGGGAAACAGATGGGATCTGCAGATCTGAGCTTAGGGGGCAGAGTCACTGCCATCTTTTAATGCTTTTTTCACTTGTATTGCAGGTTTTGCTCAAGGAATCTCTTGCTTACATTTGCTTTCACCCACTCTTGCATGAGTTTCTTCTATCTTAGTGTGGTGATATAATGGATTTACTGTGCAAACAAATATCTGCAGCTTTGTTACAGAAACACGAGGCCCTTCTTACCAAGCAGATTCTTTTTTCCAATTAAATGTATATTTCTCTTTTCTTGTTATGTGTATGTTGGTGCTCATAATGCTTGTGAAGAATTGCAGCAGATCCTGCACTAAGCCTAGTTGAAGTCAGGAGAGAGTAATTATTCTTCTTGATTTGATTTCTGTTTCTCTTCAATTCTCTACAGTTTTTTTCTATGTGAAAGACTAAAGGGTTACAAATTCCAGGGTTGGAGAGGAAGGCTGTACTTGAGGGACAGGAACAGATGAAGCACAAAATAGTTGCATCTTCCTACAGCACTTGTCACAAATCAAGAAATTCACTGTAAAAAAAAAAAAATGCTGAGGTTTGGAAGTTATTTTTAAGTTTAAATTTAGGAGAGAAATGAGAACTGTGTTTTTAAAATATTGCATGAGAGATGAGTGTGAAGATATCTGGCTGTGCAGAGGGCAGGAGCTCCACTGAGGATGCAGAAAGATGAGAACTGCTGATGGAACTGGGACTCTAGGCACCATTTCTAGACTGGCATGTGAATATGTAGCACTGAAAGGACATCCCAATAGATGACAACTCATCCTGGAAATCCCAGCCTGCACTTGAAATGCTCCATAATTTTCAGTGGAAGTGTCTAGCCTTCCTCAGTCTATTTCTGGAAATGCAAGGGCATTTTTCATTAATTCTGATATTTTTAGGTTCTAGATTACAGTATGCTAATGGCTGAGATGCTTTCATCAGAAATCAACACGGATGTAACTCGAGTAACATCCTCAGCAGCCAGCCTACAATGCTGCATTGAGAGCAGGTGTACATAACCAGCTGGGAAAAGTGCTGCTGTTTGCTATCATCTCCTTGATATTACCTCTGGCACTGTTATTACTCCACAGTACAATGTCCTAGATTGTGGAAGGGGGACCACTCCTTCAGAGCTACCAGGCTGTGCCTCAAGAAATGACGAGAAATGACATAGGACTTTTTTGCAACAGGTTGTTGTGTAAATCACTGTCATCTTACTCATTCCACCCCCGCCCCCCAAAAAAGGGAGGTAAAATACAAGAGGAAATGCTTAGCTGATTATCTGGTTGGATATGGAAAAAAGTAGGGAGGTTGATCTTTTGCTTGATTATTCACTGGTTTAAACATTACCTAGCTCTTTCAGCTACACAGCTGCCTGCCTTCTGTATTCTTTCCTCACCAGAATTAACAAATAAGAAGATGGAGTGCTCAGTGAAAAGTGAGAGGTTTTGTTAGTATATCTGTTCATCTATCAAAGTCCAGACTGCAGCCTTTTGTAAATTGACTCTGCTACTTTTCTTCTTTCATAAATTACTCTAAAAAATAGAGACAAAAGGCTGCCAACTGTGTTAGTTCCTGGAAAAATCCTTCTTCTGTTTAATATACAACTCTTGAGAGACATTTAAAAGTGAGATGAAGCCATGTGTGAATGCCTGCATATATACCAAAGTGCCATATCACAGTGAAGAATTTCAACACTATGTGGTGACTTCGCTGCAGAGTGGTTGGTCCCAATTCCAGTTTTCCAAATGGAACCTGTTTCAGGTTTCAGCCCGTCAAAGATAGGGCTCTTCACTCACCCCTGCTGGTTACATCATCTAGGCTAGTTTTGGAACCCAAAGCAACTGTCTCTCCCGAGTTGCTTCAACTTGGGCACTGGAGATGTGCAAGTCTGCAATGTCAACAGCTCTTTCTTTATATCTATGGTTTGGGGATTTTGCTGTAAAGACAAAGATTCTCTATTCCTTTTCATAATTATCTATTGCCGTTTCCTAGGTCCTGGAGTTCTGCAGGAGAGGATAAGGCACCCATTCTCCTGTTTCTAATGCCACTCATGCTGCTGCAAAGTCCTATTGCATTAGACAGTTGCATGAAACCAGGTATGGCTACTGCACTTGAACTATGGGTTTGTTGCCCTACTTCAGGTCATTTGAAGTGTGATGATAGGGAATTCAGCTACCCAGAAGTAGGTGTTGGTCAGAGCTTGGGAAGTCTGGAGGTTCCTTGGTAAAAAAATCATGTGCCTGCTTGTTCATATGAACCACTTTAACCTCCAAAATATGATTCAATCTTGCAACATCACTTCATGGAAGTGATTTCTTGATATTTCCTCTCTGCTTCTTCCCTCATGCTAAGTCACTGCTGCTGTCAAGCCATCCACAGGTAGTTCAGAGTACTGAGTAGCTCTTTTCTGAAAGAGGAGGTGATTCACACCTTCTTTAAAAATGACATTTTTGTTGGAATTTGAGGCTTTCACTTAAAGTCACTATTTCTGTTTTGCCTTTCTATGCCAGTATGTTTTTTCATACCTGATGTTTTTCTGTTGTGATTCTTCATTCACTGTCATGGCATCGCCTCTTACTCTTTCAGCTTAACATGTTAAGTGTCTTTAATTGCTCTAAAAATAGACCTTTAAATGAATGCTGTGACCTCTCTGACTTCTTCAGTTGCTACTGGGCATTAACATGATGCCAGCGTCTGTCTGTGGCAAAGCACTAGGCATCTGTGATACAAGGTTGAAAATCTCTGAGGGCAAGAGTGAACAGAAACAAAAGGCCAAGCAAAGCATTTTAAATTCTTAGTTTCTAATGACACATGGAGTACATAGGACACAACTAGAGGGAAGCAGAAATGACCATTCTTGGTGCACTTAATGTTTCTGTAGTACCTGGCCAGACTGGACCTAGGAAACCAGTTTGATCGAGTCTTACTGTGCTGTATGTGAGAGCAGTGCCATCAGTTGACACTGATATAGATTAATTTAGAGCATTTTGGAAATGAGGGATGGGAGCAGAGCATGAACCAATACATATGCCATCTGGAACAGTAGCTTCCAGGCTCCCCGGCACCCACTTCACCCTGGAATTTCAGCTCTGCTTCCTGAGCAGTGAGAGGACCTTGCCATGTTTGCTTTTTATTCCTCCTCCATGGGAGGCACAGCCCTGCTCAGCTGCCCTGTTGCAGCTCTGGAAAGGAGGCAGTATTTGGGCTCACAGCCCTGACCTTGTTCTGATTTGGAACAGCAGAGAAAGGAAAAAACAAGCAAAAGGATAATATCAGGGTGGCTAAAGGAGTAGAAAGTGGGATGTAAGAGGCAACAGGTAGGAAGAGAAAAAATTGAAACAGCATCTTTTGCCTATAGAGT
This sequence comes from Chauna torquata, assembly GCA_013399475.1. Classification (NCBI taxonomy): domain Eukaryota; kingdom Metazoa; phylum Chordata; class Aves; order Anseriformes; family Anhimidae; genus Chauna; species Chauna torquata. The sequence continues at coordinate 161,250 of VXAL01011318.1, forward strand.
AATAGCTTGAGAGAGCCGAGTGTTTTTTCCCCCAACTTTACTTTTCTTAGAAACCACTGTTTGGAAGGGGAAAAAAAAAAAATCTAATTTGCAGTAGATGCACAAAAAAAGGTTGGTGTTAGCACTGACTGAAGAGCTGGCAACTGCCTGACACCAAACACTTGCAGACTCTACTTGTGAACAGTTCATAAACAGGCTGAGATTTTCCTCTTCACAAAGTAGCTTTATCCTTCACAGCCAGTACATGCACTTTGAGTCAGCTCACTTCAGCCGCGGCTGCCCAGGCTCCTGGCTGCCAAGCTTCCCCCGGCCATCACTTTGTGAGATTGGTCCCCTCAATCACACTGTGCCATTTCACCCCACTCCCCGCCGCCACTGAAGAGTGACGTCTGCCCGGGCTGGGTTTTGTCACAAATCTTGATTGTATTTTATGCTCCAGCGCATTCTGTTTACAAGGGCAAAACCCTCTTCTCTTGGCACTTTACACCAGGCAACCTTCCCTTACACACATGGGTTTTCCAACAGGAATAAACAGAGATGCAAAGTCAAAGTTGTTTTTCTATGCAAGAGTCCCTGGAATGCAAGTAAATATTTTTCTTCCTATTTGACCAGACCAGGGTGACAGACTGGAGAAACAGAAAATGTTTGTCAGACAGTTTTCACAGAATATTTCCTTTCACTTAGCACTGAAGAAATGGTAAAGGTGAGCATCAGATTGGGGAGTTCATCTGTTAGCAGTGAGGAAGATTCACGCCTTTTTTGACTTGTCGTGAAGTTTGCAAAGTTGCTTATGTCGGCTTTGGTTTCATTGTCAGATGACTTAGTTCCAGCTGAGCTCTTCCATTTAAGCTGTTAAACAAATGAAAAGCAAAATTGTCACTTTTAAATAGAGTCCACACATAATCACATTTTGAAATGGTCCTCTGTGGTAGGAGCAGAAGTTGTGTGCGTTATAATATTGAATTTTAAATAATATATTACACAAAATAGCTTCCAATTTGATTTGGGGGGATATATTTTCATGAATTATTGAGTGTTTGATTATTGTAGAAAGCCTGTGCTGTTATGCACTGAAACTGTCACTCTCCCAGGCCTAAGATATATGAGTTTGGTTATCAATATTTAAAGTTACGGTCAGCCTGTGTGCGTGGCCACTGATACTGCAGACATGGACTAATCAGTAGTAATGTATATGTGCCTCCTGTCTCTTGTTTGCCTGGCAGAGCTGGAGCAAATTGAGTGTAGAAGATTCCCAAGTGATTTGTGGACTGGTTTGTCATTCTGAGCAGAAGCTCCTGTGCCACCTCTGCATAGAAATAAGGTGAAGAAAAGTTTGTTCTGCTTCCAGGAGTGGCGGTGTACGGAGCCTGGCAGGCAGCAGATCTGAGGCTTCCTTTTCTTCTGCGGTGATAAGGGCCAGACAGTAGCAGTTTGCAGATATGAGTGTTTAATGTAATAAAGATAAATTGGCGAGTGAGAGGGAGTCTGAGGACTGGGGACTAAAAATCTGCTGCTGTGGAGAAGCAGCCTGTGTGCACAGGCACTGCATTTTTAGTGTGCCCACATGCAGTGTGTTTTGTGCAGACATACTCCCCGTGCACTTTTGTTTGCTTTGCATAATGCTTTAAAGCAGCAGTGCAGAAGTTAATTGTCTGTTGCTTAAAATGCAGGGAAGCAATGCCCAGTGCAGAGTGACCTCTGCATCTTGTTCTGGTTGGTGTGGAAATGATGATGATTGCACGCAGGTTAATGAGAGCAGGCCCAAATTGACTGGATCCAGCAGGGCTGCTGCAGGATAAATTTCCCCCCGGAAGTTTGCGGTGTTGTGCTGTGATTGCAGGCATGAGGGAACCAAAATAAAAGAAGCACTGTTGCAGCTAATGTGCTGACTTGTGCTTGTCTAATTGAGGCTGAATGTGCCAGTGGGTGACAACAAAGCAGACTACACAAATATTGTGCTAGCTGTCAGTCTGTGCCCTGCCGTTACAAATTGCAGAGCAGTGTGGTTTGGCCACCTGCTTTGCAAATGAGATGCTAACTTTAATTCAGGGGCTTGGCTGAGATCAGAGGTCAGAGGAGAGCCACAGTAATGCCGTTTCTGTAGTACTATATAAAACTATGGTTCACTTTTTATTTCCAAAAGAAAGGATGGAGATGGAAGGAGGTTGCAGGAGCTTTAATACAAAAGCGTTTAAAACGGCAAAAAGAAAACTTTCTTAAAGCAGGAGACAACTTCCATGGTGTGTGGAATGAAGGAAGCAAAAAAAGATCCCTTACTTGCCCTTGTATCGTTCGTGTATTTAGTAGATATGCATTAATCATCATCAACTGTGTACTGCAGCACACAACACCCGTCCCAAGACCTGCATGTCCTTGATGAACTGTTAAAAATAGCCTAATCAGAAAGGCAGACTCCAGTAATTACTGGAGAAGTTGCACCTTAGCAGCAACTGAAAGGTAGCAAAGATGTCATAAACCCCATCAAAATCACAATTGCAATGTCTCCCCGCCCCGAGCTTGTTTGAACGTCCTCTTTCATTCCCCAAACCCATGCGCAGCTAGGGTGAAAGGGAAGATCTCAGAGCATCTTAAAGGTTGTGGTCCTGTGTTTGTGGACAGGCAGGGAGCCAGGTGGATAGTTGTGGCTCAGAATGGTAAAAAGCTATGTTGCCGTGCTGTGTTTCTCCTTCCTTCCCTGCAGACCTTGGAGGGGCAGAAGCTGCCTTCCATGAGTACTCCCATGGTGCTGATTTTTCCTATTCTCACAGTGCTGCAGTGAAGTAACTTCACCAGGCCCATGGAAAGTGCCTGAGCAGGGAGATGGTCCCCAAGTCAGGCCCCATCCTGCGTTTCATCCTGTATCATTGCTGTGCTGAGCACTTTGCAAACAGTGAGGGGGCTGTTAGCATTTACCAGAAACTCAAATTCTAATCGTGTAAATAAGAAATTGCAATTCTTATATGCTGCTTCCTTTTTGCATGTCTCATCTCTCCTGGCCCCACTCTCTTGGAGAGGGAAATACCGGTTGGTGGAGCTGTAAAAGCTTTCTCCTTTCTGCTGACTCTGTGCCTTTCCCCAGAGATGTCTTCCCTCTTGCCACTGATTGCGGTGGAGTTCACAGAAGTTAAACATGTTGCAGACTGGGAGGTTTAATGAATCAGAAAAGCTTGGTGTGGAAAGAGGAAGGATTCTTACACTATGCTATATGTTCTTCTCTGTAAGCTGCACACCTCCTTCCTAGTCCAGATCCTCCCTTCACCTCCCCCCTCCCTCCACAGAGGATGGATTTATTCTGTGGCTGAGGTCAATGCTGCTGGCTTTTATCTGGTCAATTTGCATAAGCCTGCAGTAAGTGAAGAAGCTGGCAGGGAGGTGTTCCTTTCTGTTGCTCTTCCTCTAATAATTCAGCTCATAGTCATGCTTGGCCTTTGTGGCTGGCAGCTTTCCAGCTGATGTGCTGTAATAACATGCACACGGGTTTCATGCTTAAAAATTCACAGAAGCTGAATAATTGTAACAGCCTGCCTAGCACTATGTTTGGTGACATGTCCTGAAGAGCCTTGCTGACCTGAGATGTTTTAGAGACCCGGGAGGGGCGAGGATGCTCTGAGCCTTTGTTTCCTATTAACTCTGTGGGCTCAGCAGAGGCAAGGTTGTGTCCTCAGGTGATTAGCACAGGCAGAGTAAAACCTAGCATTTCTCAGTTCCCTTCCTCATGTTCCTTATCTTCACAAAGGTTTAAAATAAGACCACCTGCATGTGTTAACTTCGCTCCAGTTTCTGCAGGGCTTGATCAACAATGTATTTCTACCTATTTTCCTGGCTTTGGGGAAATGTAAGATTTACTTCTTGAATGCTTGTGAGATTGGACTCATTTCTGGTTCCTACATGAGCTTTGGGATAGCTTTTATCTCTGCTTTGTTACAAGAGTTGTCATTCATGCCTGAACACTGTCAAATCCATCCCTTTCACTCCATCTACGCCTGGCCTCTACTGCTGGACAGTTTGCCCTGAGCAGATCAGCAGCATATGTTAGGGGATGTTTTTCTCCCACGTTGCTCTAAATATTTTAAAGAAATGTCTTCTTCCCTGCCGTAGCTTCCTAGGTGGTGATGGGACTACTGATGCTGATAAAGTTTCTTTCAAGAACTTTTGAGCAGAATCTTAGTCCAAGAGTCCTGTGTAAGGACAGCTGTGGAGCTCCTAGAGCATCAGACTCCTTTGGCTCTCCTAATTAGGAACAGCTATGTTAAAAGGGCATCCATTGATGTGTCGTGGAAGACTTCCTAAAGTCATATCAGAAGTATAAATCCGTTAGTGACTTGAATGCATACACATACTGCCCAGTAATGTGCTGATGCTGCTAGATGTTATGCTTTGTCTTGGAATATGGGAGAACTTGGGCAGTTACTTTCTGCAAATAATGTCTTCTAGTATTGTCCTAATCGCTCATGTGCGTTCAGCTTACTCAGTCCTGTATCTATAAATATTTTAGCCCTGTTGCTCTTACCTAGGTTCATTAAGCACTTAAAGGCTTGTAACTGATGCAGCAGAGATGGAAACAGAGGCCCCCACGCTCTACAGAGCACCAGAACTTACTTCTGTACTGCACCACAGCATTGATAAAGCATTTTGCCTGGTTGTGGGGATGGCAGTGGTTGAGGACTGTTTAGGACATCTTAACTCTATTTCTGTGTTTTAATAGATCTTGCTTTAGTGAACAATTTCTTGCTGCCCTAAGAGGATTTTCTGCTGTTTCTCTTGACTTACCTGACATATGCGCAACCTGAAGTATAGCTTAACAAAGGCTTTCGGGCTGTCTGGCTGGGTAGCCAGCTCTATTCTTTCTGCACGTGATAGCTTTACAGAGATTTAAACATAGAAGTATCAAACGTGTATTAATGACCAAGGACCATTTCCTAGCAATTAAAGGAGAGAACTGAAGGCAAGAGACTTTTCCTCCAGGCTGTTAACCACAGCTGCCCTTCAGCTCTTTGGGAAGCAGGCTGAGGTTCATGGTATTGCTATTTTAACACAGCTGCAAAGGACAGACTTTTTAAAACTATTGGAATAAATACTTTTATCTCCTAAAATGTGTTTTCTTTGTGCGTGGAAGTATGGACTGATGTTCTCTTATTTAGGCTGAAGCATAGGTATTGTCATGGATCCATACTGGTGGAGATGGTCTGCAGGATGAGACTATTGCTGGATAAGTCATTCTGGTTAGTTGTTTTTGTAAGGTTATCTCATATCAGGAAGATGGTAAGTCCTTTTCTGTGATCACTGCTCTACTGATGCACAAAAATCAAAGTGCAGTCCTCCCCCAAAGATCTTGGTTTCCATATGAGAAGAAAAGGGTGTTGAAGATGGAACACAGTGTTCAGCATAAATGTTTTAGCAGTTCACTAAATAGAACTGAATATTTTTACTTGACTTGTTTTCTGGTATTTCTAATGTATTGGCATTTTGGATGTCTAACTGTGGGACTAGATATCACTGCAGGTATGTGATATGGGTAAGTATTTAAACACCACAACTTTTCAACAAGGTTGTACATCAGTGATGAGGGCATACTCTGCAGAGTTCATGGTCTCCTAAGGTGACAGGGATTTTGGAGGACTTAATCTAAATTGCAGTAGATCCAGATCCTCTTTTTGTGAACAAGATGTATATGAAAATTAAAAGATGAATGGTGTTCTTTGCTGTTCAGGTGCAAGGATCTTGACAGTCTGTAAAATGAAACAGCAAAATAAGTTAATTAGTCTAGGAGAGCCTATGTGTTGTGGACCTTTGGAAGACCTCATTTTTCTTCTGAAGATAATGTGATGGTGCTGGGGTTGGGTGGAGAAAAGCAAGAAAGGTAAAACTAGTGAGCACAACTTGTAAGTACAGAAGTCTCCAGAGGTGGAATTTTGCCTTGACTTTCTGGGACCTGAGGAATCTGTCCTTGATGGTCTATTTAGTAGCTCACTGGTGATGCTTCTAATGGATGGAAAACTCTTGGGATAAAACACAGCCATAAGCCCCAGAAGTTACACAGGTCACATAGGATCTTCTCCAGTGAAGAATCTCCTGGAAAGTCTCCTCTTGGCACTGGATCCATCCTCCACCTTTGAGAGATCAGGAGTGTGACTGATGCTTACTTTGAGAAGGGACTGTCTACTGATGGCACAAAGTGAGGAGAGAGCTTATTCACCGGAAAAGTGCTGACTGTGCTATCAATCAACTCTCATACAAGCCTTGAGTTATTAATAAAAAGCCTGGTAATCTAACACCTGCTCTCAATCTTGCTTTCTGAGGGCATAAAAAGCCACAAGATCAGCCTCAGCAGTTTTGTGCATCTTCAGGACTTGTTAAATCTCTCTCACTTCCTTTAACCCACTTCCTGAAATCTTAAGCATCGATGCTTTATGCTCTGGCTTGTAAATGAAGCCTGTTATTATCATTGAGATAGTGTTTTTATGGCATAAATAATGAGCTGAAACAGGGGAACAGGCGTCGTGTGGAATTACTGCCTGAACTGAGATGGAAATAATCAATATGTCCTCACTTACAAATCTCATCTGCATGTTGACTCCATCTCCCTGGCTGTCTCACTACCAATTCATTGCATAGGAGGCCCAATAAAACATGCCTGTGTCATTGATCCGTTTTATTCATAGCTGAAGACAGAAATGCATCATTCAAAATTAATGGAAGGACTTCTGCTTACTGCCCAATCCAGACTGAAGTAGCCTGCAACGCAGTATGGTTGGAAGATAGGGGTGAGATTCCAGCAAGCAGCAGTGTGTTCAGGTCAGTCATAAGATGAGTGGGCTTCAAGGTTGACCTCTGGTGTTTGGAACTTGTGTTGTGTCACTATATTGGGCCGTATCATATGTGGTAGAGCAAGAGGGATAAGTCACTTCATCGTATTCATCATATTATTGAGAAGTTTGCACTGAGACCTGTGCCTGCAATTTGAGTAGTTTTGATTGGAGACATATGAGAAGTTGATGAAGCTAATAGCTTAATTAAGGCGTTTGCTGCATCCATGGGGAAAAGTGGATTTGTAATGTATTGATCATACAAAAAGGCATGGATACGGAATGATGGCAGAGAAAATGTTTATCAAATTGCAGAAATTGCATCAGGTTATCTGTTCTATAAACAAATAGAAAAAGTAGTACTGAATGCTCTTATCTAGGGAGAGAAACTCTTATCCTTCCACAAATGCAGCTACATCAGCCTGATAGAAGGTTCTTGCTCTGTTTATGGATGAACACCTAGAGAAAGTCCAGTAGGCTGTCTCCCGTGGATAACAAAAGCAGAAAAGGAGTGCAGAAAAAGATCATGTGCTTTGGACAACCTAATGATCCTGGCAACAAAGCTTGTCTGGAGACTTCAGAGGAATACTTCCATTGCTGCCACAAGTCTGTTGAAGAGGAAGTGTCTGATATGAAGTTCATCTGGATGGAAAGAATTATTTGGGATTTGTCTCCAATTGTCACTTAAAAATGGATTTAAAAAAACTAAGCCAGTTTTCCTTTCTTTACCCAGTCAAAATGACTGATCAACCTGCAGCACTGCTGCTTGTTCTCTGTAGGTTCTTTGGCAAAGAAATTGCTAATTATTTGCTGAGGAGAAAATATTCCTTAGAAAGCACTTTTCCAGATACCTCATTTGTGACCTAGTTAAAGCTTGCCTATTGATCTTGGAGGTGAAAAGCAAAACAAATAATGTATTGGATCAGCTGCCTCTGAGGGAAAGAAAGTTTGGCTAGTAAAGCGTGGTTCTAGAAGTTTCACTCATGTTGGCTTTGTCATCCCTTTTTCTGTTCTCAGCTCTAGTCAGTGTGCTGAATCCCAGGGAATGTTTTTACCATGATAATCTAGTATTTATACAGAGGAAACAGTCCTGCTGTATATAAGATCTTCGTTGACTGCTTCATCCTTGGCAGCTAGTTTTGAGTCATTGCAATCTGAGTCTGCCCAGCCATAATATTTTTACAAATGGAATAAAGGAAAAAAGATCAAGAAGAAATGACCGAGGGAAAGGCAGTTATCTCTTAATGAGTTGGGTGCTGGAAATCGTTCAAATTACTCTTCCATCTCATAGAACAAGACCTGAAAATGGTACTTGGAGCTAAAGGCTCAGGTCAGATTTATGGCGGTTAGCTGGCTGCCAGCAACTTGTCAAGGATAAAGTCTAATTGCATCTGCAAATGATGTAGCCTGTTGATGAGCACCAAGAGGACCCAAGTTCTTCACTCCCAGACTGATGCCCAGCCTGACCTGCAATTGCACAGCTGCTCCAGGGCTCAGATTTACTGTGGCTTGCTGTAGAGAATTAAGCCAAACCCACTGTTTTATTGGAAAATCTCCATTCAGACACAAATTGAGTTCAATAACTGCTCAGCCAACTGTGTTTTTCTTGAACTTACTACATCCAGAAAATGTATAGAGTATTTTAAGAGTTAATCTCCAGCGTCTGTCTTGGGAGTCAAAGCATTGGACTATATGGTAGATCTTAAGCATGGCAAGTGCCACAATTCAGCTGGTTTCATGGAGCACTTGGTATGTGGAGCTGATAAAACACATTGGTACCCAGACAAGTTCTTATTTCTTAGATCTCAAAACTTTCTAGTTTAAACTCATCTTCAAGCTCTGCTTACTCTGATTTCCACAGAACTTTAAAATGAAGGCACTAAACGAGGGGTAAGCACTAGCACTGAGGACAGATTTTCCATCTTTTCTGATGAGATCTCAAATACAGCAGTAAGAGAAAGTTACAGTGGAGAAGGAAAGGAAAATAACTCTTAATCACAGAGGTTGTTCTTTCTCTGTTTTTATTTCAGTGCTTGTCAGAGTAAATCAGTGCCTTTGCTAGGTCTGCTGGAAGGCAGCTGTCTTGGCTAGAGCTTGCCTCTACCCCTGCTCCCTGCAGAATGCATGGGGTCCATTAAGGAGGTGAAGGGCATGTTTAGAGGGAAGCTTCATCCTTTCACATGCTTAATATTGTTGCAATAGAAGACAGAGGAGAGGAAGGACAGCTGAATGGGAAATCTTGCTTCTGTTGCTTTTTTCAGCAATTTTCTCTCCCATTCCCGTATTCTGATTAAATTGTCATCCAGAGTGTGGCACGCTACCACCTGTGACTATCAAATGTCAAGTGTGCATGCATTAAGGTTTTTGAGATTTTAGCAGAGGTGAGTTGTGGCTGTGTGGCTACCTCAGAAGGATAGCTTTGTATTCCAGTTTGGCACACAGCCTACCCTGTACCACAGACCTGACAGCATTTGGTCCAGTCCAAGACTATTTTGTAGGAGCTATGGCTCTTGAAACAGTTAATTCTACCCTCTTTTGTCGAGGTTACAATTAGTCAAGTGTAGAATCTGAATTTCAGCAAATCCTGTATTTAGTTTTACAACTTCCAAGTTTAACATATTTGGAAAAATGAAGGCTGGCAGGCAATAATGCAAGATACTAGTTTGGATAGAGTAATTAATCCTGTGTATTTAAGCATTCCTCTTATGAACCAGTGTGAAAAAATGACTTTGAAAGCCAATCTTTTTGAATTGTTTCCTACTTTCCCCTGAGTTCATTTTTAGTATTAAGAAAACTGCCTTTTATAACTGTTCTAGCGCTAGAAAACATCAGGTGGGGTTGTACAGATATTTTAAGTATAATCCTCTGGGTTGTATTTTGCTTCCATGAAGCTATCATAACCCCTGTAAATGTCAGTGGAAATTAGGCATTTATATTAATGGAGGCTCCCCCCCCTTGATTCTTAAAGGTGTTGTTTTTGCATTGCATCAGTGATTCAGAAGCAAGACTGAATTTCATCAGCATTTCCTCTGAAGGAGGTTTTGCTTGTTTGAGATCTGCTGGCAAGCAGCAGTTGTTTACAGGGGCTCTTTAGAATCTAATTTACAATGAAACAAATTCAAATATGCAAAAGTAAAATTAAAAAGTGTATCAATTAACATACAAAAGTAGAACTACAACACGTTCAGCTTAACAACTCCTTGGAGGGTACAGCAGACCATGGAAGGGAAACAATGCTAAGCATGCAAAGTGAACAGCTCCTTGGGGGGTAAGGAATGGGAAAATAAACTCACGGTTCCTATTAGAGAACCAAAGCAAACAAGATTTTAGGGAGAGCTCTGTGGGTGAAGGGCAAAACCAGCCTCACAGTCTCTTGAAACTATCCTGTGCCTGAAAAAGAGTTTGCTTTTGAATTGCTCTAGCATCAGAGTTGGGTGAACAGTGTCGTGTCAGGTCTGGGGTTGTTACAGGGATTGGCGTCGTGTTAGCAGCTGAAGGCTGTAGCTGTGTGTAGATCCCATTCTGCTTTGTGTTGTAAATCTCCAAAGATAATGATTTTTGCCCTGATCAGCTAATGGACTCGGGCAGTTTTTATACATTTTCTAAAAGCAAACATGGGAAAGGAGGTGTTACTGTTGCCCCATTGAACAGAGTGAGGCAGAAGAAGTGACTTGCCCATAGCACAGACTGACTCACCTCTCCAGGTGTTGAGCCAGAGGCTGTCACTCATCTAAATCCATGCCTTAGCATGGTGCACAAAGCATAAATATTGCATTTTTCTGCAACCCTGTAACAGTAAGAAGAATCTCTTGTTCCAGGTATATTCCCTGAGAAAGCATGGCGGTGTTAGCTGTGACCACCTCTATCGTAGAGGTGACGTCTACTTGACACAGCCCCAGAGCTGTAGAGGGCATTCTGGAAAGGGAGGAGGACTTTAGATGATGTGTAAATGCAGGTTGCCTGTAGAAGTGTTTGTCATCTTGGTGTGAATTCAACTGTTTGCACCACCTTAGTCCGAAATGAACTGAATCTGCCACTGAAGTGGTTCATCCAATTAACGAAAATGCAGCTGCTGAATTCAGAAGGATTTCAAGCATGGGAGCAAATTCTTAGAGGGGAGAAAAGGGGAAGAAGTTCTGTTGTGCAGCCAAGGCCCAAAGGAAGTGCACCAGTACTTGTCTGAATGCTGAGCGTGTGTTTAAGCACTTTCCTGAATCAGAGCTTAAGTCATTACTGTCGGCAAGGATTGTGTCCATATTTATATCTCTACACAATAGATTAAAACATTCATGTTTTCTCTCAAATCCATTTCAACAGATTTTTGTTGTTGTTTTCTTGGTATTGTACTATGAATGTTGCTATGTATCTTGAAAGGTCTTGTATGGCAGCAGTGATGTCACTATAGAATTATAGAATTATACTATATATTTTTTAAATATATATGTATATGTAT